>JACCIC010000037.1:2065000-2277500 GCA_018907035.1 Sycobia sp. Sy_11
CTTTGCCGTTAAGTAGATTGTTCATGTTGGCCATTGCCATATCACGCTGACGCGGGACCTCTTGAAAATCCTCCCCGACCGATCACGTCGATTTCTCCTGCGGCCCACTTGTGCGTATGCGTGACTCTGAACGTGTCTCTGTTTTTTTTTTCTTTAATTTTTTGTTAATCTCTTCTTTTTCCTCTATCTTGCTCTTGGAGGATTTGCACTCGCGCGCCGGACGGACGAACCCGGCGTATGGGCGGTTGGACGACGGCTATCTTTTCAGCTGATGGTATATATTGCAAAGTCGGACTTTAATCATTGGGATCTTGCCCGCTGCAGGCGTCGAGATTCGAGGGCTTTACTCGCGCTATACGCGATCATTCATCCGACACTATATAGATATAGATATATTTATATTTACATATATATATATATATATATATATATATATATATATATATATATCTACATAACTCATCATTCAAATGCAACCCGAAATCGGACGATTTGCACTTTCGCTTGGACCAATGTATACATATATACGAGAGCACGCCCGCGCGTGCTTGACACGATCTTGGCCCACGGCCGGATGATGCTGCGAATAATTATTTCACTGGAGATACCGCATGTATATATTCTCTTTATACATGTATATATGTATAAAGAGAATCTAGGCGGAACAAATGTATTCGCAGGATATCCAATGCCGTAGACATATAGCCACTGCACCAAGATATCGAACAACGTTTGAATAATGCAACCGAGCTTATGGTTAATGCACACTTTTATAATGAAAATTCGGACAAATGAATTTTTCACCATATGTGTGCGTGTGTATGTGTCGAAAATGTTATTGTTATAATGACCGATCTATATTGAAACTCGCATATATATGAAAATATATTGCTATATAGAAATGAACCGCCCCTTTAAATTTATCATCGCTTACCCAAAATCGGTTGACTCATTCATTCCAGATCGATCTCATCCGTAGCATCATACGCAATGAATACATATATATATATATATATATATATATATATATATATATATATGTATGTATGTATGTATATCTTTATATACACTCTCGATATCTCCTTGCAGCGAGACGCGATCCCAACAATTATTGTTTCGGCTTTATGGCTCTTTCTCCTTCTCTTTCTACCTCTCTCTCACTCTATTAATAGCTTATACAACACCGATTTCACTGAATTATCTAGAGTTATAGACTGAATTTGATAGCTTTGAGATATATATCAACTAAGCAGATAGATATCTTCAAACGCAGAGAGTAGAGAGAGAGAAGAGAGAGAGAGAGAGAGCGAGTCAGCGACAGAAAAAGAAAGGACGAGACAGGTATTAATAATGCGGACGAAGCGCTTTATAAATATATATATATATATATATATATATATATATATATATATATATACATATATATTTATAAAAGAGACTGTGTACGGGTACAGTTTCCAATGCGCGTTGCCGCGATATCGCGTTCTATGTATGAACACTGCTGCGTGGTAACGCATACACTCGAACGAACCCCGAGTTTAGTGGAACTTTAACGCGATTGCGGACGCACTCAACGCGGATCGGATACTAATATAAGGTTAGTATCGGGCAGGTACACTCGACGCGACGCTATGCGCCTTCGTACTGCAGCGGCTCTCTTCCCGGCGTACCTTTAGCGACCCCTTCTCCTTATCCTCTTCTTCTTCGTATACTATTGCACTTCCGCCGGTTGACTCCCTCGTGATTTTACGGAGGAGAGGTTGGGAATATATATATGTGTGTATATGTATATGTATATATATATATATATATATATATATATATATATATATATATATATAAAGAAGATGCTTTGGTTAAGCGCTGAAAGCTCTCTGAGCTAAGTGTAAGCAGTTACTGATGCTCGTGCTGGTGGCTCAAGCTTGTTGAACGTTGCTGAATCTGACGGCACTGCTGCCGTTGCTCCTACTATTAGTTCCGCTACTACAGCTGGCTGCCCGGTCGTGGCTGACGGTTAGGCTTCTCATTGAGGAAGAGCGATAATTCTGATCCGTTCGTCCTATATATATCGATATAGGTTTTGGTCTGTACGCGCGCATGCGCGCGGGTGTAAGTGTATATGTGTGTATGTGTGCGTGTGAACGAGCGAGCGAGCAAGACACAGCAACACAGTATACAGACGTAGGTTGGCGATTATCGCAAAAGCGCTTTCAACGCGATCGGCAATATTGGTAGAAGTCTCGTGAGAAGAGGGAAAAGCCGTGGGGGAGAGAAATATTTTTCCAGCTCAGAGAGACGAGGCAGGACGTAAGCGTTAAACAAGCCTGTAGGAAAGGGAGAATGGCAGAGGTAGAGAGAGATAGAGGGATAGGGTAAAATGGAACGAGAGGAGAAATGCGGGACTCCGGGTAAAAGAGTCAGAGCTGAGAGAGACAGTCAGAGAGAGGGGGGAGGGGAGCAAGTTAGCGTGAGGACGCTTCCGTTATCTTCGACTTTTAAGTCATTTATGTCATCGTGCTCGCAGCTCCTTCCACGAGGATGAATTCCGTTATAGCTCCTGAACGGTCGTCTAGTTTCTAGAAACACAGAAAAAGCAAAAATAGTTACGTTACTGGCGAGTGCAATTACGGCGTTTTGCTTATAAAGCATCTAATACTACCACCTAACCGAGCAGCATTAAAAGTAAAAGCTTGTTCAAAAATATATATAGTTTATGGACGTTCAGCTTATAGATAGGAACTAACATATTCATATAATCGTTAAAAGCAGAATATGTATGTGTATAAAATAATTTTCAAGACAATTATTTACACACAATGTAGTTTAGAATAATTTAGCACATTTCGGTAAATACTAATGTAATTTTTAGCCACCAACGCCAATGATCAGGTGAAAATTACAAGTGCGATATAAAATAATAATTTTTACGTGTACATATATATATATATATATATATATATATATATATATATATATATATATATATATATATGGAAAACTGTAGAGACTTTTCAATTTTATTCCTGCTCGAGTACTTTATTATTTATATCAAATAATCTCTTAAAGGTATATTTTATTGCAATTTGTTTTATTCAAATAGAATATATCTGAAGACATATAATACATATAATACATTGTATATATATAGAAATGAGATGCGGGCGATACGGGCAATGGCAAATGAGCAAGCAGAATACGTAGCAAGTAAGGTATATACATACATATTTATACGCGTACATATATATATATATATATATATATATATATGTGTGTGTGTGTGTGTGTGTGTGTGTTATATCAAATTAAAGGGAGCTTTGCTGCAGCTTGCGGTGTGCCCACCACACTGACGTGGGGGGGCTTTATGTTTTAAAAGCAATAGGTCAGTCTGTAAAGCTCGCACTCAGTTTCTACGTCAATGCAAGCACCACCCCCTTCTTTCACATCAGCTCCTAGAGTTAGTCAATGTTCCTTCGCGAATATTTCCACCATTGCGGGGTATGTCTGGGTGTGAGTATATATGTGTGGAAAACCGTGTGAAAATACGAAAGGGAGAAAGGGTGAAAGAGAGGAACATAGAGATGACGATGACGACGGCGACGAAGAACGCGCGCATACAAAGCTCGGAACCGTGAGAGAAGGTGCGGGTCACTCTTGAATTTCTGTAATATATATTTTGGTGTAGTGTACATAATGGACTCTGACCCGTGAACAATATCCCAAGAATTTACGAACCGGTGCCCCGCATGCGCAACTATATGGGCGCTACTGCGGCCCCAGTTTATATTTTACGCTGACGTAGAAAATAATGTCAAAATTACATATGCTGGGAAAGGAGTAAATGTTTAAATGTTTCAGAACCCATATATACTTTGGATAGTTGTTTTATTAATTAATTTTAATTAATTATGTGATTTTATAAAAATTGGTGGATATCACGAATCCTTTCGTTAACTACGGCTTTGTGAATTATAAGCTTTTGCGGACTTCAATTATTAGGAGATTTGGTTATAGGTTAAACAGCAATGAATATGTATATCGTATTTACTCATCATTGAATATTACCTTATTCAACGACACATATTTGATGGTTGCGAGTAGAATTATGACGATATTAGCTGTTATTATGATCTATTTAGTATTTGATCGATATTAATATTCATATTAATGTAAGTTACTCTCATTAGGGAAAGAATGTATAAATTATCATAATGTTTCAATTGGATATCATTTTTAAATAACTATAGAGCGCAAATCGCACAAACTTGATTTAGCAGAAGTTTAACAAATAATC
Organism: Sycobia sp. Sy_11; assembly: GCA_018907035.1. NCBI lineage: Eukaryota > Metazoa > Arthropoda > Insecta > Hymenoptera > Epichrysomallidae > Sycobia > Sycobia sp. Sy_11. Next base: position 2,069,292 of record JACCIC010000037.1, read on the forward strand.
ATAAAGAAAGAAATTTCATAATCCAGGCTGTCAAAAATAATTTGATAATCTCTTAAAACTTCAACGAAACAGTATAAGGAAAAAGACTGTTTTATGTAGATATAAATGAACTATCGACTGGCACAGAAATAAATATAAAATTTCATCATCATTATGCAAACTAAGCTACTACGCTGAACTAAAAATAATATCTTATCGTATGATTCATATTCATTGAATTTTTGCAAAATATTACAGTGTGAAAAAGAACAGTAAATATACTCTCAAACATACAACGCTCGCAATATTTATAATAATGAATCGTCAATTCATTTTTCAGCTTTCTGATTACATCACACACGAGCGTGTAATTTTAATGTCGGTGTTTTTTTCTTTTCTCTCTTTCTCTTTCTTTTTTTTTATACGAGAGCACTTGAAACAGACGAATGATTCGCGAATTTCCTGTTAATTGGCAGACATGCGAAGCGACAGATAATATTTGAACTGACTACTTCAGTGTAGATTAATCGCACGTTGTTGCGAAACCATATTTGACTCGAGGTATGTACGTGTGGATAAATTGGAGAAATTAAATGTAATTTGTCAAATTAAGTTTCTAACGGGACTTAATAAACTAAAATATCCAATCGTTGCATAAGGAAACTTCTGGTCTGAAGTAGATAATGCCTCCATAGAAAAAATACGCCTCTCATCGTCGTAACCAAACTTACATAGATATACGTAGATATACGTGCGATATAATCTCCGTTTTATTTCTTCCGTACATTCGCATCAATCATCATCATAATACGCAATCTTCAAAATAAAGAACATCCCTTTTCAGTATATGTAAGACTTTGCCTCGAAAAGTACATTTTCCGTTTGAAATGTTTTCTCATCGTGGATCCATTCCCCTCTCACTTTTGCCCACTCAGATAAATAAGTACATCTTTCCCTCTCTATTACCAGCGATATTGAAAGAAAAGATCTTGAAGGGACACGAGCGTACGCGCGCGCGCGCGCACAGAGAGAGAGAGTGAGAAAGAAAGAGACAGACAGACATAGACACAGACACAGACACAAAAATATAACAATGACATAAACGTGCCGTGGCAAAAAAAGAGTCTAGTTAAGCATTTGCGCCCCTGCAATGGCTTGGCGGGTAAAAATAGAGAGGGCCACACGATACGGCGTGGGAGAGTAAGGAAGAGATGGGAGGGGAGAGAAGAATAGTGATAGAATGACGCCGAAGGGACAAGGAACGTACGAGAGGCCAAAAGAGAGGTCGGAGAAAGGAACGAGGAAGCGAAAAAGGACGGCTGAAAGATCGGGGAAGGGGTTGGGGGGGCTATATCGCAATTTCGCAGGGCCTCCCCGCGGTAAGCCGCTTATAGCAAGACGAGACGTACTCGTTTCTCAAAAGCGGTGTATGCTCCGCGCGGTGAGCGCTCTTCGCTCCCCCTCCCGCACTCGTGCCACGCCGCCGGATTCCGGGGCATATGTCCACGAGCGCAAGGGATATTATATAATATCGTTGTAAGGAAGAAGGAGGAGGAAGGGAGGAGTGCCCGAGAGGTAAGAGTGATTTTCAGAGAGAGAGAGAGAGAGAGAGAGACCATAAAATAATAGCGGCAGAAATCATTTGTTGCTCGGACGCGCGTTTGCTCCGCCTCCTACTGCTCGCCGTCTTCTTCCGTGTTTATAAAGCCAAGGGGGGTAGCGGAGGCGAGGAACATCGATGTCTATAGTAGAGCAAATCCGATTTCCCGCGGCTGCTGTTACGCCGAGGTTTCTCCTCTGCCGCCGCGACGTCAACCTCGTTCTGCTCGCCTATAACGGGGAGATGGAGGTGGTAGGGATCTTTGACGGCCGCGCGTATTTTTTACGGTCAGTGCGCGAGATCACTGGTGGCGAGCGAGGGGAAAGAACAGAAAAGGAGAAAACACGCTAGACAATTGATATATATATATATATATATATATATATATATATATATATATATATATATTGCATATTGGAATTCATTCGAGCGTCTATATAGGCGACGCACCTCCGTCAATTTCCTTTTGGAAAATATTACATCGACAACATGTGACATAATCCGCTCTGTATATCCCATCCCCTCTTCTCTCTTTTATTTAAAAAAATTTTTATGTGGACCAGGAAAGTTAATACGCGTCGGCGTGTCTTCTCTGGTTTTTCGCGCAAGGGGGCTCATGTCGTACGTCAATATTGCTTTTATAATCTGTTTTATTGCTATTCTATATATATTAGAATATATACATATATATATATATATATATATATATATATATATATATACATATATATACATATCGTAAAGGAATATTTAAAAAATTTTGAGGTTAGAATATATCAAAATATATGCAGATGTTAGATAAGATTTTAGATAGAATGTTAGATAAGCACTGTATTCTTTTACAATTTTTAAGAAATAATAAATTAATTGATATACAAAAGTTAAATTGTAAGAAAGTATTTTATCGGCGCTTGGAAATATAGGCTTTGTTCAAACCATTATATATAATATAAATGGTAAGACTTAGGAAGCCAAAGAGAGAAAACAGTAACGTTAAATCCTACAGCTATATAAACGCAAAACATTCTCCTTGCCGGTAATTCTGATTAGTAGGTATGGGACCGAAACAGAGGAAAAGCAGTCCAAGATCCACAGGAGGACACGAAACTCTCCGCAGACCTGACCGAAATTTAATTAACTAATTTAATTAGACTTAATTCTGGCCGTTCTCCCCTCCACCTTCTGCGAGCGAGTGGAGCAAGAGCGCATCCGGGTCATTAGTTCCTTTTAGCAATTTTTAATTCACCTCTCCTTTTTTCTAATTTTGGTCTCGGTCTCTGTATAATGTAGCAGCAGCGAATTATAAGAGAGAGAGGGGGGGGCCCGAGATACGCACCAGGACCGAGTGCGAGATGAGGCGAGCAAAGGTAAAGAAGGTAAAGGGATATATATAGTCTCGACCGCGCGTAGAGCTTGCCTGATGCAAATGCGAGGCGGGAGAGAGGTGGACACTGGAGAAAAAACTGGGAGAGGCAGACGAAGAAGCGGCGGCGCGGTGGATTGAGACTCGACGTCATGCCGCTCGTTCTCGTACACGCGTTCACGATATAGAAGACAAAGACAGGGCGGCATGGCGGTGTGCTTTCACGGCACTCTACTACGTTGGCCATCGTATATGTATACACGTACACGCGGGTATATGCAGCGAACGTGTAGCGAGCTTCCATTGTGTTCGCCGCGCCGTGTCCCGTTCGATGTCCGTCGAGCTATATAATCGAGGGCAGCCTATCGGAAAGATTAAAAATCATTTTCTTCCCTCTCACGATGCGGATAGTTGCACGCGTATGCACAAGAGAACGAGAGGGTTAGAGGGATGGCGAGAGAGGAAGAAGGAGAAAGAGAAGGCCATCGCGTTCGGATCAGTGGATCCTCCCGCAATCGAGCGTGATGACGCCGCGCGATATGTTCGTATTATACGTAGAGAGGGATTGATGGGGAGAGGGAGGAGGGATAGAGAGGGAGGGAGAGAGAGCTCTATATATATATATATATATATATATATATATATATATATATATATAGAGAGAGAGAGAGAGAGAGAGAGAGTAGTACCGCTGTTTGGAGGCTCTCTAACTCGGCCAATAAGTTGAATTAAACGCTCCACGATCTTCTTCTCGCGCGTGGCAGCTGGTAAGTATAGTTCCTTATAATACATTACCGAGAGGCCAAGACAAGAATAGGCACTGGTTATCGCGAAAAAGGAAGATCGAACGTGCAGCGGAATTAATGAGGTTGAAAAAATTTATGCGCGCATTCGAAATGTACTCTTTATTTCGGCAAACTTTCAAATCTCACTGTACTTTTACGAAAGAACCGTAAGTATACCTAAGTGTTCTATGCATACAAGTAAAATATATTCCCTCGGGGTAAAAGCGCAAAATGATTTCCGGAACAGTGACAAGTACCGTACATCTCCCCTTAGCCCGCATACAACGATCGCCGAAAGCCCGGTCGAGCATATGTGTATATTAACATTGGTTTACTGCGCGTAAGGATAAGTATATCGAACGATTAGAATAGATTATCATAAAGCACGGCGACGACGAATCGAATGTATCCTCTATGCGCGCAAACACACACACGTGCGCGCGCGCGCGCGTGTGTGTGTGTGTGTGTGTGTCTATCACGAGTCGACAAAGAGAAACAGGTTTGCTAAATTCTCGACGAGGGGGTGGAATAAGGGGGAAGGACGGGGACGGCGGGACCATCGACCGGCAGCCGCAGGATCGTTGCCGGAGGGATAATAAGGCGCACAGGTACGCCGGCGACTTTGTACAGGCCCAACGTATACAGTTTTGCATGCTACAGCTCCCAGATTTCTCACTCACTCACTCTCTCTCTCTCTCTCTCTCTCTCTCTCTCTCTCTCTCTCTCTACCCCTTCTACTGTAGAAACACCGAGATTCAATCGGACACAGTCCAGACTTCATGGTCTAGTTGCGCCGCGGAGTATAAGACGGCGATATTGTGTGCACCTTGCGTAACGACTCTGTTTTGTCTCCCCCTCTCTCTCTCTCTCTATCTCACTCACTCTACAAATTTTTTTTATTTCATTTCATTGAATTTATTACATTTGTGTATCGTGCTATAGAATAAGAATGGTCATCTATACCTATCTATCTCTCACTCCTACTCTTGCTCGCCAACGGTATGGCTAGAGGAGGAGACGGCCGGGGTGTGGAACAATCGCCTTGTTTAGATATTTTACATATGTACACGCTCATTTCCTTGGACCGCCAGTAAGGAAATTAATCGCAATCTTTATACGGGAGCGGAGCGTGACATTATTTCCTCGAACTACCGTTCTTGTCAAGGCTCCGGCAAAAGGTACGTATTAAGACAAGTATTCATTAGACATTAGAGGCTCGCGCGGAATGTTTTTCAGTTTCAGTATATATGTATTCGTTAATAATCGAGAGGCCATTCTAATTGAAAATAGCCCGCGCCGCCGATCGAACATTCTAATCGAGCAATGTAGAACTGATTGTATAGGAAGCAAAAAAAAAAAAAATAATTACCGGGCAGAGATTTCGAAATCAGGTCGCCCCACCGTACGCCACGGCCGATCGTGTTAAACCAGGCCGGTATATACGCTTTCACCGCATTCGCCATTCGTAGCGCGAAGCCCTTTAACTATACTTACTCCAGATTAAAATCGATCTGTTGCTCGTTGCTCCAACCCGCGCGAATATAAAAGACGTCGAACGGTTCTACCTATCTCGCTCACTTCTCTCTCTCTCTCTCTCTCTCTCTCTCTCTCTCTCTCTTTCTCTCTATCTACCCCCTACCTCTGTCTCTCTGTCGTGCTCGCGGGCACGCCTCGGTACTTTCACCTTTTACGAGGCTTTATCGCTCTCAGAGGCGAGCCGGAGCTGGCTGCTGCTGCTGCTGCTGCTACTACCACTACCACTACCACTACTACTACTACTACTTCTATTATTATATTACTGCTACTCGCGAAGAGAAAAACGATGAACTTCCGAGCGAGATTACAGCCACGTGCGTTGAAAACTGAAAATCTTAATTTTCGCTCTTATAAATATACGCAGCGAAAACTTTTAATATGACCCCCTCTTATAACGTTCTTTGCTCTTCCCGCCCGCTCTATTTTCCCGGTTCGAGAGAAAAAGCTGCCGGATAATATGAGAATCGTGCTTTACCCAGAAACAGTGAGGGAGTGAAAGAGAGAGCGGGGGGGGGTGAGAGAGACAGGTGTAGCCCATGGCGGGGAAACTTATGTAAAAGTTTCATCAATCCATTTATCTGTGGAAAGTCTTGGTTCGCTCGCAAAACACAAGTGTAAACGTCGAGAGCGAAAGGGAGATTCGAACTATCTGGCCTCACGCATAAATCACGGACCTTCGGGGTTGCCCGCGCCTCGCAGCCGCTTCCGAAGTTTTGGCCCCGCGCGAACGAGCGCGTATGTAAGAAAGTGCTTTCGCAGCCAGTCTGGTTGAGCTCGACATGAGCCACCGTCTCGCCCCCCCCCCTCTTCGCTGTATATGTCTATATATATATATATATACGAACGCGATACAGCACGCCCTCCGCGCATAAACGAAAACTCAAGAGAGCGAGAGACCAGTTTGAGCTGAGAGCTCGATTCGTTTCAATTTTCGTTAGAACGCGGAAACTACCGGCAAAACGGCACTACGCCGTGCTGCAGTAGTACCGGATGAACAGAATTTTGAAATATATATGTACATACAGATGAGTAAGTAGGTAGGTAGATAGATAGACTGCATCTTTCAAAATAAATAACTTTTCGCAATCTAATTAAGCAAATTTTTCTTCTCATTTTTCTTTACTTACTTGACCCACATTTACATCACGCAAATTTCGAATCAAAACGGAATGGAGCAAAGACTGCGTAGAAAATCGAGGCCAATGAAATGCACTCTTATCATCCGCATTTGTCCGAGAATTATTTATTTGGATATTCATCTCGTCGACGCTTCGAATCGTAGCATATACGGCACGCTGCAGAATAATCCTATTCACAGTCATTCTGGCACGCGATAATTTTACAAACGCTGATTAATATTCTCCGAGTATGCACGATCGATTGTATATTATTTATACGAGAGAATGCAGAACTAGTTGCGTAATATGGACGAATTCTAATTGAAGCCGTAATGGATGAAGGGACGACGAAAAATGGCGGCGAAAACCCAACGCTAAAAAAAGAGTAAATTTTTCAACGTGAAATCAGTTGTTATTTACACTTTGTACATACTCTAATAACCAACGATGAGATATATAGTGAAAATTTCATGGTTTCTTTGCAGTTCGCCCATTTTTACAAATGCGAATTTTAGAGAGTGGCGCGGATGCGCGCAACTGTAGGTACTCTTGAAACTACGCTATGCACTTCGAATCACGAGAACAATTCAAACAAAAGGCCTTACGCGTAATAACGGCCACCCAACGCGTGCGCATACCAGGCGAGCATAACTCCGCTGCTCCCGCTGCTTCATCCTCGGCGTAAGAGAGAGAGAGAGAGAGAGAGAGAGGCGGAAAGAGCGAAGTGAAAAGCAACTGGGCGACACATCTGTCCCACCCGCGCTCTACGTGTATTATTAGATGCTTCTCCGGCTTGTATATATATATATATATATATATATATATATATATATATATATATATATATAGATAGATACATACATATGCCGCGCCCGAAGTCCTCTCTCTGTGTCCCTCCTTCTCCTTCTTTTTCGAGCGTATGCACTCGTGCGTGCATATAATATACGTAGGAACGTCGGTAGAGAAGCACAAGCGCCTCGTCAAGAGAAGAAAGAAAGAGAAAAAAGACACAGAAAAAAAATACAAGACAACGCGGCTGTTGCGCGCGCTGCATGCCTTCGCCGACGCGCGTGCAGCGTGCGACGGTATTCGCGCGCGCGCGCGTGTGTTTGCACGACGTCGTCGGTTCCAAGGCCGATCAGTCCCCTCTTCCTCCTCCTCCTCCTCCTCCTCCTCGACGCTGCGAGGCTCGTTAAAAATTTTAGGCGCGCGCGCGCGTGCACGCATTCGTCGGAGTTGCATTGCATCAGAGACCGACCGAATGATGAATTGTGGGCGCGGTCCGCGTAACCGAAGATTGTCGCGTACTTTTAAGACAAAAGGCATGCTATTGTGTGCTCATACACGTTTTACACGCAAACGCTGGGGTCTGAAGAGAGGGTTCGTTCAGCAATTGGAATTTCTCTGAAAGGGGTGAAAACTGAGGTGAAAACGCAACGATTATAATAATGAATTGCAACTGTAACCTTGACATTTCGGGCATAATCGGAATTCTCATGGTTAAAACACAAGTTAAACGAACCAACGTCGGATAAAACAAACCTTTTACATTAATCAAAACAAATATCTGTACTATTTTTTTCGTATTCGGATATCATGAAGTTGACTGAGGCCAAATAAGTAATCATGCTTTTATCGTTATTTTCAAATGTTTATTGTTTTTCTTACAGTATCAAACGAAAGGTGTATTATATAACGAGTTATAGTAACCGGAGAAGGTCCAAATGAACCAAAATCTTAATTAGACACTAATTACCACTTTAAATATTTGCATAGCAATGATTTTTATCCTTAGAAAAAAGCTATCCGTTTTTTATTACCATACATTAATATGGCCACGCACGTCTTAATGAAAGAAATATCGATGAAATAAACAAACTTTGAATAGTTCTATGTGTTAACTATAAAGTAAAAAAAAAGTACGACGGAAATATTTTAAAATAAATTTTTATAATGAAAGGAAATTTTCAACACAAAAGTATAAACATTTTCGGATGAGTACTCAGTCTGTGTGTATATTTGTCGTGCAACTATAGAACGTTGAAAAATCTTACGCATAGTAAAACGTCAGGTTAATTATGAACTGAAAATCCTCGGCAATTACGGAAACAGCTTTAAGGAGGCATTAGGTTCAACAATTTCAAGTCGAAAGAAAAAACAGTGTACCAAAACCCCTTACCGGAAAATTGAAAAAGGATTTTTTGTTTACCAGCAGCACCCTACAATAATAATTATACATCGATGCGCAGTATTTCTGTAATCAAAGAAAATTACTATTAATATTTTTTAAAAAAATTATAAATTAACAGAATACATTCCGGTTCGTAGAAAGCCCCCCCCCCTTCGCTGAACAACAAAAGAAGAAAAAATAATTCGATTCCTCTACCGGTAAATTTTATTGGTAGGATAATGCAGATACCCCTGCTCCCTGTTCCGGAAAGAAGCACGACAAACAGAGCAGCAAAATGTGTCTGTGTGTATGTCGAGAATGAAAGCTTACGTTTGCGCCAGGGAGGGCAACCTATAAGGGAAAAAAATAAAAAAGAGGAAGAGGAAGAATGAAAGCCGAGGGGGGATTTTTCCAACACGACACACCACTCCGGAGGAAAAACTGTACTTATAACTATATATATAGACATCCCCGCGGAACGGAGGGGAACCGCCTGCGAGGGGAGGTAGAAATACTTTTTATATAATACGGCTGCCTATAAAAAAACTTTTTTCACGGTTTCTCTCGCCCCCGCTCGACAAACAATAGCGCGGCAGTCCTATAATACGCATCGGCTGTAGCACGTCGTGTCTTATCGTCGCCGCGCATTGACCATTCGTCTGCGCGCCTCCGACGCGGGAGCCGCGCTCGCGTAGCGTAGCGTCGGGGCGAGCGATAAAAGCGCCGAGAGCCCCGCGTCCGCCGGGGCAAAAAGCCATCCACGATCGACGAGAACGAAGCTCGGCTCTGGTTTCGTCATTTTACTTTTTTTTCCCAGCACTCGGGACGCAATAAAACGATTTTTCGCAGCCGCGTTGGCGTAAATGCGCTCCTTTTGCCTGAACACCCGTGCCGTGGCTTTTTATCCGCCAAAATTGCATTTTTAAAAAGCATCGCAAACAGATAGAAATACTGCATTATATTCATTTAAATTTCACGAGTTAAATTGCTTTACATATTAAATTATATAGGACCCGTCGCCGGTCGCGCGCGCTCACTTTCCCTCGGCGGTGTCTTTTTTCGGAGGATTTGTGTGTTTTTATACTTTTGTCCGGTTTGCATTATAACAGAGAGGAGGGAGGGTGTGCGAGAGAGAGAGAGAGAGAGACGATTCTTCCATAGCGCCTCCTGCGTTAAATGAAGGAGGCGGCAGCTTTATTTAAATCGCGTACTTAAATGAAATTACAATTTCTTACATACCCTCGTTCGTTCGAAGGGACCAATTATCGAATTCCTTACTTTCGCTTTCATCGTTTTATTAAATACAACATACGTATAAGGTTTACTGGAGATTTATTATATTTATAAGCGTTTTGTTGCTCGAGCCATATTTACCGATTCACTCCTTAAATATTGAAAAATGAATTTGAAACGTCTAATACACAGATAATTTGTTATAATATACTGGAATCGTCTAAGATTATATGTTCATATTTATGTTATACAATTTAAGGATTAATTGAATAAATCATAATAATTAAATTCAATATTTTATACTACTCTTTTGCATAATATATACGAGTATATAGGTTTTCTTATAAAGAATAATTTTAGAATGTAAATTTTATAACGTAAAAAGCTTTATGTTGTAATCTGCATTGGAAGGATGTTTACTCATAAAAATTTATAGACATTAAAACTATCGTTTTTAATCGATTCCTTTGCCCAAAAGTGCATAGGAACACCAGAGTTTGAAAAACAAAGTTGACCCACTTTCATACAATCGAAAATGAATAAACCTAACAGTAAAATATTGATTTCGTATCTTGGCAAATATAGAAATTTACTTACACACGACTGGGAATCTTGCATTGCGTCGTGTTGTGCTCCGAATCTTATTGAGCAAATATCTAGAAAATGTAGCGAGCGTCAGCTCGTCTACCTACGTGTTCTTGGGCGCGTATACAGCGCGCTCGATTCTATTGCATACACGTATACCTTTGCATTTGCAAATTCAACGATGTATAAGTGTCGTAGCGATCGCTGTGTCTCATCGCTATACAATAGAGTATAACTATAGAGTATAAATATTCGTATAACAAAAAGGTAAAGAATCATCTGGTGACCTCCAAAAAACTGAGCACCATTTTCACGCGCCGCCGACAAAGCAACGAGCGTTCTTCGTTCTCTCTAATATATCTCCTGTGTATGTGTATAAAATAATCTACACACCCACAACACACACACACACACACACACACACACACACACACACACACACACATACATTACGTCACCGGCAAAATTGCCTAGGAGTATGCGCTGTATATATAGCGCAGCGCCTGTCGAAGAGAGGATTCTCTGTAGATTATAGGAGCGGCTACAAAGACGTTCTCACGATCGTTACCTGCACTGCAACTTCCCGCGGAGAGTCGTAGCCGATGCCGGTTTCAAAGCGATGTAATTAGGGAGTCAATTGTCGGCGGGCGATAGCGCGGCATCGGGTATATATTAACGCGTCATGCCAGGATGCATCTCGCGCGCGGTTTTAAGCAGTTGCACGGCAAATAAAGTATCGCGCGTACCTGAAAAAGCGAGTATTCGAGATTGTAATTGCGCTGTTATCGAATATACATTATATGCACTCTGCTTTCGGAGTTGATTTTTATTTTTTCTGTTTGTTTTTGTTTTATTTTTTTTTTAAATATCCTTTGGACTCGGCGTTCTGCGTACAGATCTTTCGATCAGTTTATAGCATGGGCCGGCCATTTAATAATAGTCCCCAACAGGAAATATAAATTAGTAAAGTTAATTTCGTCGGCAATGATGCTCCGTGTATACCTACTAAGTTATATTGCTTCTTTTCAAACGTAGCTTAATTCTGATATCAAAAGCACGATTATAATAATTATGGAACGGAATGGAGTTGGTTGGTAAGTTGTTCGAACGATCTAGGGGAAGAGAAGCACGTACGTGTTTCATGAATGTATGTATTATGTATAATATATATATAATCACGCATTCAAACTTTGATTCTGCTCCGTAATGCTATAAGAATCGCTATTTTATAGGACTAAGTCATAGCTATTCTAAAAGCATTAAGTGTTACTTAGTTTATCTCAATGTTCTTTGGTTCGTTGCTCTGTTTCCCGCTCACATATTCCATATCCATTTTACAATACCATTCGACCATGCTCCATCTCGGTTGATTAGATTCGTAAAGCCTAAAACTCCAGTCTATGGAACTACTACAGTTCCACTCTATAAGCAGCCGTTTCATTTCAGTTACTTGTTACAACTTTAAACGTCTCTACTGTTTTAATGACATCAGGCTAACATTTTTTTCAACATATGACGTGTCAAATGTTAGACATCGTCTTTTCTTAAGGCATGCATGATCCCGTCATTTTTGAACCAACATATTCGTCTTTCTAGTCAGTCGTTTATGTTTTGTAAATGTTTTCTACACTATAAGCATATTATCTATTTTTACTTTTGATACGCAGCCGCATGAAAATTTATTAAGGACGTCTTATACTCTGCTGGGTTTTGAGATACAGCATAATACCGAGACTCGTACTCTTCTCACTATTTCTTAATGATCTATCCACCTCTTTAAGTCATGCCGTAATCACTGTATATTATTCTATGGTAGGATTCTGTATTTCAATGGATAATTTTATCGTATTTACTAGTGGTGATCTTTCGCGTGTTTCTTATGTTGGGCATGGTGGACTCAATCTACAGTACTTGAAATCAGCCTGCACGGTAAACTATCCGAGAAAACTCGCGGTAACGACACCACTAAAAAAGTTATGCTGCTTTATAGTTCACATGCGAAAAAGTCAAGGCTCCTTTTACCTTTGTAGATCAGACTGGTCTCTTATACTCAAAGTCTCGATTTTTCTCTATTCCAACTATTGTCCGGAAATATTTCTAAACTTTTAACAGGAATTCTCAATTTTACGATTAAATTTTATATATATGTAGAGGTATTTTAATTGGACTCTGCATTCCGAACTTGGATATACAAAATTCGACCAGATTTGGCACATCTTCTTGAGAATCATATCCTCAGCTTTGACAAGACAACGTTTTATAATGTTAGTTCCCTCGGAACATTATTATTCACACTAGTGCATCACAACACAGCTTGGAATAATTTTATTGACACTTGTTTTTTGCGGAGTTATTTTGAGTAGGCTCTACTATATATATAAATAATGTACACTCTTCGTTCAGAATCCGAGCTACTGCCTATCTGTGAAATATTATTACACTATCATTGCACACATGTTTAAAAAAAGCACCTTTAAATGAATGTTATTTAATAACTTCTTTCAGATATTATATCATTATCATTGCAAATGAGTATTTTTTCATTTTTTAATTACTATTTATAAATGCATATGATAAATAAGTATACATTGCCTGCACCGATACTACATCCAAATAAATTCAAATTCAATTATCGTTCAGAATTTGACCTATATTGGCATTGGCATTAACCTAATGAGAAGCTTCAAGAACAAAAAGCAAAAACAAACATCGCGACATCGTCAGTGCGAATATGCCAAGGTCGTTGCGGACGAAGCGTTCGCGTAAGAAACTCGATGGACGCGCCTGGAGGGGGCCGGGACCAACGGTAAATCACGCGATCATCAATATTAAATGCGCGAGAGGCGAGTTTACATAAAGAAAATGCGCATTATTAAATGGACGCCGCGCCTGTAATTCACTGACAACTTTTATGCGGAATTACATAAACAAACGTTCGCACCGTGTTCACGTCCGGAAAAGTATGAATAGAAAAACAAAAAAAATAGGAGACCGCGACAATTTAGTCATTCAATTTCCCGCGAGCGGCAGCGGCCACTCTCATCAAAATAAACTCGATGGCTTTGCCTTCTCGTTTTTTTCGCGAGTTTTCAGCCCCGGTCGCCGTCAAAATAATAGCAATAATAATTGAGACTCTCTCCGGACCCCTAACGGACTCTCTCAACAATTCGTATTTGTTTTCGTAGAGGGGGCGGGGTTGGTGTGCCAACGGCAAATAACAGCGAAAAAAGTTAGAGCCAACGCCCTCGCGTCATTAATTTGGAATAACTGCGCTGCACACCGAACTTTTTCGATATTCACCCTTCGGAATATCATCATGCCTCCGCATTCTACCCTGTGCATTTATATTTTTTTATATATTTTTTTTCTATGTGTATGTGGGTGTCTGTGTGCTCCCTCGAATGTCATCGTTATATACCGTGGCACGGTTGTTAGCCAGAGACAAATCTGAATTCATCGGCGAAAAAGAGGGCAAGATAAGAGCGAACGAGCGCGCCGTCTGGCGTCCGATAAAAATGTATTTTTTCAGCGAAAATACGGGAGGAACAAAAAAGGGAAAGCAACGACGTTGATTTATATATATATATATATATATATATATATATATATATATATACGCGATGCCCCGAAACAATGGAAGCGAGGCACTTCGACCCGGGGCGTTTCGAAGCTCTTTAAAAAAACATAAGAGCGACGCAATGACCATATATATATACACGGTTCGGGCAACGCGCCACCTACCCGCATCTTCTTTTCTCCCCATTAATGCGATGAGCGCGTTAAGCCGACCCTCCTGCGTAATGAACAAGACACAGGAAACGGGGCACTATTCTAAATAATTCACTTATAAAACCGAGAGAGGGACAGTATTGTAGCAGTAGTGTCTATAGGTCCATATGTATAAATACCGTGCGGGTCCGCGGGCGAGCTCGTTAGCCGAGGCAATATGGTGGCAGTACCTATGCACGCGCCGCTCTAACCATGAGAAATATCACCGCGCGTGGACGTGTGCGCCCGCGATACGTTTACATATCCGTATAGCGAACGAATCGGCGAACCTCCCGTATCTCCGAGTTTTCGGGCGTGCGACGGGGCCCGCACGGCTCGCACCGAGACTCGCGCCATCGACCCGCGTCTACGTATTTGGCTTGACATTTATGCCGCGGCGTCGGGCAGTACAGGGAGAGAACCCGAGGAAGTGAGAGGGACAATAAAGGGATGGGTATCGAGGGCCAGACGACGTCCGACGAACTCATATGGGTGATGGTAATTCGGACCAAGCGCGTAATCTAATTTTTTACGCCCGTCCTGTTAAGAATGACAATTGCGTCTGTCTTTTAGCTTGAGCAAATATAGAATTATAGCTTATTGACGTTAACCGTAGGTATAAGCACATTTTTCGTATTACTACCCGCGAAATTCCATTTTACAGCTGTACTAGTAGGTTATACAATGACAGCTTGTCATTAGCAATAGTAGGACTCATTGCCTTAGAACAAAAATGGAATTGGACGCACAGTGGTGCCAAATATATCGTATTTCATATTAAAACACGCGAATGTTTTCCATACTTGTAGCCGTCCCATAAAAGCCACTCGTGCCTGAAAACTATCTTTGCATACTGGCTGCATAATATATGAATTGCGCTGCTAAAAATTCTGTGATAATTATAATTATATATGTTATTTCATTTATGCTTTTTATTAGAAACAGTTTTTAATTAGAAACATTAGAAACTGGACAATATTTAATACTTGTCACTAACGGCGCAACGAATGGTCAATGTTATTTGATAGATAATCAGTGATCAAAATGTCGCCTGTGTTACCACAGTAGTAGAATAGGAAAATTTGATATTTGGACCGACTGGGCACAATGTTTGTGTGTATAAACTGCGTATATAAAGAATTGCCAAAATTATAACATTGCACATCCTCGCGTATAAATCGGTAGCTGCCTCGATGAGCTGTAATAAAAAATTGAAATTTTCTTTGATCACGTATTATATCCAATAAAGTATAATATTTATCATCGCAATGATAACAATCGTATCCAATCCTTATCGTTGTTATACAGTAGAATCAGCGGCACGAAATACACGCAAGCGGGCTGCAATTATTCTCTACCGCTTACGCGTCACATGGTAGTAATAATTATAAATTTGATGAGAATTGACTCATTTTAAAGGAAACATCGCATGGTGTTCGAAATGAAAATTTTCTAAAACACAATGGATATTTTTGAGAAATTTGTTTTTCGCGTTTTGTTTCTCAGACAATTGTCTGAGGAATTATTTTAATTGGAGCAATACATCTATATATCTTACTGTTTCGTACCTGGCAATTCGAATACCTATGTTTTTCCGAGTATTTTTTCCCTTATGTAACAGAGTAAGTATTATGTCCTTCAATAAATCTAACTAATTGCTAAGAATTTTAATTGCTTCGTGGCTAATTCAAATCTGCGATCTAATGTATAAAAGAATCTATGATTGTTTTTAAAAGCGAAAAATAAACTTTATTCAGATAAAAAGCATCAATACGCGAGGGCAAAAATTGGTCCCTCGATCGAAAAGCGTAAAATACAATATTCTCTCTTCGATTTCGCGACGAAAGGAGACCACTTTATACAAGAACTTCCATCCGCTCTTTACAATTCAGAATCGCCAGCGCAAAACTCAAATCCGCCTCTTTCTCCCTGTGTACTTTCGAACCCGCCGTGCACGAACAACAAAGAGCGAAAACGCGGGAAAGAGGGAGGTAAACAGAGACACAAAGCAACGCTGCAGCGCATCGCATGCATAGACGACCGACGGGACGCGGCAGCGATTTTCTGCAGCGGACAGCGCAATGTAGCAGTAGCGGCAGCCGCAGCGTTTGAGCTGCGCCCATTCGTGTATTTAATGAATTCATTAGTTCACTCATACGTGTGCTCTCTCTTTCTCTCTCTCTCTCTCTCTCTCTCTCTCTCTCTCTCTCTCTCTCTCTCTCTCAATTCATCGCTTTATACCCTCGAACGATAGAATTTCATGGACAGCCTATTCTTTCTCTTTATATAATCCTTTATCTACGTTATCTCTGTGGATATGTACCTCTCACAATTAGCTGGTCGTTGGTCTGCATAGGGAAAAGTTTCGAATCTCCTTAAATTCTTCTGCAGGAAGTCGAGAGAGGAAATCTCGTTGCACAGGAGACGCGCTTTCTAAAGAAAAACGAGCATAATCCGTGCACGAAAGCGAGGGGGGGGGATGAATAATATTTTATTTCGCCTAAGAGAGCGGGTCACACATATACACGGAACTCTAGGCGAGACAAGTCGACGAACCGCAGCGAGGGAATTTTAAAGCAAAGCAAAGCAGAAAAAAATACAAACCGCGGATCTAGGAGAAGAGTACGTAGGTGGCGGGGAGAAGGGGAGGCAGGGGAGCCGTGCTCGCCACACGCTTACTTTCGTTTTTGAGGTCAAGGAGAAAGTATCGCGCCATTGCCTCTCTTCCGACATCTAATCACTTACGGTCTATAAATAGAATCCATACTTCGCCTCGGTTTCGCTCGGGGAATTTTGCCCGCTGCTCGGAAATCCACGAGCAATAAATGCCGAGGAATAGTATATATATACTTTGTTGCAAAGAAAGCATTTGTAGGAACGTATACGAGATAGCGCGCAGATATAACCCAAATGTATGTTATATATAAAACAAAGTACAAAAGTATCTCAACTCTTTTAGATATTCGATATAACATATATTTTATACAAATGAAACTTTACCGGCAGTCATGATGCGAGACGAATTGTTAATTATTCAGTAACACAAAATAAAAATGCGCCGCAATCGAAGCGACAGCCCGTTCGATACGTTACGCTTTAATAGGATCGGGCCGAGTTAAGTGACCGCCCGCGCGCGTGCGCACCGTATTCAGCGGACATCTATTTATTTAAATAACCGCATTAAGTGTATTATCTCGATTATAATATAGACACGCAACCCTCAAAATCGAAATCGCGCGTGCCGTTAAGTATGTGCACAACGCTGTGCGTGAAATTGACGAAAACAGGGGGATGGAGGTAGGGACAAAACCGAAGCGCGATCAGAAGCGTTCAAGCAATAAATAATTCCCACTCACACATTGCAAAAAGGTATCTGTGTATGTGTATGTCTGCGCGCGCGTGCGAATGCATACGTTACTCGCATATTGCCTGTCAAACGTTATGACAACGGTCGGTCCGAAATATAATTTATATAAAGATAAATGAACAAAACATGTACGAAACATATCGATAACTAGATGGCACGAATTATTGTTATATACACCACGGAATTATCATTATCCGTGATCATACAAGTTCTGCAAATATAGCCGTCAGATAATACCTGACCGATCGGGGACAAGCAACATACCGTATCTCTAAGAATCTTCGTTCAATAAGGTAACTTTATATTTTATCAATGAATATTTACTTATCTCTCAATATTTCCCTACCCTTCGGACTAATATCCTCTGGATATCAACACGTTTTCATCCTAAAAACACATCTGTGATATATCTTTTTTGGTAGTTTAGCGATTAGCTTTATTAGAAATTCAGTCATTATGTCCTCAATCATTGTAAAACTCCGTTTATTTCCAGATATTCCGGTGTAGTATCAAAAAGAGTTGAAAAGGAGCCACAAAATCGGACGATTAGAATGGTAGAGGCATGATTGTGATTTTGTTTTACGTCAAAAACTCAAGGACAAGCATCGATAGATGAGCAGCTTTTTATTACCATCAGTTTTTTCAAGCCCGAATATTTATTCTATAAGAATTCTTGCAAATGTCGCATGCATAATTTCAATTTATAAGGATCATTACGGACCATTAAGACCTTGTGATATGAACTTCCGATACACTTGGCATGCTTTGTTACTCTTGTCTCATCCGAACTTTTGACTAGTACGATTGCAATTTCGTTTCGATCTCATAACTATATATATATATATCTATAATTCTTCACCTGTTATAATTATTTAAGCTCAACAGATTTAAAGTTATTCCAGATATCCTAAATGATGCCCATGCGACGATTTATCTGATCAAAATTGAGCAGTTTCTAAAAAAACTTTGCTGTCGCATATTTCATTCCCAAATATTCGAATAATTGTGTGACAGGAGCTAAGCGATATTTCAATATTCTCGGCAACTTCGCTAACAGAAAATGAAAACTTTTTGAAAAATTTTTTTTGATACTTCAACGTCATTATTTACTGTTACTATGCTGAGGTTTACTGTTACTATGCTATGATAAAAATGAGGATCGGTATTGGTATGTTCTCGAGCTTCTTGAGACAGCTTATCACTTACAAACGTTGTTTTAATATTCACAGAAGATTCACCGTATGTCTCCGTTAATAGCTGAAGTATTTTAGAGTAGTCAATCACATTTCTTGTACAAAATTAAATACCAATTCTTATATCTACTGGTTTGATAGTAAAAAGTCGCCAATTATACCAAACACTTATAGCCTTTATGTTTTTCAGAAATCACTAACACATTTCTTATAAATAAAACTACAAAAATATTTGCAAAATGAGTGCACTAATATAAACTATTACGTCGGTGTCTCTACTATATACAATTTACATGTACAATTATACATAATACGAAGTACTGTGACCCTGTAGCTCATCATGTTTCGTTACTCTGAAGACACAACTGTAGTATTGTATATACAATCTCTGTGTCTCGAGACTGTCCTTCTATATACGCTATCCGATGATTCACAGCTTACAGCCTTGCTAATTTCAGCGGAGCAAAAACTGGGCTATATATCTTACGTTTTACTCGGTATTCGTCAAATGTTCTTCCTTGATGCGAATACTGGAAAAAATGGTAAAATTATGCGCGGACGATAGAAGAACGATTGGAAAGCGTCATTCCAATGTATCTACAGAACATCAAGAGAGAGTGAACAAATCCAGCAATTACTACCTGGAAAATAAACCGATCGTAGGAATAGCTCGTACCTCATGTGTAAGAGTTGATTATTCAAGAGTCTCATCTTGCTTTTGTGTGTGTGTGTGTGTGTGTGTGTGTGTGTGTGTGTGAGTGTTTATAAGAGAGAAAGAAAGAGAAAAGGGGATGGAGAATTATCGTTACGACATTTTCAAACTGAGGCATAAGAATTGATTGAATAACCAAGGATCTAATTAAGAGCAGGATGTGCGCTAAATGACCTTAGCCTGTGTATGCAACCGCTTCTCCCCAGTCTCGTAACTAAGCACCATTAAACGAAAATAACTAAGCGCCGCCGCCACCTGCACGGACGGCGAAGCGCTGTCGCCGTCGTCATCATCGTCAAGAAAATGTCTCGGTCGAACGAGCCAAATTAATTTGCACGCTGCAGCCGAGAGCCAAACGGTGCTTGGAGGAGGGGCAAAGCGGGAGGAAAAAATACACTGCTCAAGTTGCCGCCAATTTGCACTTATGAGAGATGAATACCGCCCTTTTCATCGATATAATGACTCGATCATTGGGGATATAGGATTCGCTTCTCCCCGAGGTTCTGCATGCATATAATATACCCATATAGATTATACCGATCTTGCGTAATCTCTTTGGCAAGTGTGCCATACGGAGATGGGGGGGGGAGATCAAGAGCCAGACACGCATATATATATATATATAGATCCATACATATATACATATATACACACACACACACATATACATACATACATACATACATACATACATACATACATACATACATACATGCATGCGTACCTAGCGATTCATCAGTAACGCTCGGAAGGCGCGACGGTAATGCCCGCCTCCCAGTCCGCACACATCTAAAGACACAGTAACACGGGCGTGCACGCGCACGTACATGCACGAGGAAGAGAGAGAGAGAGAGAGAGAGAGAGAGAGAGAGAGAGAGCGCAGCAATACGCGCTCCGGCGTGCCCTTCCACTCGGTGAAGCAGTATAGTACGTAAGAGCTATTAACAGTTATCTGGTCTGCTCTAGACACCGAAGGCGCAGTTATACGCTCAGGGACGGGCAGGAGGATCGCCTTTCCTCTCTCTCCCTCTGTTCCCTCCTTGAACCCAGTCGTATCTCGAGATGCGAAACTGTGCCGCGCGCGCGTCCGCACTAAACGTGTAATTTCCTTCGACCCTGCCAGAAATCGACTTCTACTGCACACCATCCGACTTCTGTAGAACTCCGACCAGTCCTGACGTCTACTATACTCTCTCTGGCTCTCTCTCTCTCTCTCTCTCTCTCTCTCTCTCTCTCTCTCTCTCTCTCTCTCTCTCTCTCTGTTCACCCTCCGTCTGCAAGTCGTCGTCCGATGGGCATATACAGGCGAGAATGAAGTCGCGGAAGGGACCGCGACCGGGGTGGATCGGGAACTACGCGCTCTGCAGGGTCAAACGACTCTTTGACATCCGGTAAAATGGAAGAGAAGTGAACAAGCGAATAAGCTAACCGAGAGATAAGAGAGTGCACCCTGGCTGTATATTGCCCACTATATGCGGCTCCCATAGCTAGCCCGGAAAAATTTCCGCGCAGAGCGATAGAAGGAGAAGGAGAAGTGCTCAGGGAGGCAGGAAGGAAAAGTATGGCCCTTTAATTCCGAACTACTTTTTCTACATTCGCGAGAGAAAGATATGGGAGTGGAAAATGGGATAGAGTCGACAGTATGAAGGAGAGCTGGTGGGCGCCCCGAGCTTCGGCGATCGATAGAAATTTCGTTGAGCAAAGAGAGCGTGGGTGGAGGTTAACTGCGGCTCAATTAAACCAATAAATGCTCGCTACGGTGGAAGTATCTTTTTGGGTCAAAAGTAAACTCACTCGCAATTGGATTTTTCGTTTTGTTTTTTTTTTATTTTTATAAGAATTGTATTTGAAAAAGTCTGCCACATATACTCGTGTTTTTAATCTGGATGGGAATAATCGATATTTTTAGCAAAACCGTCTGAAATAAAGTACAAATTTAGGCATTTAGGCTCCAATAATAACTAAATAATTTCAAATGTAAAGTATAAGTATACCTGTTTTTAAGTTTCCATTTGAATTTGAATATTCGTAAGATGCTGGTTATTAATTATAACAGGCTCTAATGAATAGAAGTACAAATTATGATAGTACAGGTAATTAATGACAGTTGAAATAAGCCTGGAAAAAAATTATTCGCCTTCAGAATTTCACGCTTCTCAAAGAAACATTCGAATATATGAGAGACCATTGAAAAATGAAAAATAACACATCGCTCTCCCCTTCTCTCCACCTCTCTATTCGCTCTCTCTCTCTCTCTCTCTCTCTCTCTCTCTCTCTCTCTCTCTCTCTCTCTCTCTCTCTCTCCCTGTCTCTCTCCGTCTCTTGCTGATTCGAATTTCCGAATCGGCGCACATTTTCGCGCTATATACACTACGAATATCCAGTGTGCTCTCATGGAAAGAGAGAAACGCAAAAATATCGACAGGCGCAAAGCTGGCCGTCTGCGCATCAGACGGCTTATGGAAAGGAGTGAAAAATCGCAGACGGGCAAGTATATAATACCGGCAGTCAGTCGCGTGGAGAGATGACGGCAGCGCAGGGAGGCAGGAGGGGGAGGAGGCTTTAAAGCGACGTCGGAAACGCAAAACTACAACAGGATATATATATATAGGGCTAGCCGAGATATACAGATAGTCGGTTTTAAGCAATAAAAGTGAGCCGGGGATTAACGTTGACGTATTATATTGCGCCGGATCGCGCACGCGAGTTTACCTAACTACTATCGCGAATCGCCATTTGTAGGTTAGGAGAGATTGGCGCACGGAGTTTAGAGCAGGTTTAAAGTATAATCGATGCAGAGGGGGGTCGGCATCGGAGGCACGCACACAAACAGAGGCGCCCCCGCATCGGTGGAGATTTTGGGTGCGTTTGGAATGCCGCAATGCCCTGATGGCGACCATATGTAGATGATGGAAAAATATATTTATACATAGGGAGAGTACATATAGTTTGCCTCTTAGGTCGAGAATATAGTATGATAATTCTGGAAAATATGTAGAGTTTTTACTTTGGAATTAGTTGACAAGAAAGGACAGAAGCGATTCGGGTTTCAATACGATTTCATTTTAAAACTATTTAGCATAGTGTCGATTAGAGGCAATGGTGTTTTTTATACACAGTCGATGTTAAAATTAATTTCGATCATTATTTGAAAGACTAAAATACAATCTACCAAAAAACAGTTTGAAAATTGTCAAACCGCTTAATAAGAATGACTGATTACATTTAATTTAGCGATTACTATTAAAAATTATAAAGAATTTGGTATATTTTTTTCATTATTAATAACCATATCTGCTGTATTATTGCGAGATAACTGCCCAGAATACTTCTTAGTATTATTACCGTCTAAAATTATATGAAAATTATCTTCTTTATAACTGTATTATTAATCATGGGTGTAAAATTAAAATTACTTTATAGCACTTCTATGAACGTTAGCAACTTGGACAGTTTTCAGTAAAAGGCAAGATATAACAACTTTTTTATGCTCATAAAAAGATTTTATTCCTAAACATCGAAAAAATATGTCACAGTGAAATTACTAAATTCTAACGCGATGCCTTTTTAAAGAAATCATCACTCGAAAACAATAGCAAGCATCTAATTCTGTTTAAACAAAGTTAACTTTCTCTTCAGACATAAATTGCTTCTTTAATGAAATATTATTTTTTATTATTATTATTATTATTGCTGATGCTATTGACAAAAACTATTTACTTTTGGTGAAAAATACTTACAATTTTAGAATGAAAATATTGGATAATTTTGATAAATACCTTTGTTTAACACTTTAGTTAACTTTCATTTTTATGTAAACTTCTCTGCCTCTTATTAGATAAATTATAAAACTGCAATCAAAGGAATGTACAATTTAATCGAAATCTGATTTTTTACTTTTTATTGTCCATTAAGGACGGATGTGGGTTATTAAGAAATTAGGCGAGAAACGAAAAATCCTATAAGCCACATGCGTCACTTGTCTTTTAAATTAATGTTGCCACTTATAAACCGCCAAATAAGGGAGTCGTGAACTTTCTCGATACTCGGATATTTTGAATTAAGAGAAAGTAGAGAAGCGCCGCGTCAGTAGCGTGTGAGAGACGGGGGGGGGGGATTGCTGCTCTGACCCGTGCGTTGTACGAGGCAAGGCTCTCTCGAAAGAGAGAGAGGAGTACAGCGCTTGCAAGCGCGACAATGACGGCGACAGGGCCCTCGCAAGAGAGTCTAAAATTAAAACGAGCTCTGTGGCACTGGTATAGCAGCAGCAGCGAGAGCAGAGCAGAGGACGATGATTGTGACTGTGCCGCGTCCGTGTCGCGTCGGCTTGAGCTGCAAGACTTTAAAGGAAAGATAGCTCGAAGGCTTGGCCCCTCGTTCGCATGCTCCAGTAAGCGGTCTATATAGCGGGACGAGAGGGGAGGGGGCGCGAATTCGGCACAACATACTCCTCTCCATATTACACGCCCGATGTCGTTGTATATATATATATCATAGTACGCAGTCAAAGTCGTCGACCCGTGTTAATTATTCCGTTAGACGACACTGCACTTCTCGCATCGATCCACGCGATGCGCGATGCGATCGAAGAGGCCTTCCCCGGCCGGACGACGATGTCCGGGATTTCGTTTGGACTCCCTCCCTCCTCTCTGTGTCTCCCTCACACGACACCCCGTTTCTTCTACACGTACACAGGATGCAGGGTATAATATGGACGATTCTAAATTTAGGCGCTCCCCCTCGAGTGTTATAATGCGCCTCGACGTTTTGCTCCTATATCGGGCGCGTATGCGCACGCGGCTGTGTAAACGTCGTCGGACGTGCCCTAATGTTCTTCCCAGGAAGAGAAAAAGAGCGAGAAGTCGCTCTAGGGAGCATTTAGGAGCTAAAAGTGTACGGAAAGATACACTGGATTATGGGGGAAATTTTTAAAGAGAGTTAAAAAACTCGAACGGGTAAAAGAATCAGATATATAATGTAACCAAACCGGTTCAGTATGAAAATTCTGTGCTAGTAATAGAGAGCAATTTGAACGACTTATAAATTTCGATAGTAGCATCAACGGGTAGAATATCGAAAGAATTTAATTGCGCTGTAAGCAGAGACTCTGCACGACTCCCAGTCAGCTTTCGGAAAAAAGTTGGCCGCAGTTTTTCATGATTAGAGACATTAGAGCTAACTTTCCCCATTTCTTTGACGCTAAAAGGATACTCTCGAGGGAGGGAGACAGGCAGAGAGAAAAAAGAGAGAGAGAGAGAGAGAGAGATATGAGGGGACGGCGTCGACAAAGTCTTGCGGTGTAGGGATTAGGATTGAGAGAGAATAATTTTGCGAAGAGTGGAATAGAAGATTTGAATTTCCATATTTAAGCAGAGGCTTTAGTGATCTCTGAATCTATGACTGAACTATTCTTTTCATTTTTTCCATTAA
The DNA here is from genome assembly GCA_018907035.1 of Sycobia sp. Sy_11. NCBI lineage: Eukaryota > Metazoa > Arthropoda > Insecta > Hymenoptera > Epichrysomallidae > Sycobia > Sycobia sp. Sy_11. Next base: position 2,094,131 of record JACCIC010000037.1, read on the forward strand.
AAGTGAATTTTTACCGTTCGCGTTCTTTCCCCCATAATTTCATTAAGCAACGCATTCCGGTTAAAGATGCGAGAAAAGGTTTAATCCGAGTTACTAATTGTAACCTTGTTACTTCTAAAATGAACTTTTTCATCCGGCGAGTGCTCGTGAATATCGCATTAAAATTCGTTTCGTGCTCGCTAAAATTACTCGAAATTGCAAAAGCTATACTTGAAGATAATGAACATTTTGTAATATTATTCCATTTAAAAAAAAATATGGGATTTGTTTAAAAAATTCAAGGGCTTACGCCTCGGTTTATAATTTTAAAATTTAATTTTGAAAGGAATTTTTTAAAATTGTGCAGAAACGATTACGATCTTCGTCTAAACGTTCACTCGACTGATTACGAGTGTTATAAGCCAAAATGTAAAATAATGATAATTAGTTATTGTCCTGCAATGCTATCTTACTCATTTAAAGAAGAACGAATAAGCCAATAGATGTATCCTTCTTTGCCGAATCATTTGACATTTTCGCTTTCAACGAAAATGTGCCTCTTCCATTGGCGTGTCTGGTACCTCGACTGAAACAAATGTAATGAATTTCAGTCAGAGCTCCAGTCCAACTCGCGGCTTAACAATTTCACTCACGGTTTCGACCTCGCGCGCATTCGGATTGGCGCGATACTCCCGAGCCGGAGGCCGCATAATGGCGTGACGGCGCGACGGCGTCGACGCTTATGCAACGTTTTCCATGATTCCGTAGCGTCGCGTATAATTCCGTTCGAAACGCAAAAAAAAATTCCAAACTAACACGCATACCGCTCAAATTCCTTTCGCGGATTTCTAATAAAGTGGATCGGAGTCCGGGTCGAATTTAGATCGGATCGCGTACACATACCTATAAAAAATATACGACGAGAGCGCAGAGCGAAACACGCGGGTTTGGTTGCGCGCCCGCGAGGTGTATCGATCCGCAGGCGGCCGCGGAGCGAGCGGGGCGAAAGGGGCGGCAGGTGACCCCGCGCGCGCCCGCGCCGATGAATATCTACGCTCGCGCGGGCGATTATAAAGAGCGCGCGCTCGCCCGCGTGCGTCACGAGCGCGAAACGCGAGCGGTCGCCGCGCGAGCGGGAGAGCGGAGCTGACGGAGGAGGGTGTGAGTTGGAGGGAGGGGGGGCAAAGGTTATAATATATTATAAATGTTCAGGCAGCTCGTTCGGCGCCATAATGCGCACTAAGCGTGTACCGTCAAACTGGCGCCACAGAGGGATGTAATCGCACGGACACGTGCGGGAGGTGTTATACATATATACATGTACGGGTAATACCCCCCCTTGCGCATATTATATTCTTTCCTGCCGCGGACGATATGGTGCCGTGCACCAGTGCCCCTCCCTGGCACCTTCCTCGACTGTAAATGAGAGAAGAACACGCGGCGCTTCGAGGAAAGAAATCTCGATACGCGCTCAACCATGCGCGGGCGTGACGCGGATCCTTCATTGCAATACGAACTGACTGCGTTATATATCTTCAAAGACCGTTAGACGTGGAAAAAATGACAATCGAGCGAGCGTAACATTAATCGAACGCTTGATTGGCAGATCAAAAAAAAATTATATATATATATATATATATATATATATATATATATGAAACTAAAAAATTTTTAATACCCTTTACGTGAGTTTGTATATACGAAGGATGGCACAAATTGTAATTTCGGGTGAAAATCGAGCGTAAATATCCGAAAATAAAGCGCGTCAAAATAGAAACAGAACGCCTTCCGCGAATATTGGAATATATTAAATTAGAGTATCTCGTGCATAACGGGGCCACCTAGCGCATAAATACAGAAATAGCTGGGTGAGAGATAAGTTCAGTATCCCCCCCTCTCTCTCGCTCTCTCTCTCTCTCTCTCTCTCTCTCTCTCTCTCTCTCTCTCTCTCTGTCTCGCTCTCTCTCACTCTCTCTCTCTCTCTCTCTCGCTCGCACACGAACACTGCTTTCTTCGTGCTAGCTCTCTTCGCCTCGTAATTAGCACGGATTTCTTAAAGACTCCTATTGATTGTATAATGAAAGACAGGTTTCCGCGTCCTCTTTATTAGCTTGTGGTTAAAAGCTGCCACGTGTAAGGAAATACAGATGGTAGAAAAGAATATCAAGCACCGAAACAAACTCCCTTTCCGTCTCCATCATTTCTTCGATCGTATCGCCAATGGTGAAACATACCCATCATATCTTGACGATCACCTTATATCTTTATTTTTTTATCGAGACTCCACTTTCTTGACATTTTTCTTGCTTGATTCTAATATGTTTTCCCTCTCGAGAAAGGGGAGAGGTAAAAAAGGGAGAACGGAAAGGGAACCCGAGAGTTGCGCGCGCGCGCCAGGTGCCTCATTCGACGCGCTCGGTCTGGCCATGACCGTCTCGGTGTTCTTTTTTTCGTTATATATTCGTCGCTGGAAGTCAAAGGGAGAGCAAGTTTTCCTTTCTCTCTCTCTCCCCCCCCCCTCTTTGCTCTCGAGTCCCAATGTATATATATGTATATATATATATATTTTTTTTTTCTAGTGCCCAGTCACGCACTTTATATACTCTGTTCTTTTCTTCCGTTACATTCTATAGCCTTTAATATTTCAAGACAGTTTAGTGAGGAAACTATTCAAGTTATATTACCAAAAGTTCACACTGAGGTATTTTTCTTTTCTGGACTGGTTTTCAGAAAGGAGAAGCGGTTTACATACTAAATACATTTGAGAACATATTATTGTGACTAAAAATTTACATAATACACACCATTAGTTCCTCTTAAATATCTTCCCAATCTGTCGATATGAGAAAAATATATTTTTCAAGCCAATTTAATAAATTGTCCTTTTGTACATTTTTTATAACCTAGAATCCCAGCCGGGGCTTTTCGTAAAAATCTACTTGAATCCCATCTCTCTAATAAGCTTAAATATATACAGAAGGGCAGCAAATGAAATTTAAAATAATAGGGAGGTTTAAAAACAAAAGAACCAATTGTAGTTTACAGATTTGCCTGTACGCGTTTTCGATTATCGATTATTAGATAATCCGTACTTTTTCATAATCACTAGTCGTATTATTAAAGTAAACAACAGAAACGATGTACGAAAGTTTATCGTACATCGGGCATTAATAATTTTCAACAGAATGAGGGGTGAAATGAAGCACGTTAAACCGATAGTTAAATTGACTTATACTGTACATTATACGTATATACGCTCACTTCAGAGATTCTATCGCAAGAGCCAGATCGGTTAAAAAGATCAATGGCTCTTGCGTCGGAGTTAAAAATCAGTTTCGAGAATATCTCCTTTTTTATACATCCATCTGCCTTCTTTTCTCTTTCTTATTTTTATCACAGGCCCGGCGTTATTTTTTAATAACTATTATAGTCGAACATCAGTTCAAATCAATTTTTTTTAATACACTCTTTCTCTCTCCTTGATTGCGATATATAAATACGTTTCGCGACGCAACTTCACGTAAACGTTGCAATTGATTCGTTGCAAATGTTGCGATGGCCGCGGCGTGGACGCAGGCGGTGGTTTTGAACGTTTGGAAATCGCGGCTGAAGTACACGGGCATACGAGTGTACAAGTATTATTATGTTTTATAAAAAAATTATAATAACCAGCAACATCATCTCAAATGCTTATAGGCTCTCTAAAATGAAGAGAGCGAAAATTGGGCTCCTTAAGTAAGCGATTATGAAATATCTCTCCACAGAAGATACAATCAGTTTTAAATTTGGACTTTTCGAGATTTAAAGATGTCACTCTATTTTATAAATGATTCTTTGAATTGCCTTGGAGTATATATAAATGATGAAAACATAAATGCGACGTCATGGGTTTGGCCACCAGGTGGCTAGGCGCTGTTTTTGACCTGCATTTATTCTCAAATTCTTTTTCTGAAAATATAACTGGATTAATCATAATAAAATCTACTCTCAATCCTACGAAAGCAACAGAGTCGATATCTTCTCGGAGAAATCGTTTCAGACAATGGGAGGTTTTTTGCCATCAAGTAAAATTGGTCAGTACTTCAGAAATTTCTAGACGTACTTGTATTATATCATTTTATTATTATAGTGGTATTCGTCAGATTGTAATATTTGAAAAATCAGAGGAGAGTCAAAATTTATATTATTTTTAATTCTTGCGGTAAATTCAAATTTAAATATCCGCTCGTTCTTAGACATGAATCATGGATGACTCTTGTGAAAGAATGAAAAGTTTTTCGCAGAGAGTGTGCCGTACATAATTATATATACACATGTATGAGACAGCACAACCGCCGCTGGATTGGCATGACGGAGTGTACACATATTAAATCTCGTTGGCCTCTGCGTACAATAATCTTTGCGCTTCCGCTGCGCGGATCCGTAACGCGTCGCGCCCGCGCGCCTCGACGCCGACGCGATAGGCAGCGAGGCAGTTATAATTGCTTCTCCTGGTTTAAACGAAATGTCTTTGATAATCGAGGCTGTGCTCTAGGCGCGTGCGAAGAGCGCGAAAGAGCAACGACTATGTACAAGGTGAGCCGCCTACTCGGATGAGCGAGGGGAGGAGGAGGAGGGCTGCTCGATATATAATAGCTCATTTGCACACATTACAGCATCAAGAAAGTTTTTCATTCGTTTCTTTTCTTCGCGAGCGCTCTTTCAGATCCCGAAACTCATATATGTATATATAGAAAAAAGTAACGTCAGCAAGTATTAATTATCAGACGGCATTACTACCAGTTTCTCTTCCGTTCAAATATACGACTTAGACGCCTCGCACACCAGCAACGTATTCGCATACGCAATTCCTCGGCCTTCTATATATATATATATATATATATGGCGCTCTTTTCTCCCGCGCGAGTTAAATTTTACGAGGCGATCGCATCGGAGTCGCTATTATTATAGCCCCTCGTCGTTTTGACCGTGTTTTGCCCCAGCCGAGCGCCGTATATGCATAATAGTTACGCGCCTGCGCGTGCATAATACATAAGAGACGAGCTTTTTATCGCGATAAGTGTGCCGAGACGAATTATTATAAGTATATTATCAGCGCGACGAATTTTATGTATACGCGTTTGAATAGGCAAATTGAAATTCGCAGCGATAAAAGTCAGCCGCGTATGATCCGCTTATAGAAACGTGTATACATATATATATATATATATATATATATATATATATATATATATATATATATTGTATAATAGCGAAAAAATCTGATGTCACCGCTATCTACATAGATATATACATATACGCTGGAAATAATGAAAAGCACCTTGGCCGTCCTATGCAGCTTAAATTGCTCATCCGTGCGTGCGCGCTCCTCCGCCGCGGACGAAAATAGCGCTCGCACCTCTGACGATAGCGTGCGAAGCATTAGAAGAGTTTCCGAACAGGCTCGCCTTCCCCGATGGCTCTATGCATCTGACGCGATTACAGAGAGTATATTATGAGATTATTGTACAGTGGCAATAATAGTGTGGACTGGTGTAGAAGACCGAGGCGGACGATTGGTGTGTACAGTACTGGTGTGTACTCGCATGTGTGTGGAGGGGGGTGGGGTTCCACGAAAATATCCGTATAGTGCCAATTAAAAACCGATCAATTGCTCGAGAGACAGTGAGAGAGAGAGAGAGAGAGAGGAGAGGTAACTCTCGCACTTAAAGTACACACACACACTCGCATATATATATATATATATATATATATATATATATATATATATTAATAGGCGAACAAGTACCTAGAAGTGACGGCGGACGCATCCTTTCTGCAAGAGCGAATATATACACGCTCGTTATATATTGCATGTAATCTTCTCATTCTCGTTCTCGGGCGCGTCGGCTCGCACACGGACGCACGCACGCGCACGGCGTACAGTATATATATATATATATATATATATATATATATATATATATATATATATACACATACATACACACATACATACACCACGAGCCTAGCTTACGTAAGGTGCGGAGTGAAGTCATCGGGCTTCTTTAATACAGCAACGCCGACGCATTATTCTTTTCTTTTCCTTTTTTTCTTCTCTTCGTTCGCGCGGGCTCCCGCATGCATAGATATATGCATTAACGCAAATCCCGCGCCAACAACCTTTATATAATGCGATCGAATCTAAAGTCTAGAGAATTGATTATAATTGCGAATTTGGTAGTTTTTTAATTTGCTATATGTCGATGTATTCTCTCTATTCTGATACATTCGATGGTATAGTAGGAGTATTTTCCATGACAAATAGAAATAAAATTGACACTGTATGCGCAGTTACGTACTAAAAGTATTAATGATGAGTAATCCAATTAAGTCTGCCTAACAAAAACAATAACATTTGCTTCATCGATAAAACCAAATAATATCAACTATATAATATATAGAATTTCATCACACTTTATTTATATACCGGTTGTTCATTTCGTTTCAACATCGTAATGGAGACTAATATAATAAGCACAAAAAAGAAAAGGCCGAATTTCGACGAATGAAATAGTCGTTCCTAAAAAGTTCAATTGCTCGTAAAATGATTCGATCGAGACGGCTCGTTCGAATCCGTCCAGGTTCTGTCCGTGCGAGTTCCATAAGTCTGCGAACTTGGAAGAGACGCAAAAGTCACGCCCTATATACTGCGAACGTATTCGACTGTCCAGTTTTACGCGTCGTCAATACGAGTTTAAAGGATTACGCGAAAGCGCATCGCCCAATGAAGATTAGAACGAGCGAGCGCTCGTTTGTGCAAGGGTATGTGCACGATGGTATCAAATAAATTGCACCAATACCCATATACATGCGTGATTGTAGCGCGACACATTGAATAAGTAAAAGCGTACGCGCGCACCGTGAATCCCGTCGCGGAGCCTTCATGGCGCGCGCGCGCGCGCTCTGATGCTATACATAGCGCGCAAGCTAATGCGATTACGTCATCTATAAATCGTGAATCTCGCTCTCGTTCTAAGCGATATTTTGCTCTCGCACTTTTCTCTCGCTCTCTTCATCTCTCTCTCCCTCTGCCTCTCTCTCTCTGCCTCTATTGATCTATCTTTTTCTCTTTCTTGCACAATGCGTTTATTTTTTACTCCGTTAATGAGATTTTTCGTGTTTATGTTATGCCACGCACAGAGCGGTGGTCACATTCGTGGTAATGAGCGCTTTCCGTGTAATATTTTTCTTTCATATCCGTCATGTCTGGACGCTCGATTTTTGTTTTGGCTCAAGGACGTATAGACGCCTGGAAACAAACGGAAACTCGAACTTACGTTTCTTGCCTATCGGCAATAGAGTTCAACCAAATACATTTATGGTGAGCCATTAACTAACCTGATGGGGCATTCAGGCGATATTAATGACCTGCAAATTCAGTTTACAAATCGGTTCTGAAATCGAAGTGACCCATCCTTCTCCGCTAATCGTTTGATCTTGTCTTGGGCAAAAATTAGACTCCATTAATAATATTTGGTATCATCAAAACGCATTCAACTGCGCATAAGTCTCTCTCCATCTCTCACTATCCTGCACATGATAAGTACAGTAGCATAAGCATCTGGATCATCTATACGGCTCTTTTGCCTTCAATCCGTTGCGTGCCGTACAAGCCGCCCCTCGACGATCGGTAACAAGAGGTCGACTCTTGTTCGTCGAGTTGTATAATTCGCATTCTTTCTCTCGCTCTCCTTCTCGCTCTTTCTTGCATTTCTACTCCTTCTTCACCCTCACGCGCGGCTTGGCACAAAGCAAAATTTAAAAGAGTCAAGCATCCCTGCTAAGCCAAGACGATAAAAAGAAAATGAGAGCAAGACAGAGAGAAAGAGGAATTCGAACTCTATAGCCATGCGCGCGCCATAGGCCGGTGGAAGGGAAAGAAACAGCGATGCGTCGTGCATCTGGGCAGATCTGTATACGGAGCTCCGGACGTGTTTTCGGCCAAGATTTTGGCGAGCCTTGCGCGCCTTCTCTATACGCATCAGCATGGGTGGGCTAATCAATCGCGACTCGCGTTCTTTGGGTCTGTATGCCTGTCACCTCGTGTCTCAACACCTGTCGAAAAATAATTCACGGAAGGAGTATCTCGATGCAGTAATTACGATGCAGAAATCTAAACAGAGTCATTTCTTGCGAACATCTCGCGCTTACTTAACGTAACTTGTGAAAGACGTATAATTTTGTCCACTAGTCAGAATATAAAAAAAACACTACATGATTTAATAACTCTCGTCATTCAATTACAGTTGAAAGGAACAAAAAAGGCAATAAAAAGAAAGAATGGAAAAAAACACGATGCGTACTGATAAATATTGAGAGTATGGTGTAATGTAAAATAGATCTTATATAATATGTACGTTTATGTGTGTTTAGGATGCACTTTCGAAAAGGCATAACAAAAAACTTTAGAAGAACAAGTAAACTATGTAACGCAGTTTTGAGCGCGGCCAAGGTGAAAACGATCAAAAATCCATAAAACAAAAATTATATATTTGACAATTCTGACGATTTACAAGTATGGTGCAAATACAATTTTTAAATCTTATTATAATACCTATTTTATATGCTACATAATTTTTCTTTACTAAAATCAATCAAGGGAAATAAACTGGAAGATTTCTATTAGCAAAATGTCGATACATCAGGGCTCTACTACACCACCATGACAATACGATTTCAACCGAGGTAAAATTATAATATTTCTTGTTTCTTCGTTTTTTCGGAAAAATTAAGTTCTAGAATAAAAGCTTGTCGAATTATAATCTACGTATTATAAAATACGATATACAGGTTTTCTTTAAAACCTTTTTTTTTGAATATTTCAAATTATTGGATGCAATTGAATATTTTTAGAATTTTCATTGATCAACCATTAAAATATGAAAGTTAACCAAGAAATTCGTATTTAGTGCACTGCAATTTTTAAAATTACTTGTCTGGAGACTTAAAAACAAATTAACAACACTTGTAAAAAAACATGGCAAATATCTATAAGTTAATTTCATTTCTATGTTGGTACTCTAGATGAACCTGTTATCTAAATTTCAACATTTATTGCAATAATAGTGACTAATCGCCAAATTATACTTTTTGGGATGTAATATAGGAATAAATAATATAAACACTATTATATAATACTCCATCCTCATATTGAACTTCATTTGAATTGAATCGTTCCCACCAAATTTCTCACTTCGCCTCTTCCAAAAAAGCAGAAAATTCAAACGAGACCCGACAAAAAAAGCAATGCAGTAATTCGTATAAGTAAGGAAGAGCGAGAATCTGACGGTCAACGCGCAGCGTCTGATGCAAGTTAGGCATTTTCTTCTTTTTTAACGTTGACTCAGAAATGGGAAATCCATCGATTCATTCGGTCCGCGATACGCTACGTGCAAGCTCATCGAGCGCCGTTGCTGTTTGAACAGCCCTGCTGCGATATTTATAATCTTCCTATATATAATGCAATAGCGTCATGTAGAACTTCATTCAGATTTAATTAATTAACTTCGTTTAGATTCTTTACTTTACCAGTACTATAACGAGCGTCTGCTAAAGCTCTATTTATCGAATGATTGAGAACAAAAAATTACTCCGATATCCTTTCTTTTGCAACTTGCGCCGCAGCGGAATCGGACGAGCGCGACAGCAAAGCTCTATTCGCATATTACGCCTCGTTCGTGTTAATCGCGCACGTATGCATGGCTGTGCAGTGTGCACGTGCGGCGAAAATTTAATGCCCCGCCCCTCTCCTTCTCTCTTGCCTGTCTGTCGCTGTATATAAGATACAGGTAACTATAATAAACGCCAAGTGCAAGTGCACAACGAATTGCGCTCCGTTCAGCAAAATTTTCCTATGTCTCTGCGCGAGAGTAGAAAATTGAAAGGTGTATAACTTGGCACGGCTCCGCGGTATAATAAATATATGAGTTGTTGCGTTAAAGACAGCAGTGCTCGCAACAGTGCGCACCGACGCGACGCCGACAAAGCCGGGATCGCACTTGTCATATATATAATATCGGATACATAGAAAAAAGACAGCTCTCGGGTGGTCGGAGCAGCTTTGCGTACACCGCCCAAACAATGGTCATGTACTCTCTCGCTCTCTCTCTCTCTCTCTCTCTCTTTCCATGTATATGAATTTTTCCAGAGTGCAACAAGTTTTGTTTTTAGTCGTGGCAATAAATTTAAATCTTTTCACGCGCGCGCACTTTTCAGAGGCTGCGTTGTCTTTCAAGCTCCGTGTGTTTAATTTTTGTTTTATTTTTAAAACAATTAACTTTTGCCTCTGACGGTTGAGCTCGCCACGAAGTTTATGTACAAAACATTGATTTTTCAACGAAAAGGATCCATTATAATTGTTATCGTCGTATAAAACGGTAACGTTAATACTGTATGGTGCACCTTTTATGAACGACACACACACATAAAAGATATTGGATAATTTAGAAATAATATTGTAGTACTATATACAAGTAATCACCGTGTAAAATTTTATAGTTAGTTTGATCATCATCTTAAAGTTATTATGTCGTGTTTCAATGTAAAGAGGCTTCTCTATATATGTATATATCTCCAAAAATTGTGATATAAATATCATATTAGAATTTTCATGTACATCTTTAATATGTACCTAATAGTCTGCTACTGTTAAATTGTTTTCCTGCTGTCTAAAAAATTGTAAAAACATTGTTTATTATTTCAACTTGACACACGGGCTCTTATATAATTATGAAGAAAAAAGATAAATCGGAAAATACTGTATGATAGAAAGCAAATATTTATGTAACTAGAACTTAAGTGTAAACGATGTATAAAATACATTACGAAATTATATTTATAGAAACGGCTAATCCTTCGCTTTCGAATCTTAGATTGATAATTATTGCTGACCGTTGATTTGAGAACATTCTGAATTTCTAAGTAGCATACGTTCTTAAAACATTGATGCTTATTAGTAGTGTCGAAAGAACCAAACCAATATTTATTTGTATTAATTACATTCAAATGAATAAAAGCCAATACATTAAAATGATTTTTCCATTTTATAGCATCTACAAGAAAGATTTGAATTTATATTTAATTGTATTTAATACATCTTGATTCGGAATAGGTCCTGGGAAATCTATATAAGATATTTTAACGGACAATTTTTCAGAATGCTTAATGAATAATCATTTGTAAAATACTATTTGAAATATAGAGTACAAATTGATTTAATATTGCAAATTCGTAAAAAACTTAAAAAGACAGGAGCACATCGAACATTTTAGCATATAACAACTAAGATTAATATGTGACGCAGTTTGAACAGCAATAGAATATTTAAAATCCATCATTCAGATACGTCTTTAATACATAACATTTTGTGAAATATCGAAATAGTGTCATGTATGTCAGGCGTATTGTGAAACTTTGCGAAAGAAGGCTCATAGTATGAAAAATACTTGTGCTACTGAAATTGCTAAAACTTAAAGTATGTAAAAATATTTACAATAGCTTATATTATTATTATAGACATAAGTAATACGTTAATGAATCCGTAAACACACAAATAGAGCAGCAAGATCAATATATAGATTAGGTTGATCCAAAGGCGAGTGATGTGCAAGGTTGCGCGGTGATGCTCAATTTTTTTTTTCATGTAACCAGCAGTGCGAATCATTTATCGATACTCTTTCCATAGCGTCTGTAGCACGGATATTTATAGAATATGTACGAGCGCATCGTATTACTACCAATTTGTTTATAATAGTTTACATTTTCACTGTAAGGCTACACTGAAAGCTCAAAATGTTTTTTCTTTAAATTCCAATTCTGATTCTGATGCAACGTAAAATTGAATTTTAAAAAACCGATAAAGCATCATTATAAACAATTCGCAGTTGCACAAATAGATATACAGTACAATTGCAGGTTTTAAAAGTTCGTTGAATAATTATTGTGCTGTCACTTTCGAAATAAAATAAATACTGTATGATAAAGAAGACGAAAAAAATTCACGACTCTTAAAATGTTTGACGATCAATAAGTCGTTTCTATATATATTTCATAAATAAATTATATTTATATTTATAAATTATACTAAAAATAAATTATCGAATATTTTTAAATTGAAGAGAAAAAAAATTGCCCGCACACAAGAACAACATTAAATTCATATATACCTATCTTTTTAGGCGTGATTCGGCTGCGGTCGTAAAAGTGACGTCCGTTCATCTTTCTCTCTCTCTCTCTCTCTCTCTCTCTCTCTCTCTCTCTCTCTCTCTCTGTTTGCGCACCCCTCTATAAACAAATAGCAACAAACAAAAGGACATCCGCCTCACCGGCCGAGCGAATTTACGTAACGCTTTTCAAACGAGGAGAGCCAACTAACGGAACAGGACAAGTTTTAATTTCGCGAACCGGCGCGGCGTTGGCGCATACTCGCGTCTGTTCATTCAAAATCTGGAGCACGCGCGCGACTCCCGTACCGCTACGGCAGCGACTCTCTCCGCATAACACATACGCACATGCATATGTATACATATATCAGAAAAAGCGCAAAGAAGCCAATGAGCGTTCCTCTTATATGGCAATACGAGATTATTGACCCCTTGGTGACTTATACGGCCAATTGTGGCTTTGGCGCGCATTAACGAGCATCAACGCGCGCGCATGGATGTCGCGAGAGACGGATCGACAGCGAGAAACATAAAAAAACGCATCAGCAACGCGGCGTCAGATGCCTGTGTTCCAGTGAGTTTTTTTGGTTCTTGCTTTTATTTTTAATTTTTCTCTTTCTAATAAAAAAAATTCTTTGGCACGTTCTCCGCTTTAGTGCGTATATATATATATATATATATATATATATATATATATATATATATATATATACATACATACGCGCGAATCGTCAATGGTTATTGAATGACCGGGTGCGCTACATAGTGGCTGCTGTACGCGCAAACTCGGCACGACGAGAGGAGAAAAACTCCATGCACATATCGATTGGCGAGAGAGCAAAAAGTATAGGATAGAGAGATATGCGCGAAACGAACCAAATAACGAAACGCATGCGTGTAGGAAGGGAAGGGAGTTGAGCAAGCCGACAATAATAACGCATCCGTGTCCAAAACAGAAGGAACGATGTTGAGCAATCTGGAAAGAGGGGGGCAGATAGATCGATAGAAAGAGAGAGAACGAGTGTGTAATGGCATAGAACGCAATACGCGTGTCGCTCCATAAACGTATCAAAATTCCGTATCATGAACAAAACGGCCGGCGTAAATCAGGCGGAAGGTTCCGGTTCGCGCATCAGCTCCGAAAACAACGAAAAGCACCGCCTGCTACAGCCTTCGTAATTCGACGTTACGCCGGTGTGTGCGCTTTGTGTGCTCGTCTGCGTATGTGTATGAAAGCGCGAGTGCACAGAACACCATTTAGCCAACGATAATGGACGCGTTTTTGCGTTTTCATATACTGTGGCGAAGAACGGCGCGGCGCAGCGCGTAGCTGCAGTGAATATTATATATTTTCTTGTCGCTGCTTCGCGCGATAGACGGCGTGCATGGTAAAATACAAAAAAAACATACAAAACCGATATTATAGATATTCCCATTATTTTTCTAATTGAAAAACTGTCCATCCGAATATTGTGCATATAGGTTTTCCGGTCGTATGGGTGCTTTACAAAAGTAGATATTATTTATTTTAAATGAGTTTTACTAAATTTTATTACTAGATTATTTTTATATTTCATAAGATATACGGAAAATATAAATTGTAATATATATAATGTTGATTATAAATTTTCGAAATTCAAACAGTTCTCCTTTCGGCTTTTTTCCATTAGTGAAATATTTGACTGGTTGTATATAAATAAAGTACTCTGAGAGGTCTAAGAATCTATTGGAGTAAAAATAAAATTGTAAGTTCTTCTTTCTCTCTTTATCGTTTCTTTTAAGGTATTCATACATTTGCACACACACACACACACACGCACACACACACGCGCGCGCGCGCGCACATGTATGTATATATAGATCTCTCTGATGAGAGAGAAGAAGAGAAAAAGAAAGAAAGAAAAAGAAAGAAATGCTGGCATTGATTATAGCGCATGCGCGGCGTCGGTCGTATACAATTTCGCACATCTATAAAAATCTGTAAGACCCGCAATTACTCCTACATTGAAATATTATACAGTGAAGTGCATATATATATATATATATATATATATATATATATATATATATATATATATATATATATATATATAATACGTACAATGGCGGCGGCCCGTATTGCGAAACCGATTTTCACGGTTCATTAGCCGTGAGGATGGCAGGAGGGATACGAGGAAGCGGAAGGAGGCAGAGCGATAATTCGAGCGCGCACGTCCCCTTGTCCCGTTTATATATGCAGGCGTAAAATCGTCAGCGTGCCTCGTGTTCTCTTGCCTCCCCCACCCCGACCCCCTCGACCCTCTTGCGCGCGCGAAAAATTAATATGTAAAATATGAACGCAGCCGCGGGAGGGAGGTGGGCGCGAAGATACCGATCGGCCTCTCGATCGCTATTATACTACAAGCGCCGTTATTATATGCGGCACATCGCGGCTCGGGGGCATAAAGACACGCGAGCGCGTCCTGCGCGTGTCTCGGTGCAGTGTCGCGGAGAAAGACGTTGACTGGTAGACGCTCGCGTATTGTGTGCGTGTCGATAGCTCCATTGCATGCATTTACCGCGTACGCGGGGGAAATGAGAATACGTCAATAATCGAAATTGTCCCACGCAAGCAAAGGGTGAGCGTGTATATGAGTGTGTAAAAGAGAGGGAGGGAGAGAGAGAGAGAGAGAGAGAGAGAGCGAGATAGGAAGGACAGCAGAGGGTCATGCACGGAGTTTATATAGACAACGAAGAGTCAGGGGACGGAAATTTTACGTTCAGGTTTTACCTTGAATTAGCTGAAGCTTAGTTTTATGTAAAAATGTGACGTCGTATGTGTGATGTATTAAAATGTTATTGTAGTATAGAATAGAGCTATAAAAATCATTTATTTTCCAAGAATAACCAGTAAATGGTATTATTATAAAATAAACAAAAATACTAGTTATACAATTACTTCTTTTATCTAATTTACCGTGACGTATTATTCTTGATAATATGAAAGTATTCTTTATCTAATAACGGAGCCTTTAGATATTTAAATAGAAAGTCAACTTTAGAATAAGAATATACCAATGCGGTTTACATATACCAAGCGCGCATATAATTATATACATTTAGAGGTAAACTATATATATTCACTAACACCTTCTTTAACACTTGCTGGGTGTATTCTATCATATAGCGGCCTAAAGTTGTCTGAAGATATTTAAGATTAAATTTTGTCTACGTGCAGACTTTATCGTACCCATTTTTAAAGTCTTCGTAATTATTTTCAATTTAAAAGTTTATTCTTTAATCATTAATTGTGATTCTTTTGACAAAACTTCATAATCCCGGTAAATTAATTTTAATAGGCTGTTTGTTAAAAGCGCCGAAAGATATGCAAGCAGGTGAATGTACGTTTATTCATATTGTAAAGGGAAAAATACAGAATAAGAACAGAACGCGGAAAAATTGGATTAAATTCACAAACAGAATTGATTCAATAGCCACGCAAAAAATGTACAGTTATATACACTCATATTCTACGGTATTTTGGCCCACTCAATCTAAATTCTAGAGTCAGCTTGATTCCATCACATTAGAATCAAGGTTATTGCAAGCTTTTCCGCATTTCTCCTTATAACGACCTCGATCCTGACGTGATGGAAACAAGCTGACTCCAGCTTTCGTATTCAGCACGCTAAAAATACCGAGAATCGAATTGGTTATGAACGTCACATATCCCCGGACTCGATTTTTTTTGCGTGACTGTAAATATTCTCGAAAAATTGATTGACCATAATTCTAATAAAAAAAAATTCTGGGAAGCAATTTTTTCTTTCGCAAACGAAAAATATTTCACGCGCGAGCTGGAGGCCGACGAATTCCTCGATAAACACACTCGCGCGATCACCGCGCGTCCGCGTAAAGGAAATAATATGGAGAATATTTTAAAAACGGGCCGTATACCTGGACGACTCGGCGAGACACCGAAGCGCCGCAACGTTGACATTCAAAAGCTCTGTATATTATGTGTATTTATACGCGAACTTTTCGGCTTATTCGCAGAACGGTCGAGCGCGCGGCTGGATCATGGGAAAGCCAACGACGGCGGCGGACCCCTTAAAGGCGCGTACGTTGCGTATATTATAATATACAACGAGCGGGGGCCAGGATCTCCCGGAGACTCTAAATATCCGCGGGGATAATAATAATATAAAACGAATCGTGCGTGTATACAAGGAACGTATATTGTACACACATGCGCGCACACATACACACACACATACTTTGCCACCGCGTGCGTGCATGCGCGCGCTCACCTCGCCCCCGAAATGAATATTTAACGGGGGCCGAAAGTGCCGGTTATAAATATGCAACGCGCAGAGTAACGCGCGCACCGGCCGGCATCGGCGTACCAACTTGTATATATATATATATATATATATATATATATATATATATATATATATATATATATAAACAGATACACGCGAGCGCGTATATACCGAAAGGAAACTTTGAAATCGACGCGCGGGATCTCCCTTATTTTATGCTAGTTCCGTTTTCTAACCTGGGCCTGTGTTGGCACACCGAGAATAACTTTTGGAAACGGTCCGCGCACATGAATATTTTGCGCAAACGGTGGCCATCGAACAGCCGTGTTGCTGGTACATCTTGTGCGAATACGGGTTGCGAATTCTTCACCTTCGTTTCCTCCTTTTCTCTATCTCTGGTTATGACAATAATGTAATAATGACAAAATCCGGTGTGGGGATTCTATTATTTATATAGTGATAGGAATTTCTCGAAATCCATAATGACCTATTGAATCATCTGATAGCTTTAAATTCAGCAAATGCTGAAAGTATAAAGTATACTAGAAAAGTATATTGTGATTAAACTTTGAAGCGAAGTTCTTTTATTAGATTTTAAAATTCGGAGGATTTTTCGTCTAACGAAATTCAATTAAAAATTGAAGATTTCACCGATCCCAGAAATTTGAATTCGACTACGACGGTGAATAAGCATTTTTAAAAATTGTAGGTATCTTTCGAACGCAAAATAATAAATCCAAAATGAACCAATTGCAGCTAATCCTTTAGTTGTAATATTCAGTTATTCGCTTTTTGTTAAACCCTTCGACTGCATCATAGGTCGTTAAATCGTCAATAGTCGTAATAACGATAAAAACGAAAAATAATATAAACGAGTAGAAATTTACTATCATATGTACCGCAAGGTATAATAATGACAATTATTCACGCACTGGCTAGCAAAATTGTCTAGAAAACTCAAAGAATTACTTTTTTGAGAGCAGTCTTGTCAAAAATATAACCTATAACTTGTAGGTAATATTTCACTTTTTTCGTTTGGTATATCTTTGCTCGATGTAAAGATGAATATAATTTTTTTTCACTTTTTAAAATATTTTTTCCATCTCGCTTAACTGTTTAATGTATTTAATTTATATTTGGTCAGTTACACAAGCTTGTCGCACGAGCAACCAGCGACGCTCTCAAATTTCTTCAAAAGACAAATAAAACCGAAAAGATAGTTTTATAAGTATGAATAAGATTATAAACGAATTATATCGATTTTCTAAAAATTTTGTAAAATTTCTAAAGGACGTTTAATTTAGATTCGATTTACTTCAAGTATTGCTCCAAAAAGGTAGTCCAGAATCGTTCAAAGAAATCTTCTCGAAGTGCCCGCGGCGCACGTCAACCCAATATTATCCTAAAAGCGAAAAACTTGTTTTGTCAGGGAGTGGATAAGATAGTAATGTCAGCAAAGTATTATCGTAAAGAGAGAGAGAGAGGGAGAGAGAGAGAGAGAGAGAGAGAGAGAGAGAGAGAGAGTGGGAGGGAGGGAGAGGGAGACAAAGCGCGCACTACGCCATATGAACGTGTAGCTGCTCGATAAGAGTCGCGCGCCAGTTGAGTACTTTTCGGCATATATATATATATATATCGAAGACGGACGCAACGCACCGAAGCGACTCGACGCCCGCGTTCGCGCCGGCACGGCGACGCGATGGGCGAAAGAGGGGAATAAAAGCGATCGTAAAAATATCACGATTTCCTCTATACTCTTTCGTGCGTACGCATACTCGCGCGCGAATTTCACATAAATATGAACGTATACGCAGAGACAGAGAGAGGAGGATTGTATATGCATTTCTATCTATCCCTCTCCACATCTCTCTCCCTCTCTCCTCAAGCACTTCGCACTTATATAGGAATGGCCTTACGTAACCCATTAAAATGTGTAGAATCGCGCGCCATCCGCCGCGCGCTGGTACAAAAGTAGCGCGCAGCGGTGATTATAGTCGACTGGAACGCTTATTCCTCTCTCTCTTTCTTTCGCTCCCGCCGCGATGGCTACTCTATACTACGACTCTAAGCTACTATATACATACGTCCTATACCATAATATCCCGAAAGGGACATTAAAAGCGCTCTGTATAAATGTAAATGACGAGCGAACGCGCTCACGAGTACAGTCATCCACCTCCTTTTTTTTCTCCTCCTTATAAACCTACGCGCGCGGCACTTGCCACGGGACAAAGAAATAAACCGAGATATACGTGTGCCAACACTCGTGGGTTTGCCCGTGTATTTGTAAAGAAATTTGTCGGCTAAACGAGCAGATTTGCATTTGAACGCGCAAACACACAGCGTTGGCAGATATCCCGCGCACGGGGGCCATAGCGAGCGAGCGGAGGGAGCTTTAATCATTTTTTGTATTATTTATATACAATCGCCCACATTTGAACACTAGTTCTTGATTGTTGATTGTCCGATGAGTCGAAGATTAGGCCACGACAGATTTTCGGCGTTCAATAAACCGTAACCGAAATATAAAACTTTGAAATTTCTAAGAATATTTTATGATATAGATCCAAAGAAATTGCTTTCTTATTGTGAAAAATATTATTATTAATCTTTTTTTTATTCGAAGAATCCCTGACAACGTATCAAAGACTCCTTTTAATTGCGTAGAAAATCACTTCAAGAAAAACAAAAAAACTCGGGATATATATCTGCTGTTCAATGCAATTTGATCGACGATTTTGCACGATGAACTTGAACGGCTTTGCGAATTTTTATACTTCCTTCAATAACTCTTAATGCAATCAAATTGTATTTAGTTGCAACAAAATAATATTTAAGAAACACTATATATAAAGAATACACAACTATCTGTATACATGGCGGGAGGGATTTAAATATTACGTAAAACATATATTACACAATTAAAACATTACTTTTAACGAGAAAGGAGGTAGAGGAAGAACGTAAGAACTTGTGTGTATGCGTGTGTTTGCGCGTACAATGAATGCATCGAACAATATTAATTAAATCGTACAGCGTTGATCCGCACAATTTTCGATACTGAAAGCTCTCTTGGAAAAACGTTCGATGGAACATTAACAGACAGGACACTTTAGAGCATTAACAACCAGAATGCTCGAAGAATCTATAAAAAATTCTGCTGTTCCACCATTCGGAGTTATTACAATATGGGCAGTAGGTGATGCACGATGTTCGTTAACGTTTTACAAGTACGTACATTTCGTATACATCGATCCGCTGCACGGATGCGCTCGGGGCGCGATGTCACGTCGCGCTCCAATTTTCATACGTCCATGCGCAATTACACGTCGCTGCAGTCTGCGCGCATAATATACGTGATACAAATAATCGGGGGGGGGGGAGCAGGAGGAGGGTCAGCGTCGAAGAGAGGACCGAGAAAGGGAGTGACAGAAGATAAAAATAAAATCGAAGAATATATATAAAATAACCGGAGCTGCTTGTTCATTGAAGGAGACGAGAAGGCAGATCGAAAGAGGGATAGAAAGGGACAGATAAAGAGGAAAAGCATGAATAAGAGATACACAGCGCGGGCGCGCGAGAGAGAGAGAGAGAGCGGGAGTGAGGAGGCGGGTCGGCCGAACGGAGAGACGAGCTCTATACCAGCTGTTCCTGCCCGTCATTCGTTTTCGCTATCGGATCGTTATGTCATCCGCGTATCTTTCCTCTTTTTTGCACTCTTTCGATTTACCTCGCCCTCGCTTTTTCTCTTTCTCTCCCTCTCTTTCTTTCTCGTTCCTTTCCCCTCTACGAGCACGCACAAAGAGCTTCGCACGAACATTATATATATGTACACGCAAGTATTATACGTATAATGTGGTAGCGATCTTCCGAGCGTAACGGGGAGTCTCGACTTGCACGTTGACTCCGGCGTGCGCGTGCATGCGTGCAAGTTCGAGAGCTGTGGAATCAAGGCGATGGAAGGAAAGGAGAGAACGAAAGAGAGCCAGAGGAAAAAAAGGAGTTAACTGATCGGCGCGAGAGATCACGGAGTTTCGATTTCGAGGTTACGACAGAATCGCCATATATTATACACAGATATACGCGCCACAGGCAACCACTTCTCTCCTGCTCGCCGGTTCCTCTTTTCCCCCCACCGGTTTCTTCGTCGAGTCTCCGCGAGTTTCTCCCTCTCTCTTGCCCTTTCCCTCGTTCTCCTTCTTTCTCCGTCTCCGTCATTCTCGCGCCTCCGGCCGTTAAAACGCGCCGGTTCTCGCGTTACGGCTGCGCGACGGCTGACGTCACCCCCGCATTCGTCGCGCCGTTCACAAAGGCGGACGATAGTATAGATACGTATATTACAGTGGATATTACAGTGGTATGGAGGATGAACAAGGATGGAGAAACGGAGATAAAGAGACAGAGAGAGAGAGAGAGATAGAGAGAGAGATAGAGAGAGAGAGAGAGAGACGGAAACGAATACACGAAATGCGACCGCGTCCCGCTGCTGTTGCCTCAACAGCGCACACCTTTTTTCTCACCTATACACAATTAAGTATACATATAATATAACGTTCAGAGAATGCGCACCGATTACGTACGGGGAAAGAAGAAGTTAAGTAAACATGTATATAAATGATGGCGACAAAATCCCATTTTTTCGGAGCAGAAGCCAAAAAATGGTATTAATAACGAGAGAAAGTGTCACCGATAATCTATCGGCAACGTGCAGAGGCACAAGCACAGCTGCGGAAGTCGAGCTTGACGTCGACCTCTCCGTCTTATAATAAAACAAATAATGTATATATATGAAAATCACTCTTTCTAACGCGAGACACATGCACACATAGATGTAAATACAAGTCGAGGTGCAACGCTTGTGTTAAAAAGTGTAGGTACCTTGGCGTCGTGGAAAGCGCGCAGCGTGGTTCACGAAGACGAGGAAAGCGCCGAGAAGTCGGCCGCGCGATCTTTCTCTTTCTCCGCCACTAGCGTTGATATATATAATATATATATATCGGTCAGTAAGCTATAAGGTTAGATTATAAACGGAGCCAACTGGGTCCTCGTGCAATCAGGATAGACACACACTAGCAGAATCTCCGATGTTGCTGAAGCCGATATCCCAGCGGTGTTCTTGTGCATATATATATATTGCAATATATACAGGTGAATGTTACTCCGTAGCGCACCGCACAAACTCCAGCTTTTTTCGTCGGCAGATATATTTCTCTCTTGCTCACTTGTTAAATCATCATTATCATCAAAAAGCCACCAACTCACGTTTTAAAACACTCGCGCAAAATTCTCTTGTCAATTTAAACCACACTTTATACAATAATTGATGGATAACTTCTTTCTTCTATTTGTTGTTAAACTATAGATCCCTTGCCGTTGTTTTCTTTATACTATACGTATATATAATATGGACTCTATTATTGTAACAGCCCGCAATCGTAGGAGATATTACGAATGATTTCGCAGGTCGCCGGGAATATTAGAAATAAAGCCGCACAATAAATTCTTTACCAAGTTTTTCCTCGCTCTCGCACATACGTATATATATATATATATATATATATATATATATATATATATATATATATATATGTATATTATTGCCGTAAATATATATTATATATTATATATAAATTCCGCTTGCTGCTACGCAGAGGAAAAACTCGAAGAATTTTATCTTTCTCTCTCTATATATATATACATACGTAGATATATCTTTTTCTCTTGCTCAAACACTGCAGGGGGGTACGTTAGTATAGGGAAAGACACGAGGATACCATGATCGACGAAAATTTCTTCAAACTTACAATATTTTGAATATTATTTAATATCTTACGTATGTTTAATGCGTCTCGTTCGACGGAATTATTATTTTATATATACATATATTACGGATGAGTGTCGTGCGTCGATGCAGCGCTGCACTAGGCTCTTATCGTGTATTATTAATATTATTATTATTATTATATGTATGCATACGCGGACGCGCGTGACCGTGTGTTTAATATATGTGCGTGTGTTAAAAGTCGCGAGCGAGCGCGCGCACTGAACGTATGGGGGGACACACGGCGTTCACGAGCTGCACAAGCGGACTGAGTCGAGCGACACGACACGACTGTGGCTGTGGCACTGTGGAGTCGCGCGCAGGCGGCAGGGCGCTGCTACGCCGCCGTCGCCGCTCCGCGCTGCACGGACGAACGGGTTCCCACACTACTACAAACTTTCATATACGCACGTGATATACACACATGCGCGCGCGCGCCGATAAACGAGGACAGAGCGTGTGAGCGCGCGGCCTGTATAATTCTTCCTCCGCTGCTCCGTTTTCTCGCATTTCGTCTCTCTCTCTTTCTCCGCGGCCGCGACTCGATCCCGTCTACTCCACCTCTCTCGCTCACTCCCTCTCGGTCTCTCTCTCTCTCTCTTTCTCTCTCTTTTCCGTCCCTGTCGGACGGGCGACCGCTGCGCCCTCTAACCACCGTTGTTTCTTTCGCTCTCTCTCACACTCATTCAATGCCGGCACTGGCGGCGGCGGAGGAGGAGTTAGAGGACGCAGACGATGTCCGGTTCCATGCGCCAAGCAGCGCGACGGCGCGGGCGGCGGCGTTATGCCGACTCATAGTATGAAGTAGGGTTAGGTCGGCTGCTAGTGTCGCTACCACGGCTATTCTATCTGTGTGTTCGTGTGAGTGTGTGTACATGCGTATATAAATGACGGAGTTATCTTTTCGCAACAAAAAAAAACGTGACCGAGCATGAAAGAATAGTACGTCGGTTAGTACCCAAATGCTTTTGGTGTGATAAATATAGTATCGTACTTTGTAAATCTTTCTTCATTCCATAGTTTATCTTTTTCCTACCTTCTACGCCTGTAGAATTCCTCGCTCCATTGGTGCGTCAACGAGGCGGATTAGTCAAAAATCAAAGCATGGGACATCGAGACGGTTGTATGGTAGCGATGAGGCACGTTCATTCACTGTCACAGTATAATTTTCACAAATCCTGCACCAACAATATAATATCAAATTGTGTCATTTTATCTTGTATATAGAAAAGCAAATAAAACGCCGTGGATCAGCGTAAAAAGCTGTCGCCCGCGGAACGTCGGCACATTACCTCACATACCCGTACACACACACACACACAAACACAGTCACACACTACACGCCCGCACGCGAACAATGCGTCGATGGCTCGCTTACGTGGGCGTGCGCGTTGCAGACGCCTCCGTAACTATATATATATATACAGGTCTCGCTACACTCTCCCATTCACTCGATCTCCGGCGGCGGTGTCGGCATCGGTTTATAGGAGTCGCATATATACAAGAATACAGGTGCGTTGGCGTTAAAGCATCAGTGGCGGCGGTGGTGGCAGGCAGCACCAGCAGCAACGTGAATATGCGCGCACAGCTGACGTATAGGTCCTTTGTTACTACGCCAGAGGGGGGGGGGTTGCGCGGTGGGAAGGGCAAAGCGCGCGCGGCGGCGTTCGCGATATAATACGCGTCGTGTGTATATAGACAGGGGGAAGGGGCGAGGAGGCGCGCACGTGTGCGTATATTCTAAACAGTATTACATATATACACCTAGGCCCGCGTGCCTCTCTCGCATCAGGTGCGGCAAGAGAGAGGGAAGAGCAGAACGGCGACTTATTATTCAGACATACCTATATTTAGACTATTGTAGAGCAGTATGAGATTATGTATATGTGTAGGAAGAGACCCGATGTGCACAGAAGGAAGCGCGGGCGCGGGAGGGAAGGATCCTGGCGGCGACGGCGGCGGCGCGCGACACGACGACGTCGACGACGACTGCGCGTTTCGTGCGAGCGGCGATGGCAGAGGGGGGAAGGCGCTACTTCGACGCCAGCGCCTCTGTCGCGGCGAGGGGCGAGCGTGCGTATAGTATGCGTGCGCACCATCCGTATAGCTCCCCTGCGACGCCCCGCGACCGCCGCCGCCGCCACCCCTTCGCGTTACTGCTGGTGCACCCTGTTCCTCGTCGCACTACTCCCCTCCCAACCAGTGCGGGGCTCGCTCGAGACCCCCCTCGCGCCGACGTGTGTATATATACGTGCTCTGTATATGTACTTCTATAGTTGCCTTTTGGGGGATGCTTTTTTCACGGATCGTACCGCGCTCGCGGTGCTTCCTTTCTCTCTCTCTCTCTCTCTCTCTCTCTCTCTCTCTCTCTCTCTCTCTCTCTCGCTTTTTCGTGTCTGGTACTACCCATTTACGCTATAATAGAAGTCAATTTTTGGGAACGCAACGCCCCCCCCCCGCACCGTCTCGATATATGTCCCACTGTTCTATACGATTGCGTTTCTACGCGCGCACACGCACCCCTCACACGTGCGCGCGCGTTCATAGAACGAAAGAGAGAGAGAGAGAGAGAGAGAGAGAGAGAGAGAGTGCTCTCTTTGCGTGCAGGGCCAGGGTATCTGATGGCTATCGCGATATTTTACCCTCCCTCGGAGATCCGTCATCCTTCGACAAATTGCCTTTTAATTTAGAGATTTTTTAATCGTTGATATATAAAAGGGAGAATCGAAGAGAGTAAGGGCAGCAACGATTCTATACTTTGCCCTATTCGTCCCGTACGGTGGGCATCGTGTCATCACGAGGTATTATTCAATATATACATAGGCTTCCTTTTCATCTTTTTCCTCGTATACGTATGTGTTGAACTTTTGATCCGCGTGGAATAATGCACCGCTGATTGAGCTGTCGGTGGAAGTGAAATTATTGATATTAAAGGATTAGAGTTCGCAAAAGGCTGAGGAATATAAATGAATTCGTTCGAATAACGAAGTTCCCCATAAACTTTTTTTTGAAACGAATATTAAAAAAAGAATTGCATATTGATTAAGCGTATTGCGCAATAATATTAATACCGTGCTCTTCGTATACATTTTGTAATATACGGCAAATCATACGAATATTAGGGTCAGCAAAACAATTATATATTTTATTTATTAGAAAATGCACTTTATTTAATAGAATCTATAGCAAAGAATATGTATTATATGATTGCAACTTATTTATTCTGTTTGGTATGAGGCAATAAATAGCCTTTATACATTAAAAATTATCAATTGATGCTGGCGACTAATTTAAGAAATAACTTCAGAAGAAATAAAAAAGCAAAGAATTACAAGGCCTCTTTTTTGTATATTAGATAAAGTTTATTCTACTTCTGGTACTATTGCTATGCTTATTAACGGTGACAGCATAATATGATGTGTTAGTAAACAAGGCATATAAATTGTAACGACGCTGATTCTGCGTCCATTCACAGAGACAGCGGGATTAAAAATATATAAGGTCTGCCGAATGATACAAAGCTATACTTAACTTCATTACGTATATATAAAGATACAATACTATATAGCTCGTAGATACAAATAATCATTTTTCTGAAGGATTATTTAATTGGAAAAAATAACATGCGTTCAGATATATTCTGAAATCTATTACTTCAAAAAAATTATAAATGTTTAGAGATAATTTTATATAGTTATGTAGTTTATATACATAAAAGAATGGCTAAATTTTTACAAAAAAATTTTAAAAAATTATAGAAAATTAATAAAGATTATTTACATTTGAAAGTAACAAGTGTCCACAGTGTAAGCACTGAAACAATACGATCCCAACGTCAATTTTGACTAAATAAGAACTCAACTAGCTCAAAGTAGCAAAATTCTATTCAACCTTTATGTGAAACAAAATCGAAATTAGTGTATAATGCAGCAATGTGGGTCAAATATTTGAAGTTTCCAATATATTTATTTCTTGGATGAAACATTGATTTACTTCAATTTGTGCAACATTTCACAACTATTATGATGTTAAATGTAGTAAGTGCTTTTGTACATTATTATACCAATTTTTATATGTAATAAAAATCTAATTTATTAAAAAAATATTAATCTAAACCCTCTCGTTATTTATTATATGTGCTTAAAAAAATTATATTTTTCATAGTATATAAAAAATCTATATATAAAACCTGCTTGTATACTTTTTAATTTGACTCATTTGTTCCAGTTTAGTATACGTAGTATGATCTAATGTCTGACGAACCAAATTATAAACAAAGTTTCTTATATTGTATTCAAACGATAAAGAACAACTCGTTCTGAATCATTTCAGGATACAAACTGACACGATAATATATTACATTGTATTATTAAATTCTTTATGAATATAATAATAATATGGAATAAACAAGACAAGATTTATATGGAAGACCCAAGAAAGAACATGGATCCATGAATACAGACACACGCGGGCGCGCGTACACACACACGTTTCTGTAATATGAACCCTGATAAATGTTTATTCTCCGGGTTATATCACGCCAGCGAGAATCTATTCCGAAGACATTGCTCTTCCTATCAATCTTTATAAATCCGGAAATACGACAACTCAGATGGATGCTGCTTTAGTCAGCTATTTTCTAGAATACTCGACTCATCCTTTATACGCAAAATAATGCGAAACTATATCAAGCTTGGTTGCTGTGAATAAAGTCGCCAAATCAATACTGCAAAATCATTCGAAATTCAAACCCCGAAAATTTAAGAGTCTCTATATAGAAATATGCTTCCATCAAAGATTAGATTCAGCGTGTTTTACGACGTAAAATACTAGAATTGACGATAGGTGACGAACTTTTGTTCTAGTACAACACAAATTTCAATTTGCATTTTCAGGTATAGCATGTGAAAAATCGCACATATCGATTAATCTTAATCAGAAACCCTTGAGTTATACAAGTAACTTATGTCTTACTTTTTTAATTTTTTTAAAGCAAATTGAAATTTTTACATATAGGTTTATATGCTAATATTCTAATTATAAACGCAAAAAAGTCCAATTATGCCATAGTCTTCTACGCATAAACATAGATTATGCTAGTTAGTTAGTTATGTGAAGTACTAATCTTTTCTAGAACTGTTTAAAGTGGGCTATATATATATATATATAGTTTTAGTTAGGATGGTTAATATGGTCAAATCATTTTCGTACCATATAATAGCTATATAAATGCATGCTTTACCCATTTACTCAAGATTCACGATATATGTGACGTCCATGTTCGTTCATAGGTTATACATCCCAAATCAGTTCGGTGCATGATGTGAGGAAACACTAGTTTACTAGGCTTATATGTCGCGAGAGAGAGAGAGAGAGAGAGAGAGAGAGAGAGAGAGAGAGAGAGTTAATCCAAACTCGAATCTGCTCGAATGTCAGACAGAACTCAGGTTTCCCTCTCCTCTACCTTTCTACCTCTCTACCCCTCTCTCTTTCTGACTTTCGCATGGTATATATATTTACGTACTTTACGCACACAGATTGTGCTGCGCTCATCCTGCTCTTTCTCACACTCCTTGCTCTGATATTACCTTCTCTCATTCTCATTTCCACTCTATTCCCCAAGGCTCCCTCCTTTCATCTTTCTCTTCCTCGCTCATCTTATTCTTTAGTTCTGTCTTTTTTAACATCTCGCTTGCGTGTCTCACCATCTCCCCCTTTCTTTTTCTTTAATCCTCCGCTCCTTGCCTCCCGTTCGCAGTGACTCTCCGTCTTTTCGACGTGCTATATAATGCCATATAGAGTAGGAACCTAGAATTAGGTAGAGAAATATAGAATATAATACAAAAATAAAATAATAAATAAAATAATGAAATAAAATGTTGAAAATTAGTCGGAGAGTTTCTCGCAAATTGCACAATCCTTAGTCATGCGAGTCACTCGTACGATTCGAATCTATAAGATTTAATTATATTCAAAGTTTCAGTTGCAATCGTGTTAATCGTTTTGAAATTAGTACTAATAATGTATAAAAGAATAATTAAAAATCTATGCTTGTTAGCAATAAAAAAATCAATAGTCAACAAATAGTAAAGCTGATGAAATATCTAAAAAAGGTTTGATGTAATCTACGTTCACCAAACCTGCCGTTCGCTAACTAAAATTAAGAGAAAAAATGTTTAATGTATCAAAGCAATAAAAAAACTAAAAGAATTCTGAACCTTGTAATACTATGAGCATAACTCTAATTTCTTTGGAGAAATAAGTGCATTTAAAAGTAATTACCAATTTTTTGATAACATCTTGAAGGATTGTCCAGGAGAGGTTATCTAGGATCCATACTAGTAAATGAGGACAGTAAGTGTATTTTGATGTAATTTTTCATATACGAGGACAACCCTCCACCATTGTTACGAACTTGTCTCAATAGAGATTACCCCCTTACATTATCTTCGTAATCATCTGTAGAAGTCCCAAGACATGTTTTCGCATGTTTCTGCTATACTAAAAATCCAATAGACAAATTCTACTATAGTCTCATACATTTATTATATGTTAGGATGCAAACAGTTTATGTTAATAAAACAGACCTTAGCACCTGTTTTACTAATTTTATAAGCACGATATGTTTATTGAATTTCAGCCTTAGTAAGTGAATTATTATTAATGCAATTTTTATTCTCTTTGAAAGCTGATATTATTTGTAGAACTAATATTACATAATGAAAAATGATATTTTTGCATGATAGTCTGAAGCTCTGCAGAGAGATCTAAGCGCATAAATTTGATCGCCGTTTCCTTTTCTAGCAAGAATTTTTCTTCTGCTATACTAAGAATACTGAAAACCTAGTTTAATATTAAATTGCTTGAACATTATATAAATAATAAGAAAAATTTAATTCAATTTTCATCAATTCAATTGAATATTTTATAAAAAATTTGCTAGTAAATGAATATGAAAACATTCATGTAAAGGTTAGATTTAGGTTACTAGCTTTGTGTGAGAAAGAAAAAAATACTTTTACATACTATTTTAGAATTATTTTACATACTTAGTGTACAATTCGAGACGAACTAGTCATGAAAGGGGAATGGGTATTGTGTCGATTTTTAAATCCTTTGTACTGTTCAAATTAAAGATTGTTTTATTAAATAAGTAGGATTATTCCTTGTACTGCAAAAGCTTGATCAGTCTCAGCAATAATTTATGGTTCACCTTTTTTCAAGCCATTATAATGACAATCATTTAACATCTTATTATATTTGAAAACGAACATTTCTTTGTCATTTTTTGTAACTTTTATATATAGATATATCACCAAGAGAAGATATCATATAGGTAAGCCCATTGTATGTACTTTCCGAATCATTAGATTGCAAGCAAGAAGTTAATTTATTATTAAACATACCTTATTGCTTATATACTAATATTCGATCGTTTATTAATATATTCAATTTAGATTTCGCTAATAAAATAAATTAATTTTAACATTCCGTTATTAATATTATTAAAGTTCATGTCTAATTTGGATATTTCGGATAATGAGTCGTTAAGTACTTTAAATTTAAGGAAAATTGTTGATTCAAAATTAATTATCTATATTTAAAAATGGTTATACAGATTACCAACTGTTTTATCTACATTATCTGTCTTAAACGATCCTTTATTTTTTTATTTCTACTAGTATAGGTTGGTAAAAACGACTATTAGTTGTAACTAGCTTTCCTATTATTTGCAATCAAAGATTCGATATTCGGAGAGCTGTACCAATTCCACTAATTGACACTGTACAGAATTTATCTTCGGCATTAATTGATTTATACTTTTTACTATAAATTTTATATTAATCGAACTATCTTGACTATAATAAGTGTACATATCAATATTACTTATACTATTAGAGATCTTACATGAAGAAATTACATTAATTACGATATAAGTTACTCATATGTCATGGTATGGTTTAATACACCCAAAGTATTTCAATAATTGAGTCCTGTCGATTTCTTTTTGTATTTAAAATTAATTATTCAAACCTAATGGTTTTCATGTTATTTAAATTTAGATATATATATATATATATATATATATATATATATATATATATATATATGAGAGAGAGAGAGAGAGAGAGAGAGAGAGAGAGAGAGAGAGAGAGGAAGAGAGAGACAAAGAAAGAGAGTCGAGAACTCGCCAAACCGACTCCACGGAGCTCTTGGATGCTCTCACTCCTGTATCGTCAAGCTTTCGAAAAGTGTGGGTGTCGAGCAAACGAGTATACGTAATCCGGAGAATGTACTCCTTCTCCCTTTCTTTCTCTCCGTCTCTCTCTATTTCTCATTTTCTCATTTTTAGTTTGCCGATGTACAAATACGTGTGTACCGGTACACAGCACGTACATCGGGATCCGAAGGCGCTGCAGCTCGCTCGATGAATCTCGCATACACGGAGGGAGGATGAGAGAGACGAAAAAGACGAAGGACCGGCGCGCTGCGCGGCGAGTGGACGAAAACTCCTTTCGCAATATATATATATATATATATATATATATATATGTAGACGCGCACTAGCCTCTTGCGTATGTGTGCGACGCCGAGACTCAGCGGCCTCGCGAAGAGTGCGGCGCGCCGAATTCTTCTCGACACAGATAGGAACGCGCGCGCACGTACATACACACTGCACACGCTGATACGCACGCGCGCGCGAGCAACGCGGAGGCTCTCTGAAGTCGGTGGATACTTTCGGGGCCGCCTCTTCTTGATTGTATTTGCTTTCAAGCAAGCTTCGCTATTAGTCGTCCACCGATAGAGCGGACTGCTAAATTGCTCGCGACCTTCGAGTTTATTATGCGGGGGAGCTAATGAAATTCGCAAACTACTCCAAGATCGTTGGATTTATGCCGTGGGAATAAATTATGGGCGAAATTGGTTTGCTTATAAAGTTGTCTATGAGATGACGGGCAAAGATTTATTTCTGCCGAATTAAGTATTTGAGATTTTTCCTGCACAAGCGTTACATAAATCGATGACAGATAATTCCAGAAAATTTAAGCAGAAAACATCAATCGTTCTGCAGAGTTCAAAACAAAATTAACAGCTTAATTATCCCGATCTCTCTGAAAAAATCATCGACGAGAATACATAACTTTTACTTTAATGGCATATAATTGTTCGACGAATGACCGAAATAATTCATTTATCAATTTTTTTAACTCTGTCGAATAAAACGTATCTCTTCTTTATGTTTCTATTGCCGTTTTGTTCTGTAATTACGCTCTTCTTGTCGGTAACTGTCGCCGCTAGAGGGAATCGATCAGTTGTAACTTGTTTAACTAGACACGAAATTGAAATAGTTTCATCACGGATCAATGGGTATCGGTGTTGTATTGAGGAATTCGTGCTGGTAGCGTTGGACGAAACACGAAAATTCACTTGAGGTATATTCGGTGCGCAGGCGATCATTCATTGTGACAAGAGAGTATTTAGCCCTTCCGAAACAGTGTAAGAGTTATTATGTACTCATCGATGCATTTACCGGAGTGATCGAGATAATTAATATGTTAATTTTGTTTTAAATTGAAAAACATCGGAAACACTGTCTTCCGTGAAACGGTTAATTGAAAAAATGATTTGTACAACTTATATTTCTTATATTTTTTCTTATGCGCGTATTCAATTAAAAAACTGACATCAGGGATATGTAGTTATTGTAACTTTATAAATATGTATAAGAATCAAAGAAAAGAAAAAGTGGAACGTAAAATTGTTGACAGCTGCATCTTCGACGAACCGATATTTGGTAACAAAATTATTACGTAAATACTGTTGAACCGTACGTACTAATATCGCAACATTACGATTAAAGGAAATCTTTAATTAATCGATAACTTCCTATACTCCGGGCGAAATCGTTAAATACGCGATAAAAGCAGTTTCTTTGGTGATCAGGAATACAATAATTAAATTTATATGAAATTATCTGATAAACTTTGTGTATATTTCAACGCTATTCCTTTATCGTAATAAATAATTAATTTCTATTGAAAAGTTTCCATTAAGCTTCACTGGGACCTCATTAATTCCGTATGCCGCAATAAAAAAAAAATTATATTTCGAAATTTGCTGATTTATTACATAAGATTGCTCTCAGAAGCGGCGGTAAATTGTGACATCAGTTTTGCGAGGATAGAACGTTGTCGGGCGAATAAAGCATAGAAACAAAAAAGATGGGCAAGAAAATGTACGAAATTCCCCCGGTGCAATCTCCGCGCCACGAGAGAGCGGGTATTCTCGGACTATTCGCTCCTTATACCCGTCTGTGCTTTTTTTATACTCTTTCCCTCCGTCTCTTTTTCCCTTGCCCTGGAAATTAATTGCCCCCCTCCACCCTGTCCTCCTGCTTTCTTCGTTCCTTCTTCGCGCCGTATCTTTCTCGAAGATAATCCAATAATAGAGACCTATATATATATATATATATATATATATATATATATATATATATATATATATATATATATAGCAATATTGGGAGAGCAAAAATATATTACCGATGCGCGTACGATTACGCAGTGTATTGGAGGTATATATAACAAAACCCAAGCGTTCGTTCGACGTTAGAAAGACGAACCTGTCCTTGTTGTTGCCAAGGGATAAAAAGCCATGAGGGGGAGGCAAGGGGCGTGAGCACGGAGGCGGACTAAAGCAAAAAGAATGAAGAGAAAAGCCTCTCGCGAACCGGCTGAAGGAGAATAGACGGCAAGCCGGGGCAAGGCGAAGATCGAGATAAGAATTAACCCTTCGCCTATACTCAGGAGTTCAGGGGTTTACGAGTTTTTCGCACTTTTCCCATATCTCTCCCGGTAATGTGCATTATATCTGATGCATCCAAAGAACCGTACACTTTACAACGATATTCAGTAATAAATGAATTTGTACTTTGCAACAAACAATTAGATACGGAATCTTTTCTAGCAATGTGTTGAAATGTTTCTAAATCAAATGTAGGCAAAAAAGTTTTTGTGCCAAACCGATTAATTGAAAAGTTTTCCTTCCAATTAAAAAAAATATGTTGCTTTAAAAATTTCAAATAAAGTACACTTTGCTTCGACAACTGGAAACCAACGAAATTATTGAAGCAGTTTTTAAACTAATTGTATTAGCTTATTTTTATATATCATTATTATGTCAATTTGAAATATCACTTATTATTTTAAAACTAAATAAACAAATAGACATACATACACATATTATATACATTAATATTTTTTCTTTAGTAGAATTAAAGACGGATTTAAGATTCTATATTTATTTCAAAAAAGAAATTTTTAATTTATAATGCCCTCTGCATTGGTAAAAATCTTTTTATTATTTATTATTATTTATTTTTATTATTATTACAATTTTTATTAATTATTTACTATTTACTTAAAATACTTTTTATTAAAATCGTATACAGAAATATATCTCAAAGGATAACAGATTGAAATTTACAAAGATGAATGAAATCGCAATTGTTGTGTTCGATACGCTGCATCGATAGCTGAAGTTTAAATTTATTGGCTATAAATTAGCCCTGCTAATAATTTAAAAAATTAAAACATTTGCACAGGTTAAAAACAACACGGGACAAATGATGCAAGGAACCACTCAATCGCGAATTGTGAATAATAACAAGATCGACCGACCGACGCGACTGGCATGGCTCCGCGGGGCATTGGCGCACCGCAATTCTATATATATATATATATATATATATATATATATATATATATATATATATATGCATATAATATAATTGATAGGAAAAAGTGACGTTGACTTCGCCCCTGAAACACTCTCGAGCGCGAAGCGATAACGAAGGTCATTAAATTCGTCCGCCGGACAACTGCTCGAAAATCTCAAGAGGTGGGCTGAGGTGGTTGCAGGGAGCGCAATCTGTATAGAAACAAAAAAAAAATCCAACCATCCGACCGACCGAACGAGCGCGGTGCGCACATATGAAGCCTCAAAAACGCGAGGCGGAGTTACGACGTTAATGGTCGTTAAGGATGTGTCGCAGTTTAATGAAATTGGTCCTAGGAACTTTTAAATTTGATATGTTGTTAAAAAACGGACCAAATAATCTATGGTTTATAGGATATTTTAAAAATTATAATCATTTTAACGTAACACACATTCTTATGGGAAAGCACAAAGTTTGATTATTTTTTCAATTTCTTTTAGCAAAACAGTTTTGGTTTAGTCTCTTTTACAATTTCTGCAGTAATAATTATATATATATTAGGAATAGATATATATCTTTTAATATTTAACGTTTATCGGAGATTTATATGGTGTTATCTGGTGTTATCTGCTATAATTTGAAAGCAATCGGTCGGTCTAGTAAGGTTTTACAATGATTTGACAGCGACAGCAGACGATAATCACTGGCCAAATTTGACCAAACAGTCATCCAATACTTTCTTTCCGAACAAAAAACAGTCTACCCTGATTGGTAGTTGCACGAAAAAATGTATTCTAGACGATTTACGAAGTATTGCCTACTTATAGTTTCAGTATAGCTTGGGCTCGAGAGGACAAATGAGCTGTTGTCTCGCTCTATGCTTACATTTGAACAAAGTACTTCATTTTAATAAAAAACTATATGAACTAAGCAAGTTTATGCGATGTATACAAAAAGAATCTTTCGTTATTCTTATCTACTTATTTCTTGTCTACTTAACACTCAGTACAGTTATAGCCAAAATCATCAAAAATACTAATCTTACTATGAATGAAAAATACTGAAAAATGTATTTCTTATTAATGAAAATATTAAGCAATAGTTATTTTACCAATTTTGTACTGTCCAGTGACTTTTTTAACCAAGAAATAGCTTCAAATAACGAAATCGGGTATTTTTGAAAGAAAAATAGGGAATAGATATTGCGCCTGTTCGAGAGAAGTGCTGGAATAATTAATACGTGCCCACAGCGTTACAAGGGGATGTAAGGATACAGAGAGGGAACAACAGTCTGCTAGGCGGTAAAAGTCGGTATAAAGGGCCGATCGACGACGATTGGGGGAAAAAACGACCAACCGTGCCAGTCATAATGTCCTACGGGCAATATGTAATAATTTCGAATAATCGTTATCGTGCAGATATAATTATTAAACGGATGCTGAACATTTTTAAATTTTACACGATTATTTTTAATGCATATAGACTTTAATGGGATATTTCAATCAATTGAAGATTTAACGATATATGATGTAATAATTTTTAAACATGCCTCTACCGATCGATAATTATATTGGGTTATTGCTGCGGAGACGAGGAAGGCGAGGAATAAACTAAGCTCGCTCAGCCATGGGCGCAGAATACCAAATGACTTATTCTATGCGAAATCTGCATTTCATGAAACGGAGTACCTTTAATAAGATGTCAGATTTCTAAGTGTTGCCGTTACGAAATGAACATACTGAATATTCGTTAGCAAACACTAAGTTGGTTTAAGTTTGTAATCCGGGGTCGATCTAGGATCGTGGTAATTGGGATGATGTTCATTACCGAGTCCAAAAACTATTATACTTGACATAAATGTATTAAAAGAAATTCTTATACAAACTGTTAATAATCAGTTTATTACTTACCCGTTCTTCAGGTATTTCTGGAACTATCTTGGGGACTAATAAATGGAAAATTTTATTAAAAATTTAATCCAGTTGCGCTATGGTTTCATCGCTAAAAATTGATATCTAATATTTGCCAGAAACAAAGTGAATCGAATCTTGGGGAAAGGGGCAACAGTTAATAATAATCATTTTAATTTTAACTAAAACAATGAAAGAGAACTTTATACGGCTAATATTAAGAACATAGAGTAGTGATTCGCTTGGCACTACAATTTTCTACTGAATTGGCACTGAATAGTACAATATCATATATAATAACATAATATATTATATTATAGCATAATATATATTTATTATAACGTTTTGCGCATGAATGATTTTTCTTTTGTTATAAATGTCAGTAAATTATAGGAAAATCCAACTTATACGGATCTAGCGAATATCTCATATGTTAATAAATCATCAGGATTGCTGCCCAAAGTCCTGTCGGAGCCGCAGCGATAACGTTCAGGATGTTTCCACGCGAGTACTTACATTTATTCAGCAGTCCCTCTAATTTTATTAATTTTCCGTCACATTAATCTATCAAAAAGTAATTCTTCATCTATTTCCTCCTTTCCCTATAGCCTTCGTTCTTTATCCCCGAATTAATTATTGTTTCGCTCTATCAATCTTTCTCCATATACTATATCGGCTCGCATCCCGTTCCTCACAATACTTTTTGCTTTATCCCCTTTCTTCCGCTCATGGACTCTCTCTATCTCTTACAATTTTCCACTTCCTCCCTCTCTCTCGCTCTCTCTTTCTCGCTCTCTTCTGATCCTCACCTCTCTTTCCCTCTATCCGTATACTCCCTCTACCTTCACGCTTCTTCCGCGATTGCATTCCAGCGTCGTTTCTTATATAGCGAACCTCGTCTCTGCATTTATATTCCATATGTATATCTATATCTTTCTCTTTCTCTCTCTTTCTTTCGCGCTAGCGCGCGCCCTGCTTCTCTGCTCCTTTTATTATACGCATTCTGTCACACAGGCAAACACAGCTGCACGCGCGCGCATGCATTCTGCCGAGCTCAGCGTTTAAAGAGGCGAAATTCAAGGTAACCCATCGGTGGAATGGAATAGACGACGGATCAGCGATAAAGTTGCCACGCGATTTCGAATAATACACCAAGTGACCGAAACGAGCGCGGATCTACCGCAGATGCGACGATGAAATTCTCTTTCGAACTATATAAAAGGTCATTCTGCAAGTATTTAACGGGGACGAAGTGCTCGGTATAGTTTTTGATCTGAATTTCTGAATTTGTTTTTTAACCGCGATAATCCCTTTATAGATTAGCCCATACTTTTGTACTCGCATGTAATTGCATATTAATCTATTTTCATATATCTTTATTAACTTCTTTCAATGTTATTGATCTAATACGGAGATATTCGTTAAGAAAATAGTTTATAAACAACAAAAATATTAGTTTTTCTTAGAATGCTCGAATCTGATTTCACGATCGACCCAGAATTTGTATTATTATAAATATACGTTAATTATCTGAATAGTTAACTTACCAAGGAGAGTTAATCAAGTCCTAGTAGGATTTTATAGCCAATTCTTATCCATAAAAGTTGTTATAAACTAATCTTTTATCATGATGATGTGAAATATAAAGGAAGAGCAATGTTAAAAAGCAGGTAATTTTTTCACCAGACAAACATTATATGAAACTAGTAGTACTTTTATAACTATTTTGTGGTATTAAAACTACGAATATAATATATTTGTGTTCCCAAGATGTTTCTAGAAAATGACGAGAATAAAACAATCTGTATACGGGAGTAAAAAAGAATTTATAATTATGAAAACTATCATTTATCAACTATCGTAAAAAGGATAAAATTAGCAGAAAACATAAGAGTGTGTATAAAGACATGAATTTAAAACATAAAAAATTATCTAACGTATCCATAACGTGTCTAAAAATATTTTAATTTTTATGTCTCCAATGCAGGGATTTTGATTTTTCATAACATTAAATCCCTTCCATACTTTTAGTCTAGCTTTTAACTTTTCCTACTGTTTTCTCATTTAAATTCCTATTACGATAAATAAAGCTTTTTTAAAAAAAATATATCTTTTATATCCATTATAAATATTTATATCTCCTCTCAGACACAGCGAGTTAGACCAAGTAATATGCGAAAATTTGTTTAAAATTGTGTTTTTGAATGGTTTCATTTATCTTTTCCGATGCAATATATGAATAATGTGAAATACATGCAAATAGTTTGAAAACTAGTTAACAAATACTGATTCGTTTTTCACGCTTTCACCTTGGTTAGTTTGAATATTTTCCTGTTATTTTTGAGATATATACATATTATATATTCGTATTAATTATTGCACAATTATTGAAAATAAAAATTTCCTACTTTTTTCGATCAAAAAAATGTTACTCGTTTTTTAAGATTCACAGTATGACTCTAAAAACTGCTGATATTACGATAATTGATCTGTGTTC
Organism: Sycobia sp. Sy_11; assembly: GCA_018907035.1. Classification (NCBI taxonomy): domain Eukaryota; kingdom Metazoa; phylum Arthropoda; class Insecta; order Hymenoptera; family Epichrysomallidae; genus Sycobia; species Sycobia sp. Sy_11. The sequence goes on from JACCIC010000037.1 coordinate 2,132,564, forward strand.
ATATATTTACGTTCCCTTTCAAAATAGAACGTCTTAAAACAATGATAATCACAGTTAAAACTGCTGATATTCGAAATTCGAGAGCACAAAATACCCATTGTCACATAAAAAATATTAACTATAATTATCTGCAGTATAGGAAGACATATAACTCCATCTGTCCAATAATACTTTCAATGCATAATCGATGTTATCAGTCTGCATTTGCTGTTAGCAAATGTCAATAGCGTTGTCCGGTATCGCTACTACGACCGAGAGGGAGAGAGAGTGAAAGAGTGAAACACCGCAGGAAAGAAAAGAAACAGAGTTTCGGAAGCCCCAATACAGGTGGAGGTGCGATACCATCCTGAGGCAATACTACACACACACACACACACACACGCACACATAAACACGCACGCGCGCGCGCGTACTTGTACGCACGCACGCCCGCACGCACACACATCAAGGCGATATTTCTTTCCGACGCCGAACGGAATAAATTTTTAACAAAAACCGCTGACTCCGGCGTAATAGGTTTCTCCGACTCGTAGAGTTCTTGGTATACCGTCCGCTCGCCCGCTCCCGCGCCACGCCGTTCGTTCCCTCCCCCTCCCCCTCTCGCCCCATCCTCCTCTCTTGCTCGCACGCACGCGACCGTCGAGCAGCTCGCGCGCCCTGCCCTGCGCGCCGCGCCCCGCCGCCACCCCCGCCGGCCGCGCATATCGCCGCGCGCTGTCGCGCGAGGGACCGAGGCAAAAGTCGTAAAATGCCCTTTGCGTTATTTACGGTTAACAGTCAGTCGTCGAAAATACTCGGCGATGCAGCGCGCGGGAGGCGCGCGATGAGCACTTCGGAATTCGATGCTTAGCCGAGCGCGCGGAGTTATTTATGAAACGAAAATTTCCTTGCGCTCGCGAGTCGTGTCCAAAAAGTAACCGAAAAAAAGAGAAGGCGTAAAAAGACGGTGAGCGAGAAAGGGTGGGCCCCGCGAAGCCTCATTTTTTACTCGCGTTTACGACCGCGCGTTTAACGCGCCCGGTAAAATAAGGGACGGGCGAAATTGCTTCGGATGCGTAATGGAAAATATTCGTTTACGAGTGCGACACGCGGGCGTATGAAGTCTGCGCCGCTCCGCCCGCACCTGGGGAGAGAAATTTGGGACTATATTGCATTTACGTGCAGATCGTTTCTTCATATTTTTGGACATAAGTAGTCGAGTGGAAGGTATTATTCGAGCCTCCCTTAGTTAAAGGCAAGAGGAAGTTCTGCAGAATCGTGCAACACAGTTGAATTTGATACGACGTGTATTAAATCTCTTATTTATTTAGTTAGGAGATGATGCATTTACTGTATTCTATATGTAGAAGATCGGTCGCGGAAGAATTATTTACAAGAAGCTGAGCGTCGGATAAATTTGTTGCAAATGTAAATTTTGACAAGTTTTCCATGCAGGTTGATCGAATCGATTCGAAAATGGTCGATGTTCCATATTTAGACACTTATGCGACTATTTATATAAAAGAGGCGAGCGTCGTATATTTGACGTAGTTGCATTTCGAATCCGGCTCGATAATATAATTAGAGACTCAAAAAACATTGAGGAAGTGAAATTTGCAGAAGTTATGACTTGACTTTCATTCGGCAACTATCAAACAATGAAGTATTGAGCAAATTTTATTGTGCGACAGAGTTAAATTATCGAAAATAAGAAAAATTAATCAATGCTATTAAATATGCTCACTCTGTCCGTCATATTTACGTTTTTAAATACTTTGACAATAGAACTATATATACAGTGATAGTAACAACAACAAAAATACGATATATAAGAAAAACAAGATTTAAAATGACACTGCGACCGAGTATTAGAATATTTTATTATTTATGCGAAATTTATCAATAAGTACAAAAAGAATTTTACTTAAAAATATAAACTTAAAATTAAAACAAATTGAGTTTTTAATCGGTGTCCTTTATTTAATATGTAATGAAAAATACATTGCTCACTTGGTATGATGTATATTTAATTAAAATTCAGATGTATATAAAATTAATTGTCTTTTCATGAGCTCGATAAGGACTTTTCTAAACATGCGAATTACCACGAAAAAAAATTTGAGATCAACTTTTGACATTTGTCGATATAAGCAATCTGTTGTAAAATCAAATTTTTAATGTTGTCCTATACAATTACGTTATAAAGATTTATTTCTGATTACATTAGAAATTACAATACAATTATAAAGAGGCTTATAATTGTATTATAGATAGGCTTATAAATGTAAGGCCTACAGAAGCAAAATAATTTTCATCTCAAACAACTGCGCCCCCTATTCGCAATAATTATAAAATAAGAATCGCCCGCAAGAATCGTTCCAGGTAGATCGCACGAATCTTCCCATTGCTTCAAAGGCGAGAATCGCCGTGCACGGTCTTCCCGGCAGCTCAAATCTACCTAAACCCCATGAAATTTCTCTCGACCGCAGCCGAAACCGAGGAGGTGGAAGTATGGGAGCGAGCGATCGATTCTTTTTAATAAACGAAATCGATTGTCCGCCGGCCGGTCCGCTCTGGCTCGGGCCGACGAGCGTGGATAACGGGCCGAAACAATGCTATTTTACACGCTCTCGGTCTCCCTCCTCCGGGCTCGCGGGCTCCCGGTCACTTTTCTATATCGCTGCTGCATATATATATATATATATATATATATATATATATATATATATATATATATATATACACGAAAGGTGCTTGAATACGCACCTCTGGAGAACCCTCGCTCGGCAAACACTTTGGACTCTGTCCTAAAGAATGCAGTTTTTGCATGCATGAACGCCCCTCCCCTCCGCCACATCGCCGACCTCGCCGCAGACGGTCCTGGTCTTGATAGTTATATGGTTACCCGCGTTTGATCGACTCGCAGCTGTGCGGCTGCTTTTTCGCCTTTCATTAAAAAGAAAAAATGTGCTAGACAAAGTCTTTTAAATCCGACCATATTGCTATTGTTATATATATATATATATATATATATATATATATATATATATATATAGCTTTCCATTTAAATCCTCTGAAGTCGTACTGCGGCTTTGGCATTGATTATTTCGTTACATTTGCATTCCAAAATTATGTATATGTGCATTCTTTGTCAGGACCGAATAATAATGATTGAATATATATATACGCACGTTGACCATTTTATTTATATCTCGGAATATTTTTTAACAGTATGTATGCAAATTTTTTAAAACCTTTTATTATTTATATTCCAGGTTGATTTTTTTTTCGTATAAAAATCCCAAGATACCGGTAAATGGCACAGTTATAGTAATTTTAAAGCAGTCTTTAGTAACACACGTTCGTCGTCGTAGTCGTCTTCGATTTCGTACGATTACCTATAAAAATTCGCCCTCGATGATATATATATATATATATATATATATATATATATATATATATCGGGAAAATCCGCTCGGACGAAGAAACGAAGCAATATGTAAATTCCACCTCATTTTCCCTTTAAAAATGAATTTTTGCACGTCTCGTGCCGGCAAACTTTATAAGAACCTCCAGCCGCCTGAAGCCCGGAAAGTCCAATAAAAGTAGGAGAGAACCCTATAAACTAAAATCTGATCGAAGTGCTCTTTGATGCAAATATCGTAGCGGCAGTGCATTCTTCGCGGACAACTTGCTCCTCCTTATATATATATATATATATATATATATATATATATATATATATATATATATATGGGGGAGAGAAGCTTCAAAGTTTTAAGCGCCAGGCTTTTCCAAGACAGAAAAGGCCTCGGACGTTTCGAAAAACTTTCCGTCCACGCAGGAATGACGATTCGGACTTGGAAAAAAGTTGGCGTGAAACCGGGCGAGTTTCAATCCCCTTCCCCATCCTTGTATACACACACACACCGAAGCACGAGGACGCTGCTGGGCGCCGCATCACTGTGCTGCCGCGGGCTAGCGACGTAACTATATATTATATATCACTCACTCTCTATCTCTCTCTCTCTCTCTCTCTCTCTCTCTCTCTCTCTCTCTCTTTCTACATTTCTCCTCGTTCGTTCCTACACAGAGCTAGCTCCTTCTACTATGATGCCGCTCTTTCGCTTTCACCCCTTTTCTCTTAGCTTTGCTAGTCCGACCAACCCCAATTTGCCGCGCAACGTGCAAGTGTGCACTTACGTGAGGTACTCATCGACTGCCGCTCTCGTGTATATATGTGTGAAAGAGAGAGTGAGAGAAAAGGAAAGAACTTGGACTGCAAGTGAGCACTTGTTTGCGTTTTGTTTTTTTTGTACTTCCCGCCTGCCGCGCTTGTCTTTATTATTCAGAAGAATCATTTTTAATTAGCTTTTTATAATTTTTAATGATTTTTTCTTAAATATATTTCATGGTTGGAAATCTTAATTTAAGTGATAAATTAATCAATGCTACAAAATACATATAATAATAGGCCATCATATGGAAGTTTGGATTTTGATAATTTACTTGTAAATGCGCTTTAAATATGTTTTAAAATGATAAAACAGAAATTAAAAGAATTTTATATACTACTTTTTTAGCTACTTCTATTATATACTGTAACGAATGTTAAGTGACAGTAAATAGATAAAAACTATGAAAACGTACAATGTTTTTGACAAATTGGAATGTCTGTTTTACGTTGTACTTGTCATACATATTTTCTGCCTTAACTCATTAACTCACAAGGAGAACCGTGACATTTGGGTGACGGATTTTATTCAGATTTAAGAAAGTAACTCTGATTATCTCTAACATATATATTGTAAAGTTGTAGAACCTAACGTTCTGATATATTTATTTAGTACTTGTGAATTAATACGCTCCTTCGTGTATAACGTGGATATAACGTCTAATCTAGAAAAGAACATCTCAAGCGAAAACGTTCGAATGAAATTATGTCCTCAAATATGTAGTCTCTTTGTTTTGGTCAATTGAAACTTTGTCAAATTAATTTGGGTTAGCGAATGTTTTCCTGCCGGTACCGATAAATCGATCGAACTTTGATTGGTAAAAACAAAGAAACTACAAATTTTCAGATAATTTCATTGCAATCGTTTTACGTCAATCATGTTAATCTGTCGAGCAATCCAGCGCTCAGCGTAGTGATTTTTATTTTTAAAAATTCCTCTTAGAACACAGTATATTCCATGTAAATACAAGAAACTACTGTAAGAAAGTGTCATATCTTGAGATTAAAAGAGCATTTCGTTATAAAACTTTTTCAGGGCTTATTTTGGGGACAACCCAAGTTGCCTAACTCGATCTGGATCAAATCATTTATCCAAATGTCTTGGCATCTCCTTTTTAGATGTTAATTAACTCGGACTATATGTTACAATCACTCCGAGCATTGGACTATACAGAAGCGTATGGAGGAGCGTACGAGTCGGAAACTGTCGCAATTTGAAATTGATGTTACGTTGTATTATGCACACCAAATTAGAACTGGCTGACACTGGATTAGCGTTAAGTACAATGTTATAATGTTGTAATGTTATAATATGAATTGTTTTTGCTGTATATAAAAATTTAACTAATTATCGCTAAAATTCTCTGCAGAATAAGGATATATATATATATATATATATATATATATATATATATATATATATATAAATTAGAAATCAATATTTCTTGTGCTAACTTTCATTTCTGTATTGACGATATTTAATAAATTTTATTGCTAGATATATAAATATTAAAATACTATTGCTATAACAATTCTTTCGATGAATAGTTTAATTTAAAGAAATTACCTGTGCACACCCTGGCACAGCAAAGCTAAATAAAATGTTTTCAAAATGATTGTATCTTTTTTGTGTTATTTAAGTCTGTCTAATTAGAATAAAATCGAACAAACAATGAGAATAAAGTATGACGTAGGTGATTATTTCATTTACGTTATTCACAATAATTTACATAAATAATAAAATTAAGCTTAAAAGTATTTTTACACTAATTTTGAATAAAGCTGTAATAAAACTAAGCTGTACGTTTCGATCTACAACGAGTTGAAGCTAACTAATAAACACTTAACCATGTATCAATTTTATTCGTAAATTCCTAAGTGTGTGGATTCTCGTTGATCTGTAACATTTTAACTAAATTAAGCAATATTTGTTTTTAAAGGTTATGAAAATCATAAAAAGGAATGTCGTTAACGAGAGAGTGAGTGAGAAAGAGAGGGAGAGAGAGAGAGAGAGAGAGAGAGAGAGAGAGAGAGAGAGAGAGAGAGAGAGAGAGAGAGAGAGAGAGAGAGAGAGAATAGCATACTCAGTCCGCGAGTGCTTGATGCGGTGACATTAATTAATCGCGCGGCAAATTGCTGCAAATGCTAAAATTACGCGAGAACGCGCGTGCACGGTTTAACCCGCGGGGGGTGGTTGGAGGGAAGGAAGGAGGCATAAGAGGCTCTGCAGGGAAAGAGCGTCAAAGAGGAAGAGAGACAGAGCGAGGGAGAACCGGCGAGAGAGCGGGGCAGGGACGCCGAGAGAACACAGAGAGTTGCAGCACGGCGGTGGCGCGGCGCGACGACCTGTAGGGAAAGTTCTGTGTTCACCCCGGCCGACCCTCGCGCCCCTCGTGCAACGTCCCGAAAAGTGCCCTTTCGTTTAATTAACGGATTATGCCGCACCAAAATTCGTCTGCTTTATGCTACATTGAGAATTTCCGTATAAGTCCCGCGCCCGGGCGAGAACGGAAAGGACGTCGAAAAATTCGTTAATGTGCCGACCCTGGCAGGAGACTTTGCGTATGTATGTAGACGTGTACACGTGGCCGTATAAAAGCGGAAGCCCGATCCGCGGTTCTTTAGGGGATAAGGAGGGCCGTTAATTAGGATTTCTTCTACATTTAGCTTTTAAATATTATATATTATAGAACTAAATTTTCTTTTTATTGAATTTTCATTTTTATTTTTGCTTTTATCGTATTACACTCTATTATTGAATATTAAAGCTGATGGGAAGAATGAGCGAATCCTGATGTCAGACCCGAAATGTACAATTTTTATTTATTCAATCATCACTCAAGGCGTTCTGCATTTCATATTAAATATATTTTGACGTAATTTATTATTACTATAATGACAACATGATCTTAATTTATCCTATTTGATTATATGTGACAAAATTTATCCAAATGTCGAGTTACTGTTCATGAAATACTTTGCATGAAATTATACCAAGTACATCGCTTGAATGATATTACACAAAATGTTCTCTTACACAATATTGTAATTTACAGTATTACATTTTACGATTTGCGGAAAGTCTTGTTGGCCTCTAGGAACTTTCAACCACTTTCAGTACTTATTGTTAGTGCACAGTATCAGCCTAAGGGGCCAAGTGAGCGGTCCATGAGTTATAATAAAGATGCATTATGCTGAGCCGGTATAATCAATTGCCCAAAACACACTGCAGCCGCAATTTTTTTAGAATAATCTATTTATTTTCTCTATCTTATATATATATATATATATATATATATATATATATATATATATATATTATATTCTCTCTATTCCCTAAACGTAATGCTCTGAATGGCTTCAATTGTTGTACAGTCAGAGACATTTCTGCCTGGTCCTGATTCGCCATCACGATCCTCAGACGGTTGATTATCTGACAAAATGTTGTGTCGGCAGGACCAATATTCTTTAAACGCTTGGTTATTTTTTTACTCGGAGGTGGCTTATCTTGCGGTTTTTTGCATCGTTTATTCAATCGTCTACAGTAAATGTGATCGGACGAAATACCGGTAAAGTTCTATTTTCTTGAGAGCTTCTCTTCTGCATCGCAGAAATTCTTACTTTTCACTAGAAGGTTTTACCGTTACCTCGATCATTCGGATAGAGGGTCAATTCAGCGAATGGAAGGGAGCGGACAGAGTCCGATATAAGCTCTAATTCGAAAAATTTCAGATACAGAACTGAAATTCTTTTTATAGAAGACCTTACTCTTACAAACCCTCTATCTCTTGGTATCGCTCGATCGAATTACATTTTTCAGAACTTTTATTTCTTTATTTTCTTTTAGAATTTTTGCTTATTTAATAAACGTTTCTAGTTTAAGCAACAGAAGAAAATAGAGGAAAAAAAGAATGAAACCGCTTTAACCTCTCACGTATCGAGGTAAGGCTAAATAGTAGAACGGTTGCGCCTGATATTCACGAGATACCGTTTGCAATCTCTTATAGCTGCCATTGCAGCCCCATTATTTATCTAGACAAAGCACGCACAATACCAATCAATTCAGGGAGGTTAATGTTTCTTTAGTGCAGTTTTTCGTACGTCTTCGACGATCCTGATTTTCTCGAATCTCTTCGAATAAGCTCTCGCACGCCTTCCTGTCTTACCGCGTGACTTAGGCATTTAAAATATATTTTTCCATTTCAGTAAAAGTTGGCGAGTAAATCATTTCTTAATGTAATAATGAAATGTTTTTAAAATACATTATATCCGTCTGAATTTCCAATGCAAAGCGCCCGCGACAGTAATAGAAGTATCGGGGCACATTTATCTTGACTCCCAAACACTTATCAGCAAAACAATAAAGCCTTAGTTGCCCCTCGCGAGTCCGCAAAAGCTTCCGAAGAAATCGCAGATGCAGGCAAGGCGCGCTAGCGCGCCTCTCGTGCGGAACAATTTGAAAATACGGAAATGCCGTAAATTAATTTGTAACTTGGGGCGTAAATCAAAACGCGTCCGGGAGAGTTGCAAGAGAGAGAGAGAGAGAGAGAGAGAGAGAGAAAATAGAGAGAGATAGAGAAAGACGGAGATCGAGGGAGTGTAACTTCCGAGAACTGAGGCGCGGCGCGACGCTCGAGCAATGCTTCTACCTTACCACTGCTTGGGGAAAAGCATAAACACAAAAAGTGGCCGAAAGAAGTGTTGGATATATGAGGAAGGAGAGGATGAAGAGGGAAGACCGAGGACTAACAGAAATGATTAAAGTATATAAACGAGAGGACGAGAGAGAGGGGGAGAGAGATACAGTTAGTGAAAGAAACCGGGGCAAATGCCAAGATCCTAAAGTTGCGGTATAAGAAGAAAGCTGGCGGAAGGGGAGGGAGCACGTAGTCGAATTATCAACGGTTTGAGGAGCTACGACTGACGCGCGCATCAAACTTTGCGCATGAAGAAAGTCCATTAGCTTCGATACGTGCCCGAATTGTGTCTTTTACCTCCCTCCTTTATTCCTTTTTTCTAACATTTTCTTTTTATTCTTTTGCTCAGTATTATCGTCATACGCGTATTTATATGTTCGAGCTTATATCTTAGTCGGGATTATACATATATATATATATATATATATATATATATATATATATATATATATATGCATGGGACTTCCGCCGAGAACGCTGCTTGAATTTATCACTGACGATGAGCGGAGCTAGAGAGGACCAACGTGGGATGACGACGTATAGAGAGAATATGTATTCCGTTATCAGCAAATGTGGACGACCACTATAGCTGCTCACAACATAATTCCATGTGTATAATAATTCCACTTTCTCTGCTATTTTTTCCGGAAGGAAATTTTGAGTTTAGCATTAAGCACTGAAAATTCTTTGAAAGTGTATTCTTTAATACGTGAGATGTGTTTAAATTTTTTGTTTCAAAAAGGCTGGTTTATCTTGTGCGTATAGTCATAAAATACTGAATTCCAAAAATCTTTTCTTTTTTTATTAATGATTTATTATTTTCCGATGGAATGAAGGTGGATTATTGAAGTTTATATTTAACCGGTGTACGTAATGAAATTGCCTTCACAAATCAAACAATATATCTTACTTATATAATAAATTGCCGAAAGATTTATAGTTACATTTGATAAGGTGCATTATTTCAACGTCAGTTGTCGTTAATAGATGAAACCACGGGAGAAAAACGTAGAAATAAACGTTAATTGAAGCCCCGTCCCAAATCCAGCAATTAAAATTCTCGAAAAATTTATGCCCTCGCCCAATCGTTCTATTACCGTAGGTATAAATAAAAATTTTGCCCCCCCCCTCCTCGATTTCCCCAATGCCTTGATCCGCATTCGTGCGCCTCGCCTCCTCCAGAAAAAAACGAAAAAGGCCGCACTATACCATAAACACATCTCGGCGAAAGTCCCGCGCGTCAACGAGTCGCGTCTTCCACGTGTCGCTTCCTTAAAAGTTCAGTCGCCCCCTGTCCTGCCTCCGCCCCCCTCCCCCTTGCGCGCCCGCGCTCACGACATTTGAACTCGAAATAACACAATGCCTCGGCGCTGCTCTCGGCCGCCGCGCATGGAAATTCTTCCGCGTTCCCGCATCTGTCTCGCGCAGCGCGCCGACTGCACTCGCAGAGACAGGTCCACGCGGGCATAGGGCATTATACTATCAGCCGCTGCATGCGCGGAAGAAACAGACGGATAGAGAGCGAGAGAGAGAGACGGTGAGACCGAGATGGGGGGGGGGGGTTGGGAAATGCGGTAAAGCTGGTGAAACGGGAAGAGCTCGATGCTCGGTTCAGCTATATCTGGAGAGGGAAAGGGAGAGTTCGTGTGCGCGGTGGCGCTGTACCAGAGAGCTATTCACATATATATATATATATATATATATATATATATATATATATATATATATATTATATACGTATATAAACGCGTATATAAGAGAGGGATACGCGGGGGAACAGGACAGAGAGCGTGCCCAGCTATTCGGCGATATACAGACTCTCGTCCGTATGTATATGTATACATTTGGCCGCGCGATCAGTTGTGCAGCGCCTCGACGCCGCCGTGGATTCTACGCCGCTCAGTATGTATTTATATATATACTCTGAACCTGAGAGAGAGAGAGAGAGAGAGCGAGAGAGCGAGTGACCGAGCACACCAGCCGGGCATTAGCATAATGAAGACCGCTCTATCTCTCTCTCCCTCTCCCGCTTTATCTGGCCGTGCTTCGCGGCTGCATCTCTTTTCGGCTATCCGCTCGGGGCACTCGCTCCGTCTCCGTCGCTTGCAGAAAGCGGTCCGGCGACTATCCATGTCTCGAGCATCTTTCTCTCTCTCCCCTTCTCTCTCTCCCTCTCTCTCTCTCTCTATCTTTCTCCCACCGTGGTATATACCGTGCACATCACGCTTTAGCCGTCGTCCGTCTCTCTCCCCCTTCACTCGCCGCTATCTCACTTTATTCCATCTACCAAGTGCACGCGCGACGTCGACGCTGCAATAAGGATGAGAACGTCGACGTTCGGTCGACGAACGGCGCGGGAACCATGATTACACACACAACACACATGAGGAAATTGACGAATCCTTTAACTTATGCAAACAAAATATTTCTGAAAAAAATTATACGTGTGATTATGGATTCGCTTATGAAAAATATTCCGATTGCCTATAAGAGAATTTAATAGTAAAAATCGTGAAAATTCCATAAATGAAGGTTTATTACGTTTGCTAACAAAATTTAAAATTTAAAAAAAAACAAAGGAAAAATTTTGTATTAAATTAAAATACATTTTTGGCGTTATATATACCTTTTATCGATACATATTTTCTACGATAATGGTAAGAATAAAAAATTACATTATGTTTTGATTTATATTTGAAAAGCATCACAGAACTATTTAATCTTGTATGTTTATCTACAATATTTGTTAGAAACACTTTTCAAATATTTTATTAATTTCTAAGATGCATGTAAAATACTTTGTAATATTTGTTTCGTTTTTTCCATTGTCTTTTATTACAACTTGCCCTTACAATTTATGTAATTGACGACTCAAAAAATATAAGTATTTTTTTCTGATTCTTTTTATGGATTTCATGTTTTAGACTATTCATACGTTGCATATTTTTCAGAAAGAATTTAACAGTTTAGTAAAATTAAAAATTTGACAAGCGATTCTTGTAGTTGATTTTTGCCATCAAATTATATGGATTTTAAAGGTTTTTAAAAATTATGATATTGAATCAGATTCAATCCACGTAACATATATGATTTAAAAAAAGTATCTTATAATATTTTCATGAAACATTGAAGTTCATGTTTATATAAACGATATATATATATATATATATATATATATATATATATATATATATATAACTTCTTATAAACAAGAATAGAGATATGACACCTTCAATAAGTTAGAAAAGAAAAATCAACAAAAGAACAACATCAGAGTATGTTGATGATTGATAATGAATGATATGATTAATTTGTATGATATGACTAATTTTTTTTTGTATATTTTTAATATATTTTGAGATATGTATTACGATAATCATCTAAACTTTAAATATAATTAAGATAGTTAGTATTTGTAAATACAATGTTGCATAGATCCCCCCCCCCCACACACATATAGATATAGATGCGTTATGTGAGTGGCTGCAGTTTTGCTTTGTAATACAGTGATTACTGCGAGCTTTGTAGTAGCGAAAATTTTTGTGATACGTGCTTGTTTATTACATAAATATTGGAAAGTCATTTTGATTAAAAAAAAAAGGAGTTTAGTTCCTGAAGATGAACCGTAGCGGCTCGAAACATCGGACACCAAAGGAGAAAATAAGATGGTGGGGACAGTCAGGTTGTCCTTCGCTAACATAGAGTATAGTTTATTATTTTTATTTTATTTTAATATTTTTCATTTTTAATCGAATTTATTTTTAGTAATAAGTTCTATTTCAGATTCTTTGGACGTGATAATAAACAAGAACAGTCTGACTGTTATTATTTTATTATAATATTATGGTATAAAGACTGTAACACCGATAAAAATATTTATTAATTTAAAAAAGAAAAGTATACTATTTAAAAATAAATAACGAAGCAACGGAATAATACTAAGTGACGAAAGTTGTAGCTGTTCTATTTGCAGGTCAATTCAGAAAGACTTACTCAAGTTGTAAATGGAATATTTACACGCAACAATTTTTGCACAGAGAAATTCAACAACTTAGCTTTAATTATGTTTTTCTATGCACATAATTTAAGCGTTTCTCTTTGTGTAGGGTGATAAGATTTTTATAAAATTAAATTTATTCACAGAATAAACAAATGTATTGCAAATAATCTATAATACATGTACATAGAAATAAAATTATAATATATCTAATTATTAATTTTTAATCGTTCGTTTTTTACTAAGAAATATCAATACCTTGCTTGTTTCTAAAGCCATAGTTGCTTTTATGATTAATATAAAAAGTTTTTGTAACTTAATTAATCATAAATTGTTAAGTAAATAAATAATTATAATTTCTTTAAGGTTTTCGTTCGAAATTATGTCAGTACTTGATTATTTTACATTTAGACCACCAATGAATAACAGCCACTATATATCCCTCTGTAAAATTAGAATTGCACCACCTATTTTGTGGAGTAAAGATGAAAAAATAATTTTGGATATTTTTTCCTAGAAATTATTTTTTTTTAACTTTGTGAGCATGTATGTCAAAATGTTTTGAAACTCGGAGAGATTAATCATACTTTAATTTGAACATCCATGCCATATAATACAATAAAAGAAAGCTCCAAGAACTGTTTAACTAATCTTTGTAGCAAGAGCTGACAAAGTTTTGATTATACTTTTATATGAACAATGATAAAGTAATATATTTTTCAAGACTCATGGATACGTATTAATAGCGACAGAGATATGATGTAGTATGGCATTTTAAAAAATATATTGTATAATTTAGTTGATTTATACCGCTCATCAGAGTTTTTTGGTATATTATTTTTGTAAATTATTATTTATCTTAAAATTATAAATAAATTATGCAAATTATTTATCTTAAAATATTTGGAAATGATCAAAACATTTTTAAAAATTTGTAGTTTCATACATTGCGTATAATGTAAGTATCGCTAATATTTAATTTCTAATATTTACTATTAATAAAATTTATAAAAATTTATCAAAATTAAAATTTTTTAAATATTTTAATTATTTTAAAATGTTTTAAGATAACCAACTGATGTACTTGTTGCTTACAAAGAATGAAAAGCAGCCACCGAAACATTGTTGTGAGAAATAAACGTCTTCTATATTTATTCACATTCACATAGCTCACCCGATATCGATCCAATTCGAGTATAATATACTTAAAATATACATATACTTGTGTATTAGAGTATAGAAGCAAAAGAATAATTTTGAATAGGAGAGAAGAAAAGAAGCTGCCCATCAGCAAGCATATAATTTTGCAACGTTCAACAAGAGAGGAAGAGAGAGAAGGAGAGAGGAAGAGAGAATTGTAGGGGCAAGCGGGGTCGCAGCGAAAGAATGACCTTTGCATGAAGCCTTTGTCGAAGAAGAGACAGAGAGGAAAGAGGGAGGGAGGAGAAAAGACGAAGAGCTGCTGGATCACGAGGCATTCTACGGGGAGTATCGCAGAAAGCTCATACTCGTTGGAGGATGGGTCGAGGGATCTGGAGAACGAGAGAATGAGAGAGAGAGAGAGAGAGAGAGAGAGAGAGAGAGAGAGAGAGAGAGCGCAAGCGAGAAACCTGCTCTCTAAGACGGCGAGCGCGCTAACAATACAATAAGATAACAAGCCACACCGGGGCCAGGGCTGATCGTACGCCACTGTCGCTGTTAACCTGCCGCGCGCGGGCTCCTCGCCTCACCCATACGAAACGCCCGCGAGAGTGTGGACGTGCCCTCCTATATATGTATATATATATATATATATATATATATATATATATATATATATATACATACACATACACTTATATCTGCGTTTGGAGGAACGATACAGCAAGCCCCTCTTCCTCTCTGTCTCTTATACGGTCCCGCGGTGCGGCGAGAGCGCAATGACCAGACCGCAATATTCGCTCTCTCTATCTCTATGCAGTATTCAGGATGAATTTCGGGCGCCTCCGCTTTTCCATGGGATTTTCCGTCTCCCTCTCTCCCGCTTACTTCCAACTACCTCTTTGTCCCTCGTTCCTACATTGGGTCTGCGAGGGAGGATGCCAGTGAGAGAAGGAGAGGGCGGGAGGGAGAGAGAGAGAGACGGGAGGGAGCGTATACGGCTCCGGTGCCCGCGAGTGGAAATTATTTGGTCGGCCAGCCATAGCGCGCCTCTCGCCTCTCTTGCCACGTACGCGTGTGTTTGCGTCTCTATGTGTGCCCGCGCAAGACTCGTAAACTCGCACGCGTGGAATTGTGCGAGCGCGCGCACAGACCGGACTCTCTTGGGGGTCCCTCGTTATTTTGTTCGAGAATTTATTAACGGCGAGCTTTTCGCGCCGAGTGGCGCCCTTCTCGGCACCGCGAATACACTCGCTCAAAATTAAATATTGCTCGCCGGATTTTAGGCGGGGCAACGGGGGAGGGTTGGAGGAAAAAAATTATACGAAGAAGCCGGTGCGAGGGAGGTTATTTAGATAGGTCGCCTGTGGGGGAGGAAAGGGGACCAGATTTTTTCGAAATAATTCAAGAGCGTTCCATCGGCCATTTTTGCGACGCCAGCCCGTCGGTTTGTTCGGCGCGGTTTCATTGGAATTATTTGAAAACTAGTTAGTTGGCGTACTTTGCTTATATATGTCCTGAAACTCTCTAAAATCAAATAAATGAATAGTCACTTGAAATTGGAGGATGATTACTTACTTACTTGAGATTTTAAAAAGTGAAGAATCCTTCACGTAAAATAAGTATAGAAAATTTTTCTACATGTAAAAAAAGTTCACTTGTTGAAGAAGTGAAAAGAAATTTAGAAACTATAAGAGACAAATTATAGGTAAAAACTCGAGAAGAGCGTGTATGAAAATTCACTTATTCATCGAGTGCGAACGAGTGAGCTGATTCAAATCTTTAAATAATCTTTAAAAGCATGTCTTGCATCTGAGTAATATTATCGGTATCAGCTATAAAGAACGTACATATATATATATATATATATATATATAATAGTTGTATATTATATATGAACAATCATCAGGAGATGCATCCCCAATAAATTATAGCTCTCCAGTACTGCTCGATCGATAGGAAATTATTATTCAAATAGTTCTTAAGGTTTTTGATAATTTGAAATTTAAGCCGCAACTACATAGAGCTTCTTGGGAATCGATCTGCTCAAACGTTTCCAATTCTTTAACATTTTAAGTATTTTTCACTTAATGTAGTTTTTCCGCACGAAACTAAATATTCATTATGCATTAAAATTTTATTATAAAAATAATGCTATAAATTTTAAATATTTTCATATGCACTTTTCAAAAATTTTATGAATAATAATCAGCGTCTGAGTTTCATTGGCTAACTCTGGCTAACGGTACAAATATGATTCATTGATCCGAACCGATGTCTCGGATTAATTGTAAATTCCACAACGTGCAATCATCATTATTAATAGCGCATTAAACAGAATATTCCAGTTATATATCTAATTTAATTAAAATAGAATCGGAGAGCCTGGTTTAAAACATTGATAAATGATTCTCGCGTGTTTAACTTGATCGAATAAAAAATCTTTGAACTATGGGATCGTAAATAATCTCCTTCTCCACAACTACATTAGGTTCGAATGATAATTCAAAAGCTAAACATTCCGCACCCCCTTAATCCGCGCTCAGATAGTAGAAGTCACGAAAATAGACACTTCATATCAGAGTATTTTCTGTAGACAAATATCGGGTAACATTCAGGTCGTATGAGGACTGTGATCAAATGGTTGGATATTGGTGGGACCAAAATCCTCTGCAATCGATGCAAACGCAGGATTTATAAATGCAGAGAAGACGTTAAGGAATGTAATGATTATAAAATAAGAATATTTATATTGTTACATGAATTATTTTATTTCCTTATTTATTTATACTCGTTTTTTAGTTTCTAATGACAGTACCACCATCCTCTGGATCATGATGAACTGCATTTTTATCAGGCCTGTTCGGCTATGCGAAGTGTGCTTCTATAATCATCTATCTTACGTTGGTAGAAGCAAATTCTAACCCGGAATGAGACAGAGAGTGAGAGAGAGAGAGAGAGAGAGAGA
Organism: Sycobia sp. Sy_11; assembly: GCA_018907035.1. Classification (NCBI taxonomy): domain Eukaryota; kingdom Metazoa; phylum Arthropoda; class Insecta; order Hymenoptera; family Epichrysomallidae; genus Sycobia; species Sycobia sp. Sy_11. The sequence continues at coordinate 2,149,579 of JACCIC010000037.1, forward strand.
GAGAGAGAGAGAGAGAGAGAGAGAGCGAGCAAGAATTCGAAAAGTAGCACCAGGGACAGCTGCGGCTAACGAACGAACCGAACGGCGATAAAATCGCGAGTCGAACACACCACCGCTGTCTCGCGGCTACAGCTCCTGGCGCTGATTAACCAGCGACGATGGCTACATCTCTCGGCCGAATGCAGAGAAAAAGAGAGAGGGAGACCGACTAAGCGAGAGCGAGAGAGAGGGAGAGGCATAGTAAGCGAGAGTGAGAGAGGGTGAGAGAGGGGGGGAGGAAGGGGGATAAAACAAAAAGAATCGTTACAACTTGCGGTGGATATGAACCGATGGCTAAGTTGCAAGCTCTGTTCTCGCCTCCGTTCTCGGCGTAAAAGACGAAGAAGAAAAAAGAGAAAACAAACGGGAAAAATGAACAAAAGAGAAAGAAAGAGAGAAAAAACAATAACAGCGCTTATAAAACTCGTACAGCAATGATTAAGAGGACGACGACTGCTGCTATATAGATACTACTCGCGTGCGCGTGCTCGCACGCGCGGGCGTCACGTATAATATACGCACGTGAATGCACGCGTGCGTGTTGTATATGCGAAGAATAAAAGGCCACGCACGCACACACACACGCGCGTTAATACATACATACATTGTTACGTACATTTATGTATGTATTAACGTATCTACTTATATATGCGATGATGAGTCGAAGTGCAGCAGCGGAAGAGGGTCAGAGGGGTCAGTACCACGCACGTGGCGTTGCGCAAAGGAGTCGCGGCCTCGGGAAGTTCATGCATATAGAAAACGAGAGACTTTTCGTTCGGTCCCTTGTGGGGTATATACATATATATACATACACGTGCTTCGTATGGATGTTCTTTTATTTTAGTTTTTTAACCGGGCGTGGGACTTGTAATCCTTTTTTCCCGAGTCCCTGGGATGCTCTCCCGCAAAATGCCTTTTTTACGCGATGCGCTTTTGCGAATGCATACGTTCTTTGGCCTGGCCGCCTCTCCCCCGATCTTTTTCTCTCTTTGTCCCACCCGATACGTCGAGTTGGACAAACATATAGCTTGTATAACAGTCCATTCCCTGCCTTCCACTTATCCTCCATTTCTCCCTTTATCTCGCAAATTCGCAATAAATGCGACGCGATATATATATATATATATATATATATATATATATATATATATAATACATATACTTGCAAGTCCAGGAGGGAGAGCAAGCGATGGAGAGGGACTTGAGGAGTAAGGGTAAAAAGAGTAAGAGACGCGTAGCGATAAGAGAGAGTAAGTGAGAGAGAGAGAGAGAGGGGGGGGGAGGAGACACGGCAGACGATGGCCCTTTTCTGGGACTATTTAGAGAAAGACGTTGTGGAGATATCGCTTGATATATTAGGCACAGATTTATTTTTTGATTTTTTGATAACACATTTACGAATTTTTAATAAAAATATTTTTATCCTATATCCGTTTTCTTTAAGATATTTCATTAATGTCTTGCATACACACACACACACATTCTTTATTTTGAATTGAGCTGTGAACTTTATTCTTTTTATGTTTATAAACAAATATAATTATTATAGAATAATACTTTGATGAAAGATATTAAGAAGAAACAGAATAAGGCATCGAAATAATGTAAATTTAATGTTAGAGTCTAGAAAATTTGATAATATTTATCATACTTTATTAATTCGAATGGTTGCTGTAGAAGGGCTAGGTGTTATACTCCTAGGGGGCGTGGGCATGTAGATTTTCATTAACAGATTTTATTAAAGTCTCTAAATACAAGTGAGAGCAACTCGAAACTCTGGAGTTTGTAGACAGGAAAAGTTTGGATAAAGGAGCAGTCTGATTGTCATTTATTAACAAATTTAGTTTTTATTTTAATATTTAAGATTCTAGGGGCGTGCTTGCAAATAAGGCCAGTCTGCCGACCATTATAACAATTTGAGTTATATAAAATATACTGTATAACATGGATAAGAATCTTTATTAGTTTGCAGTATATTATCTACCTAAATAGAATTTGAAATTTTTAATACATAAAGATTTAAAAAAATATAAGGTGGTCTATTTTAATTGAGATAGTAGAGTATCTGGATAAGCTGCTGTTCTTGATAGTGAGCAATGACCTTAATAAATCTGATTCAACGGAGACAACTTATGTTCACACAACATGTAACCTTGAATTTAATTTTCGAGTTCATTTGAAGATTAATTCTCATTTTTTAAATAAAAACCCTAATTTTTTAACTCGTTGACAAAGACAGTAAAAGTTTTAAAAAAGTGAAAAAAGTTATGATCCTAATGCAGCTGGAAACAGTGAATGTTCAAATATGTATTTGTCTTATGTGCCAATGAGTATGAAAATGGATAAAAATATCGACGAAGAACGTCAAATTGAACGTAGAAGAGCTTAAGAGTATTCAGGTGTTTGGATTATAATTCATCTTGCATTAGGATATCTTTTTTACTAATTCTGACAATTTTGAAGGATATATTGACATATGCAGATGATCTCGACGCATAACTCGGACACATATTTAAACGTGAAATTTCTATTTTTGGTAACTGGGCTCTAAAATAGAGGTCCGATTTATCGCTAAGTTTCAGAATAGTGTTTCGGATTTATTGATAAAAAAACTACTTTTCGAATAATTTTATATACAAGGTTGGAATCAATTTTGTGGAATAAACAAAATTCTGCCTTATGTTTTGCATTATTCAACTTGACAGCGCGTTCATTACATTCTGTATTTACAATAATAAAATAATCATTCTGCACATAAGGCTATAATTATTTTATTTTCTATTGTCGCATACGACACAAGCTGGAGCGCCGGCATAGCCGCATTCCGTCATAGGTGACATTATTATAATTACTTTTAATTTTTAGTTTCAACAATTTATGTATGATTACGTTATACTTAATAAACAGATAAATTATTATATTTAATTATAAAACTTTCATAAAAAGGTTATTCACTGAAATCAATGCAATTTTTCACTCTGAATCATGAAAATCACTGAAAATGCGTCGAATTATAATTATGAACAGTTCGCCAAAAATAGATTAATTTGAGGATTAAGCATTTGCAGAATAGTAATAATTTGAGGACTCGAAATAGCTCGCGAGTCGAGAAAACGTTTCAAACGCTCTCATTTGACGCATGTTTAACCAAAATTTGACTAATTTTCTTACTTCAAGAGCAGTTTAACAGATTTGCTAAAGCTTTTTCGGAGTGCCCGAGATGGTCGCTCCGCCCCTCCCTGGACCCGTCCACGAAGGCTCGAATACGACACGCGACACACGATATTTCTATAGGTTATATTTGCATCGATGTCGGGGGCAAAAGACGTAAAACAGGTCTCGCGCTTGTTAACGCGCGTGTCCTCCGCGATCAGGGATAAATCGCCGTGGATCTTTGTGAAATTATATATAGACGCGGGAAGTCGTCGCCGGGCCGCGTCGCCGCGACGCCTGGAACCGCCCGCGCGAGCGTTCTATACCATTAAGCGGCGTTAGAGGAGCAAAAGAAGCGTTTCGCGCGCCATTCGCAAGATCCGCGAAGCCAGATTAGCCCCAGATTTACGATTAGCCGTAAAGCCGGGGCATTATTGTTAGATTGTGTGTATATATATATATATATATATATATATATATATATATATATATATATATATCAGGCTGCCCGCCTCGCAGCGCATAGTGCGGGGAGATCCCGCGCGTCCCCGTCCCTATATCACGGCCTCGAGCGGGCATAAAGTTATATGCGCGCGTGTGCGCGTACATATGTGTGCGTGCGTCGCGTCGGCGCGAAGGGCGAAGAAAGGATGGCAGGAGGGGCGAGGAGTGGACCGGAGTCGGGAAAATGATTGAAACAAATGCACAGGCCGCGGGCCAAGACTTTGCATACACCGATACGCGCGGGGTCGTGCGTGTATTTGCTCCAATACCAACCTGTATTCATATATATATATATATATATATATATATATATATATATATATATATATATGTATATATACATATACATAGAGACGAGCACCGAAGCTCCTACGCGGGTGTTCCCTTTGAATTACAGATTCCGCGCGGGACGCCGCAAACGACCCGATTTTCGTCCCGCGCACTTTGCCATATTTATAATGCGATCAGTGCCGTCGCCTGATGTGCCGTCGCGGCCGCCGCATGCGGCACACGCGTGGCAAGAATAAAGTCGAGACTTGTGCGCATCTTTGCGGTTGCTCCTCATCGTCGGATGCCGCAGGGCCTCTTCGCGTCTTATATATATATAATGTAAACTCGATTACGTCAGCGCGCAAGCAAACGCGCGAATTTTCTTACACGCCGGGGTCCTTTCTTCCAGCCCACTCCCTTCTTGGACCTTCCTACAGGATGACGCTCTTGCATGCGTCTACCCTATCGCGCCTGTCGGGAATTATAGATGGTGTATAGGCGGCTCTCTCTCTCTCTCTCTTTCTTTCTCTTTCCTCTCGATCGATCGCAATTTCATTCGTGAGTCACGAGGCGAATAAGGGTCTTGAAGGGCAGCTCTATATAAGACTTACACACGGAGATATTAAGGAACGCACGCAAGGCCGCGCGAAGGGAGACGCGGCGTAAGTTTAGCGAGCAAGAAGTGCGACGAGGGGCAGGGGGTGGGACATTGCCGGAGCCCCTCTCGCTCTCTCGCTCTTTATCTTGTTGGCTCTCTTTGTGGTGACTAAGCTCGATTCCCTCTCTGTGTCGTATGAAAATTGCGAGAGCTACTATATGCAGACTGTAAAGGAGAGGGAGAGTGAGAGGTTGAGAGGAGAGGGGGGGAGAAAGGAGAGAGAAAGGAGAGAAACGGTCTGCCTCGCAAACGGTTCTCGGAGGGGGTTGTACCGAACCGCGCGCACCCGCACTCTAGTTGAATTTGTTTTTACAACCGAAGCAGTAAAACGAACGTCATGCTCAGACAAGCCATTATATTTACATATTTTCATGACTGATGTATATTGAGCCTCGGATGTGTGCCCACATATATTCGAGTTGAACGCGCGGGGGGGCGCCCGTGCCACGGCACTCTCCGCGCGCTCTATTTCATGCGCGCGTACATGCGATGCGCGCGCCTGTGCTCATCGTGCACCCCGCGACTGTGACGCGAGAATTTCTCTCTCCTCTCTTCTTCTTATTCATGGCCCCGCTCGGAAATGAGTAGGATGCTCGATTTCGAATGGGGGGGGGGGTATTATATGGAATCGCCATTATTATGTACTTGCCAACTCTGCTGCGCGCGAAAGCCCGCGCAGCACATATACGTATCTTATCTGCGCGACATTCGCTGAGGGAAACTTTTGCGTACGGGGAGAGATTTTCTAACTTGTCTGTATATATACATCGAAAATGAAAGATACGTGCCGATCGGTAATCTGCCTTTGCTTTTGTCGTATCTCGCCGCACACGTCGCAGAATATCCGAATGGCGATTTTCGTCTTTTACACGGAAGACACGAATGTCGTATTTTTCCGAGGTGTATGGAATAAAGAGAACGTGCACGTAAACTCTTAACTTTTGTAGCGTAGAAAAATTAATTTTTTACGGCATATTTTCGACTGACTTTTTTTCTGGTACTGACTTGAAATAATAAGAAAGCGCTTATGGTGTTGCTCATTGTGTATAAGCTTGTTTTTTGAACTTGTTTTTTATTTTAAATCAAGTGAGCGGTAAAAATTGTTATTCACAAATTAATTAAATATTACTTGAAATGGTAATGCTCTGTTTTGTCATTATTCAAAATGAGAATTATATTTGATGAAAGCAAAATTATCTTCATTCTTTCAGAAGTTTTGAACATACCTGACTACACTATTATAGTAATTTAGAAAGCATGTGGATAATATTCTCTGGTATAGTAACGAAAATCCCGTCGCTATTTTCAAGTACTCTTCTACCATGATTTAAATGTGTCAAAGAAATACTTTTTCAATACGAAGAGCCCATAAAGAACTCACATTTAAATTTACATAATTTTTTAACGAATAGTGATACTAAGAATTCAACTGCTTTTTTCAGGTATTATGACATTTAATATATAAGAAATATTAAAATTTTATTAAATGCAAAGCTGATTTTAGATATTCTCGAAGTTATGAATTTTTTTTTATTTTTTGAGAAAATGCAGACATTATTAAGAAAAGTACACAATGTAAATGCAAAAGTGGTAACATCTAAATGTAAACAGTTTACTTAAAATTCGATATTTTTACATTCGCGTTCTTTAGAAAATTTGAAAACATATCCAGCATGAATACTTATAAGCTAATTTTATTATTCATATAGAGATGGGCAAATTGAAAAATTTGTTTTTTTTAAGAAGTGTCTTAAAAAAATAAAAAACAAATTTATCAAAAATGAAGAGTCCTACTTATTATTGAAAGTTAGTGATGAAAAAAAATTATCAAAGCGTGTGTTGTAAACATAAATTTTTATCATTTCTCAACCACCAAAAAGTTAAAAGTTTGCTAAACTTGCTCGTTTAATACATATATCATAGATATATTATAGATTCAACGGATTCTAGTTGAAAAAATTCTGTTATGTATTTAAGTTTAGTTAATGTTGATTAATTAGAATAATGTTGCGCTACAATAGCTGTAGCATATACATAGTAGTTGAATTTTTCAAAATTTGTTGTTCGTATTGTACGTAATGTAACGATATTAGGGTTTGTCGCATAAGACAATTTTTCAAATTCGCCTATGCGGGACAAGTGACTTTTATAATGATTTGAGCTCTGGGTACGACTTTCACTTTTACGATATCGAATTCCAGAGCTTCATGAACTGTAGGCGTGGAGTTTACTCCACCTTCTCGACAATGGAAAGGCGCCGCCCCCGCTTTCGAGAGAGTGTTATTTTTAAAACATGCCCGTTCACCCTGCACATTGAATTTTATCGAATACGCAGAGATTTCTTTACTCGTAGACTTTGATTGATTAATTGCTCGGTGCTATTGAGCTATGTGAATGCGAGGCAATGATTGCATTATATGATATATCGATGCATTCCGCCAAACGCTCCGTTGCCAATTATTTGATTAGAAAATCTATCTACTGTAGTCGCCGTTGGACAACTATAATTCATCATTTTATTCGTACGTTTCTTTTCTTTCTTATTAATTTAAATCAATTTGTATTTATACGAGGATTTCTCCGCGGGGAGAGCTGCGAACGCTCGCGCGCTCTGTGAAAATAATTAATTGATTCTAAATGACTTTTCAAGTATTTGCAGAAAGTCGCCGAGGCGAGAGTCCTCGTACGTGATAATTCTGACGGTCGGAATTTCGAAATCCATTCGAATACAAACATAGCGCAAGAGACTTTCGAACGGTTCTGTCCGTAAGCCAAAGCGCGACGCTCGGCATCACCCGCGAAGAGCGTTTGTTCGCAAATTAATTCCAGCCAACTGCGAAGCTCGCGCTTCTTTTTTCGAGGTTCTTTAACGGCCATTCAGAAATCCCCGACGCTCGCGACACGCTTCGCAATTTCATTTGGGCCGCGCTCAGGTATGGGTAAACAAACAAAAGTACCTCTAGTCCCGCTCACGCACTGAGACCTTTCGTCAACCTGCTCCTTTTTTCTATCTCCCTCTCTCTCGCCGCGACGCAACCCGCAAAAACTGCCGCCCGCCGTCCCACTTGGGCCAGTAGTAGCGCGCGCGCGCGCACTCCCGTTTTTTACTCCTCGTCTCTAATTTTTACAACTCGCCCCGTCGTAATGAAGCTTGAGTGCTATACCTTTTCTTGCGCGCGGTAGCGGCAAAAAAAAAACAACAAGCGGACGGCCGAGCGCTCGGGGAACCTGCTTGTTGGGCTCCGTGGCGACGGGCTGGGGGAGGGACGAGGGGGGGAGCGCGCAAAAAATTCTTTAATAACACGAACCCGCGTGCGCTCGCGATAAAGAGCGAGGAGGGCGGGAGGAGCGCCGGTATGTGGAGAAAAAAAGAAGGTCCGGAGGACGGAAAGGTATACGCGAAAAGGTCGGCCTCTCTGCATAGACACGCGCGTTGCCCGCGGGGCGCTTTGATCCGCGCTTCTATAAGGGCAGACCTGCTCCTCGGCAGAAAAACCATGACCAGTCGCAACGTCGATTTCCCCTCTATCTCCCCCCTCCCCCCATCCTCCGCCAGTGTCGGCGTATCTCTGCTAGGAGCCGGTCTCGCCAGCGCTCAAAAGTATCGTACGCACATGGGCGCGTACAATGTCGGTCGGTACACGATCCACGCGCGCTCGCGGCTCCTACCCCCTTCTGACGCGTAGATGCGCGCGCCGTAGATGTGTTGTGTGCGCGCACATCGCGTTTGAAAATTGAACGTGCTGCAGAGCCCGCGGTCGAGCTCGAGTTAGCAGCCGCGAAGAGAGAAAGGGGAAGGGAGGGACATAGTGAGAGAGAGAGAGAGAGAGAGAGAGAGTGAGAGAGGCGGAGATACGGAGAGGAAGAAGAGCAGGTTGCTTGCTGACGATTTGAAATTTAATCGGTCGAGAAAATGGATCTACCGAGGCTCGTACTGTATCCCCCTCTCCTCTCGCGCTCGCTCTTATACTCCATCCCTCGTCTACCTCTATACCTCCTCTGTCTCTGTATGAGCGAGCGCCAGGCAGGCAGACAGGCAGGCAGTCCCTTTACCTTTACAATTTCAGCCTTTAAAATCGTATTTGCATAAGGCGTGAAAAATGCCTCTCTCGAGAGATTTTAATCCATTGACGGAAATAAAATCTCCTTCGAGCCCCGGCTCTTTTTCTCTCCGGGCTCTTTGCAAAGTGCTACGCGGGCAGCCACCTGAAACAAAAAAAAAGAAGAAGAGTAGATATTATGAAGTTTTCTCTAATTTTTTACTCTTCATACGTTTGCATACGTTTAGAGGCTATTTTTGTAATTTGCTACCTTTGCTTGCTTGTTCGAATGATTAAACGGTTTATTAAAGGAAAAAAAAACTTTTAACCAGTAATTCAAGAAGTATTCTGTCATATTATTGTTTCGTGAATCGTTGTTTAAGAATCTTCCAAGCCTAGTTTTGCCAAATATAGATAGGTTAGTTTTTTTTTTCATTACTTCGTTATTTTTAACATGTATTTATAAAAATTAAAATTTTATTAAATTAAGAAGGAGTTTTAGAGTAAAATAGTTATTGAGTACGTTTACTTAGTGCCATTATAAATGTAATTACTTTTAAGCGAAATGTGTCTTTACTTACGTATTTATTAACACAATTTCAATCGCTTATTCTACAAAAGTGAAAATGAAGCTTTAAAATATTGTTTATACATGTTCAAGTAATATTTAAATTTTTGTTTTAAAAATAACATGTACATAAAATTTAACGTATTAATTAACAAGAAAAATGGCTAATAATTTTAAAAACATTATTATAAATCAATCAGTTACCAAAGATGAAAATCTTTTCATCTTGCATTCACTCGTTATTACAATTTGTGTTTATCAATTTTTAAGCACATAAAAAATAATTACAAAATATTATATAATGATTGTAAAACGTTTTAATATTCGCATATATTAGGTACAACTATAATTCGAACGCGACGTTTATGGATTTCTTGAGAACGGTTCGGTTCTCGAGATTATTTTCCCGGCCGTTGTTTCGCGCACATTAGCATCGCGTCAAACTTTTCACCGTTGTGCGATCGGGCTCCCTGATTTCTCAGCTTATCTCTTCTCATGCCTCGGTTATCCTCGAGTTGTCTTGGCTACTAGCTCGGCGACCAACTGGTCAGCCGAGTTCGCAAGCTTTCGACACTCTCACTGACCTTGCCGTCCACTCTTGTTCTTATTTCGTAGCTGATTTCTCTTCGACCTCTCAATGATCCAATAAACCATCTCCCGGACGAGTCTTCCTGCTTCCAAGGCGCTCTGGGTATGTTGCATCAGTGGCATTGGTCTCTTCCCACTTTTGTTGAGTGACTGGAGGCGAATCTTATACTCATCAGCGTTCTCTTTTTGCTGAACATTTTTAAATATCTTGGCGAGCTGTTCTTGAAAAATAAACAAATCTCTTTACTTGTACCGTAAACCTTATTCAGGAAATACGCGAGAGCTTGTTCAAATTTAACAGAAAACTGAAACACCTTACCGAGAATCAGGAATATTTAAAACATCTTCGCTTTGCTAGGTATCGCCTATTATTACAAACTTATTATATCGGTTTTTCGGCAGTATAGTATATATACGCAGAGAATCTATTTTTTCGAGCTATTAGAGCCATGAGAGCTTCTCCCGCGCCGGGACTATCCTCAGAACGTCCGTCCTTTTCTCGCGCCGATGTTAGCGCGTCCCGCCGAATCCCCCGTTGCCCGCTCCCCACATACCCGCTCCAGCGCTCAGTTCCCCGTTCGCTCTTCGGTTATTCCCGCGTCGCGCATTCGGGGTCGAATTTCCGAAATCTTTCCGTTTTATATCGTTTGCCCCGCGCGACTTCCGAGAGGTGAGCAGCAGCTACGGGAGGGGGGATAAATAAAGAAGAAACGGAATATAAGAAGACACTGGAATATTCAATCGGGGCGGGCGGTTTCAGAACGAAATTTTTCTATATAAATCCCGATCCAATGCGGGCAGCTGCAATAGCCATAGTGCCGATCCTGGGAGAGGTGGGAGGGGGCGGAGAGTCAGGGCGGTGGGCTTGGATTCGCGGTTAAAAATGTACTGCCCGCTGTGCTCTGCCCCGCCGCGCCGCAGCCCCGTCGCTCTCTTTTTGCATCCCTATATACACGGCCTTGCCGCTCGACTTTGGCGTCGATGCTGACTCCGTATTCATGTTTATTTTATGCTCCCTTTCTTTCTCTCTCTCCACCCTCTCTCTCTCTCTCTCTCTCCAGCTCGAACTTTATTGTTTTCAATATCGCGGCCCACACCGCCCGAAAGAGTGTAAGAATAGAACGTTATAAGAGGAACCTTCGCCTAATACTTTCCTTTACGAGGTTTGCTCCGTAAAAATTCCGATACTTGGCCTTTCTTTGTATATTACAAAAGTTTCTCGAACTTTCCTCTAGGAGAGCCGTCATTTTTGGATAAGGTCCTACATTTTGACATGTTCAGTATTGCTAGAGGTTTGCATTCGTTAACTCGAACGAGACCGTTTTTATATTTTATAAAGGAAGCAACAATGAAGAAATATTTGCTACGATCAAATCATTCGATTTATTAATTTCGCTTTCCACAAAATTCTAAGTATATTTCTCGCAAAGCGAATGAAAATTCCACATCGTTGAAAAAAAAAAAAACAAATCGTACGAAAAATTCTGTAAAATAAATTTTGCTGGATTCGTCGCCTTTTCGGATCAATGTGTATATTTTATCGAAAAGCAATAACTGTTTCTTGTAGCTGATAGAGTTATAGAGAATACCTTGATGGAAGGGTGAGGCGTTAAACTTAACGTTGTCGGCACTATTACGAAGTCAATTAACGCGACTCCGGCTAATCTGTGCGAATTCCATTAAAAAATTTTTCCATAGGACGCGCTCGCTAAATACGCTCGCGTTTAAGCGTGTGAAATATAAACGAGCGCTCGCCGTTATCTGCACCGTGCTCTTCTTATGCCGCCATCGCGCGAGCGAAAATACGAGGAGCAGACGCGCGAGTAGACGACGAAGCGCGTGGATAAAAAAGTCACATATACGAGCTTTCAATGCGCGTCTACATACGCGCGCGCGCGTGTACGCGTGTGTCTGTGCATGTGTATTTACGTAAATGCAGCTGCATCGACGAGAGCAACCTCCTCAAGTCCTTGGCAGCTCGGTGACACGAACGCACACCTATATATGCACGTATAGATGTGTACGCGAAAAAGAAATTGTCCTTGGCTGCTCGGCACGCTGGAATCTCGAATGACGCAATCCTAGCTGCGATCGGCATTTAAACCACGCGTCACTTCCCTCCGCCCCGTCCTTCTCTCTACACCGGTATACGTAATACAGAGCCCCCGCATATATACGTGATCGCGACGGGTCGCCGCCGTAGCCGCCGTCGTCGCTCCGACCGCTCGCGCTTGTTAAGAAGGATGTGCGAGTTAAGTCGCCTCGTTACATTAGCCGAGATGAACTCATCCCGAGTTTATTTCTTAGCTGCTTCTCCGTTCCACCTATTCCTCCTCGTTTGCTCTTCCTTCTCCCACGGCGCGGCTGCTATAATTCGTCGCGTACGCGTCTGCGTCTCTTGGCGAAACACATGGAGAGTATATATATATACATAATATCGTCCGCCTTTTTGCGCTATATTCCGTCTCTTAAGTATCCATTTTGATCGCTCTGTCGACACATTAACTCTGACGAACTTGAGCAAATATGCCCGAGCGTGCACGCTCTCTCTCTCTCTCTCTCTCTCTCTCCTTTTCTTATGGCTCTTAGTTCGTATTATTCTTCCTTATACGGCAGCAGTGTGCTATTCCTTTTCTTTTATTTGACAGGGTATGCATTATCTTCTTTTTATTACGGCGCCGGGCTTCTTTTTTTTTTAGTTCCTAACTTTTAATCAAATTTTTTTTTTTAACGTAGGATCTAAAATTCTGGAGCGTTGATGTTCGAACAACAGTTGACTATATGTTTGTTGTAACCTTCAATTCCAACTGACACTGTAATAAACTTATGTTATAAACTTATGATGTCTACGAGATGTAAATTCGAACCTCAAACGTGTGATCTATCGAAGTTGCATCCGTATCATGTATTTTAAATTTTAGCGATAAATTAATTTATTTACGAAAAATAACCAATGCAAATCATAGACAAACCATCGAGATTCAGAAGAAATTACAGAAGAGCAATCGGATCAAGCTAGGGGTCGTCTCTTGCTTATCTTACATCACGTCTCTCTTTGTCGGTTAGAACAATAAAGTTAGTAGTCACGACTTTATTCCGTACGTACACGCGTGCGCCTCGCCTTCAGCCCGACTAATCTCCCTTTGCTTTTCCTCCCTGCCTCCCTTTCCCCCTCTCTCCCTGTCTCGTCCTCTTCGCGTAATATCAACGAACGAAGGACCGGGGGGATCGGCGAGGACGGCCGGCGGCGCGCGTCCAAGTCGCCCCCGCGAGGCTCGTACCTCCTACACGCTCTACATGTATGACGGATTTAACGAACCTTGAAAATCACGTTTCTCGCGATGTTTACCGAGTCCGAGAGAGCAGCCAACGCCGCGCGTAAGACGAAAAAATAAAGGATCGGACAGGGGGGAGGGCGGTGGAAGAGGGTAGGAGAGGGTCAATTCTGCACCGGACCTGCACCAGTGTATATACATACTTGCAGAAGGGAGTAAAAGAGAGGGAGAGAGAGAGAGAGAGAGAGAGAGAGAGAGAGAGAGAGAGAGAGAGAGAGAGAGAGAGAGACATTTGAAAAGGGAGGCAGAGCCAGAGAAGAAAAAGAAGGAGGGGAGCAGCAGTACCGGCTCTACCGGGAAATTGAGGAGCTTAACGAGAATGTGCCCCCGGAACGAAACCCTTCCCTTTTTTTTAAGTACGCGGTAGCTGGTAGCCCAGCCGAACGCCGCTGTGTACGCTGCCGCTTACTTCCTTGGATGACGCGAGAGACGAGATGTGCCTGAGTCTTTGCGTCGCCGGTATAGCTTTAATTAGCAAATGCGCCGCGCTTGCAGGATGTATATGTAATGGTGGGCCGATCATTTTTATTTCCGTTCGCGTTGCTCTCCTCCGAGTCTCGACTACGTTGATTATTATTGCCGCGGTCGATAGGTACGTAACATAAATTTTAACGACGTAATAAGGAATTTAGCATTTTTTGATATCTGAATTCTAAGACGTATAAAAGGGGTATAAATATTGGGACATTGTGCGGTCCAAATATTTATTGTTTTGCTATAAACATGATAATTATATTATAATGTTTTCGCAATATTCCACCGATGATAGAAGAAGTAATGTACGAATTACTAGTAAAAGCAGTTTCATTGAGTAATGTTAAAATCTAGACTTGTGTCTAGAATAGTGTTTAAACTATTTTTAACATGTTTAATTCATTTCAGTCTGCCTCTTATTAAATACTATTATTTAGTATTTATTCGACACGTCTCACCAAACGAAGAACGAAATTTTAATTACAAAATATAAAAGAAGTTGAAAAACTGATATGTATTGTTATGAACCGAAACATATCTAGTATACAAAATTCAATTATTTTTATGTGTCATAATATTTTTAATTTATAAATAATATGTTTATAAATATATTTAACAAATTTATATTTGTACAGTGTTCTATTAACAAATATTTTTAAACTTTATAATTTCACCTTTTTCTGTTTAACATAAACGCACTACGAAAGATATCGCAAATTTTCGGTGGAATAAATCTCTATATAATATAATTTCGACACACTTTTAACATTTATAACTTCAAAATAGTTTAAGACGTTATTTACAAATAAAGTTCTACAGCAATTCGAGCTCTATAAGGCAACGAAAAAAAAGAAGGAAATCCTCGCCCCTTCGATCCGCAAACATTGTCCTCGACTAAATTTCCCAAACGATCTACGAAGTTCTGCATCACCGTTACTGCTCGCAGAATCTACCGAGACGCAGCGCTCCGGAAAATAAAGGTCACTTTTTCCAAAGATATTCGCAGGCTATATTCCGTGGCCGGCGTGGCGGCTGAGGGTGAAGGGGAGGAGAGGGAGAGGAGAGCTTCCTTCAGCCTGCTCGCCGCATTGCGGAGGCCAGCAGCTCTCGCATTCGGGCTGGAGGGCACGCCCGATGAAAACGGTCGGCGCTGCTTCGGGGCCTTTATCGGATTTTCCTGATTCCTCAAGAAGTCGCTCGGGCGGCCCCCCGCCCCTTCCATCGGCCTTCACCTCCCGCTCTCGTTCCCATCTCTGCGGAAAAAGGTCCGAATCTACCGTTCGGGAGAGGGGGGCGATATTGGTTTCTCCTGTCCAGGACGATAAAAGCATCGGCGATCAACGTGGGGCGGGACGGGGGCGGAGAAGAACCGCGAGGTGAATCCAAAAGCAGGAACAACGAAAGAGTCCGGGTAGAGCTTGCGATCTCTTTTAGCGTACGGTGACGACCGAAACTTTATCGTAACGATTAAGCTTTGTGCGCGGGTTGCCGCAAGTATGAGAGAGCGATAGAGCGATAGAGAAAGAAAGGGAAAGAGAGAGAGAGAGGGATAGGGGGCAGAAGGAGAAAAGGACGAGATCGTAATCTTTCTTCGTATTGAGTCACGAAACGCAAGGTGGACAGTCGCGAAGGTATAGAGAGATTTTTTGTCCACCTGCCGAGCGTCACATTATTCACGTGCGTCCCGACTCCACATTGCCTGGCCTCGATCTCATTATTTGCCAATTTATATTCTCGGCAGTCCACCTATGCATCTCTTAATACACATATAGATGTTTTCCGATCGTTTTAGCTATGCACTCGAGGAAGTTTTATCTTAAATAAGCATTTATTAAATATTTACGTTTATATTTTCGTATTATTGATAGAAATTCAAATGGAGCTTCGAGATTTTTTCTCTTTATAATTAAAATTTTTTAAAGTTCTTGGTAAAATATAAAAATTATACTATACTTGAATGAGATTGGCTCATATTAATAATTTTTATCAATTATTTAATAATTTTTAGTATTTTAGCGGAATTTTTTCCAACGCAAGTTTCCTTCAATCACTCTTTCGCAATTGATATTTGTTTTCTCTATAGATTTTCTTATCTCCCGCCTCACTTTACCCCCTCGTTTTCTACCTCTGCCATTTTATAATTCGTTTTCTTTTCTTTTCCTTTGTGATTCTCTCTACTTCTACTTCACACTTCCCACTATCTTCCGTCCGGTTCTTCACCTACACCGTACAATCGACACGGGAACGAGCTACACGTAAATTCTTATCAGATCATCTTAGCACTTCAAGAGATAAATAGAAAGAGAGAGAGAGAGAGAGAGAGAGAGAGAGAGAGAGAGAGAGAGAGTGAGAGGGGGGATGAAGCCCGGCTAGCATCGGAGACATTCGGGTAATTGAAACTCTACTTGAGCGAGTTGAGGGTAAATTAAAATTAAATAATAAATTTAAAAACAAAAGAAATTAAAAGTGCTCACCGCTTTGGGCCTCACAATCGAGCTTCGTCTGTACAAAAAACTTGCGAGGAAAGAGCGAGATAACGACAGAGCGTGCGTGCGCGTGCAAGAAAAAGATAGACAGGCACGCGAGAAGAAATGGAAAAAGAGGCTGTCGAAGAAATGGCAGTAAGAGCAGTGGCGCTCGAAGCTCCTCGAAGAAAATTCGATTTTCCGCGCATCGCGGGGGCGAGAATTCACGCGGCCGAATGGATTGTGAGGCGACCGCTTTCACCTGACCGTTTTCACTCCATCCCCGCCCAACGCATGGGAATCTCAAGCACACCTACAACGAACGCTTTTAACGCGATTACGATAATTACGCCCTCCTCCAACCCTTCTCCTTTAATTAACACGGGCCACGGCGAGGCGAGCACGCGCTCGCGCCTCGCACATGTAGTACAAATATTTAATTACCGCGTCGCGTCGCGTCGCGTATAAGTAATACCGAGAGATGCGCGAACACTCCACCCCCCCCCCCGCCGGATGGCTGCGACATGATCAATGTCTACACAAATACTCACACACACACATACATATGTATAATGGAACGATGTGTGGACTTCAAACATACGAATATACCGTCTATCTTATCGTCTCACCACTCTCTTTTCTCTCTGTAATATGGAGACGCGCGTGAAGATCGCCGCTGACCACAACGGAACTAGTTAGGTTTGTCGAATCGAGGATGTTTCAAAACTTTATAGATTACGATCTTACAAATTGGTGCGAATATTCCATAAATGTATTTAATTTAAGTTGTACATATGTTTTCCACAGATATAAAATATAAATGTTGTAAACATTCTCCAAATTTTTTAGCTGTAACTTTTGACGATACTGTTTATTTCATGGTACAGTTAATTTATTTTTAAAATAAAGGAACAGTCTTTGAAATAAAATTTCGTCGTTGTTTTATGCGACTTTTTCAAAAATAAGCCCATATTTAATTAAAAAATATTAAATATAATATTCATCTCAGACTTATATTAAGTAGGATAAATAGCCTTCCTAATAAAAAAGAAAACAGTAATTTTTCAACTAACGCTGTAAAATTAAAAATCCTTGATAGCCATTCCAAAAACTTTAAATTTTCTGTTTATGCTGAGGATACATATCTCTCTTTCTCTCTCTCTCTCTGTCTGTGTACGCGCGCGCGCGTGTGTGTGTGCATATTCATCTTTATATATCTTTGTGCGTATGTATCTATTTATATCTGTGTCTATGTATGCAGAATGCATCTATGTGAATGTATCTAGCTCTATATATAGTATGTACGTATATATTATTAACGCACGAGCGCCACAATTACGAGCCATTGCATAGAGCAAGCAGCAGCTCCTCGCGTGGCTCGTTATAGGCTTTTTTTCCACTCGTAAAGCTGATTATGAGATTCGCATCGGCAGCTAATACTACACTCTCTTACTAGCTTTACGTATTATTATTATTTGCGTTTATAACTGTACTGTCGTTTTATTCCCAGCGGGAAATGGGCGGAAGAGGTGGAGAGGGCAGAGGGGGAGGAGGAGAGCCGCGCTTCTGAGCATAGTATATATAGTTTAATCTATACGTGTATGGGGAATCGAGAGATGCAAGAAATTATTGGAAACTCCAGTTGCAATTTGCGTGCGTGTGTGTGTGTGCGTGTGTGTGTGTGTGCATAAGATTTTCTACTATTTTATCTTGTATCTCCGTGCGTATTATGTGCCGTGCATGGCATATAAATGGAATACTCGATATGTACATCCATGTACATGCACGAAAGATAAGTATCGACAGCAGATTCAATAATGCTGATAAATGAAAAATATCTTTGCCTTTTAGCCCGGTCCTTTTATCTACTACAAATGTGTAGGTGCGCGAAGATGTCTGTGGGTACAAGGAAGTACACTTACTGAATAAAATAAAGCTAAATGCATACCATCCCGTTATCTCAAAACAATATTTGCACAACTTTATTGTAGAAATAGCTATTTTAAAATTATCTTCAGACATTGAAGTATAAATTATTGAAACTTACTTATTAGAGAATTTATCTTTTTGAACAATTTTATTGTTTTTTTTATAAAATATTAATTTAAAGCATAAAAATTTATAGTACAATTGTTTTTTTAGTTTATATCTATGTACATAATAAATTTTGAGAAAAAATTATAAATATAAGTTTAAATTAAGGATTCCCCTGATTATTTATATATGTAATAGCATCCGGAGCTAGCAGCTACACATTACGCTCGCCATTTACTGGAATGCGGTAAAAAATATTTCGTGCGGTAAAAATGAAGAGCGACAAGTACATAAGCTCCATGACGAGTCCGGAACTGGTGGCCGACAATCATGGCGATTATTCGCCTCTGGGACCATTAGACTAATAAGCATACCTCCCCAAGTCTTTAATGCAAATGCCCGAGCCGAAAAATCCCGCGGTATTGTCCGCACCGAGGCTCGGAAATAATGTTTCGGGTAACTGTGCGGCAGAGAGAGAGAGAGAGAGAGAGAGAGAGAGAGAGAGAGAGAGAGAGGGGGGGGAAGAAAAAATCGCCTGAAACAATGCAACTTTTCCCCCATTGAAGGTACGTTCTCCTCACTCTCTTTCTCTCTTTCTCTCGATCTCCTGCTACCACTACTTTTCCCGTTATAGCCGCGTCCCTGAAATGAGTCTGTACGGCAGGCTACCCCGCGCGCGGCCCCGCGAGACCTCGTCGCTGTGCGCTAGCTGCTGCTTACCGGGCGCGGAATAAGCGGGGGAGAAGGTCCGAAAGTCCGCTGAAAAGCGCGGGGAGGGAAAAAAGTTGTACTCGCTCCATTGTACGCGTTCAGTTATCGAAAATGAGAATAAAACGCTCGCGGGAGAGAGAACAGAGATATATAGAGAGGAAGAGAAGCTGTCGTCCGCGTACGTAATGAAAAATGAAAAAAAACTAAAAAAAAACTAAAAAAATCGCGCTTGGCCGGACCTCTGATGTTCGCGAGTGAAAGAACGTGGAAAAGAACGTGCCGGGTGAAAATGGAACTCGCCAATACCTAGAGGCTGTGTGTGCCGCAAGGGTTGAGCAAGGACGAAAGAGGAGATGAGAGGAAAGCTCGATACCTAAGAGAGAGAGAGAGAGAGAGAGAGAGAGAGAGAGAGAGAGAGTGAGAGGGGATGAGTGAGGGGGGAAGGCAGTAGCGCTCTGACCATTGGGGGTAATTATTATCACTGAGTAAAAGGTCTCACGCTTGGCGAGCCGCTCGCCGAGACTCGAAAGGCTCTCGGAGCGACGGAGAATTAACTCGGCGAGGTAAAGAAAGAGATGAACGAGACAGTAGCAGTAACAGCAACAATCGGCCACTCTCAGTTCCTTTCTCTCTCTGTCTTCCCATGCATCCGTCGCCCCGCGCGGCCCCCTGGAACCGGTCATTTTTCTGCAAGGATCTTTGCAGCAACCGGACCCCCCTCGATCCGGTCACCCCAACCCCCGCGACCCTCGCGACTCGTTGCCGGAGACTTCGCGTGCGCGTATTTGAAAACGGCCGTGCAGAAGCGGATCAGGTAGTTATTGTGCGCGGACAGATGCGGGCAAAGTTCGATGTAGCTCCGACTGTCCTTCTCCTACGGGGGGTCGTTTTAGAATTCTTAAACGGCATGAGGGAATTTCTTTCGCCTATAGATATAATACTTATGAGCTAATACAAGTTTATCAAATATTCATATAGAGCGCATCGACCTCGATAGTAGGCTCTATACCATTACTTCGTTTCCTTGTTATGTAAGCAGTTACGCACATTCTTAAATGGGACTGTCAGTTTTTGTCAATTCTGTTTTTGATAAGTTATTTAACGTTTGACCTGGTCATATTTTCGTTCATATGAGAAAATAAATATAATAATAAATAAATAATAATAATATATATATATATATATATATATATATATATGTATATATATACATAGTGTTTTTAATTTTTAAAGGTTTTCAGTAATCAAACATAAGGTTGCTCTGAAATCAAAGTTTTATTACGTATAAAATTATATTATATAAAATGGTGCTATTTACACTATTTACAATATTTACCTGAGATCAATGAAACGATATTTAATGTTATTTGATTCCCTTCTCCTTACATTACTACTGTTTCTATATTATACATTCAGGTATATATCATGCGAATTCCCCCCTCTCTGATCCGCAAAACTCTTTTACACTCACTTAAGCTGTAATATTTGTATATAAATCTGTAAAAGCTAAATAATCGGCGCGCGTATGTACGAACGGGAGAATACAATTTATAATAAGGGAGTACATACTTTCTTATATATATATATATATATATATATATATATATATATATATATATATATATATTATATGTAAAAACATAATTACTTTAAATTAGATAGAAAAATATTGTATTAAAATCAACTACTACATATTTATATTGGTCTTAAATTCGTAACGAATGATAAATAGTATGAAATTTACTCAGTTTTAATATTGAATTTATATTATTTAGATTTCTTTAAATATCAATACTTTCAAGACTTTCCAACTACAATTTTTTTTAAATCTTGTTCTATCATCTTCGCATTTTAAGATTAAAAATACAGAAACTCTATAGAATGTTCTTTTTTTTCGATGTACCATATTCATTATGTACATTATATTAATGTGTAGAAATTCTATTGTTCAAATAGCAACTCGTTTATTCAGTGCAATATTAATTACAAGTATTACGATTGATATTATGTAATATTGCTAATTTAATACAATATTCCTGTTAATATTTTATATAATTTATTAATTTAATAAAATATTCCTGCTTTTCGACATTTCTTTTCCTTATAATTTCACTTATTAACTAAATGATATAAATTTTTATTCTTTTTAAAGAAAGTCGAAATAATAGGTTTTTAAAAATACATCTGATTCTTGCTGATAAGCCTTTAATATATAATAAAACAAGTATAGCATTCCTTCAATTTTTATACCTCATAATTTTTTTCACTATTGATTACATGTACATATTTTTACACTTACCGATAATCAGTTATTAAACTGTATAATTATTATTAATAAATATTTCTCGAACTATCTTTAAAGTATTTTGTATCTTGTACAATATATACCTATATCTTATTTTCGAACTGATGGTACGAATTAAAATTTAATAATCTATAAGACGATGTAGCTTTTCTATACCAATTTAATTTTACTCTATTATTGATTGTAATATCTTTAATGTTTGAATAACTCAGTCATTTAATTTGAAAATGAAATAGCTACATTGAAGGAGACATTAACAGAGGAATTAAATAAGAATAGTAATTTAGAAAAAAATCTGTAAAACTGATTAGAATAGTTATTATTCTCTTTAAGTCAGTCGAGGTAAATAAGAGTTTTAACTTTTAATATGATATATAATTAGCATGGAAATCCATACGCAGCAATTTAATTATTAAATTTTGGGCTATTAGAAAGCCATCGAAATCTACAATTACATAAATCTACAATTACTAAATAATCGACAATTATTAGTTATAAGCGCATACAATTTTGGTTAGAAAGATACAGCCATTCTATAAGAGAACCGAAATGTGAATTGTATGATAGGTATATGATATTTTAATAACCATTACTCTTATACACTCTATTTTAGGTAACTTCTCACACTAATAATTTTTTTTCTGAAAGAAATGAATTAAGCATTAAGTCAATTTATTATTAGTATAAAAGTACATTATTTTCAATGAAACTATTTTCACATCGTATTCTAGGAAAATGGATTTTGGAACTGATAATAACTTCATGCCAGTTTTAAACCATTTAAGAATTTTTGGTTATCATTTCTACCTCGTTTCACATTGGTTAATACATTCGAACTTACGGTATTTTCAGTAAGCAAAGTTTTATATTACACGGACATTGCGATTCACAGCGATGTCGGAGTAAAATCAATCCTTCTTACATTCAACATTGTTCTTGCTCAAAATACGGATTTTAAGAGAAGCGTTTTGAAATTTCATGGAGAAAATCAAACGGACGACGAGGACGAACAAGTTCTTTCGCATTGAAGCGTGGATTATGTTATAAGTTTTATGCATTCATCTGTAACTTTATTGATGATTCTTTTCATCGATATACAGAATAGATTAAACTTTAGTTTGAAAAAATTTCAAGCTGAATTAAATAATACCTTACATTCTCTACAGTATTGAACTTCTTTATTTAATTATTTAAATCTAATTGCGTTCAATTTGTGAAAAAAAGACTCGGTAATTTAATGCAGGTTTTCCACAAGGAATTCAATTTTCAAACAATTTGTACGGATTATTAGAATAGAACTATAATTGTTATATAAGTAATTGAAATTAAATTAACATTGAGTTCTAACAAAGCCAGGATTGTTAATACTTATATTTCAATATGATATGTAATAACGTTTCAAGCACCTTAAAACTCTAATGTCAGAATGCAATTTCGATGTATAATAATTAAACAAGCTAATGCGTTTCAGAAATACGCGTTTGCGTTTATTGCATTCCGTTTTGCAATTTACATCATCATCGTCACGTCCAGGACATCAAAAATAATTTCGTATTACTATACATGAAATACGCTCTTCGTTCTTAATTTTCTCTTAAACCTTAATTTTCTCCGGCCATTATATTACACGTATATAAGTCCCGGATGCACATTATAACGAGAGGCAGGAGGCGCGGGGTGGGCGAGGGCGGGTGAGGAGGGCGGTAGCGGTCCGTTCAAAAATGAACGAAGCCCGCAGCCTCATAACATATTGAGAAGCGGAAAATTCGCCGCCGAGCCAATTTGAAATCTTTTCAAGGCTTGATGCCCCGTAAAATCTTGGGCTCTGCTTGAAAATTTAACGTCGCGCAGAGAGCCCCCGGCTCGACGCGCCCGCCGCTTAACCCGGGCCGATAAAGTACGCCGGCTCGCGACCCGTCCCGCGATTGCGCTCGCTCGCACGCACACACCTGCACGGACGCGCGCGCGCCGTGCACACGGGCGAAAGGCTACATAGCCGCGTCGGGCTATATATCCGGGGATCCTCGTGAAACAACCCCGGATTACCGGCTGATTAGCCGGTCGCGTGTATATTAGCCGCTATTCCGTGCCTTGGGCCCGGGATCGCATACCTCCCCCCTCCCTCTCTTCGTCGCTGGCGCTTCGTCACCGGTGGCCTAGCGGCACGTGGACGCCGTCGCGCGCCATTGGCTCGCGGGAGATCTTCCTTCCGCATCCCCTTGCCTATACGTATAGGTAGGCGGGCCGCGTCGCTCCTTCGACGGACGTCAAATCTTTTCGCATACCCGCGCCCCCCCCCTCGCACGAGCGCGACGCGACTCGTGGTCCACACGGCCACGAGCTCTGGGTTTTCGGAATTTATGTCCCGAAGGGTGGAAGTGGGGAAGGAGGTCGACTTAGCGTAATTACAGAACGGAGGAGAGGCCGCGCAGAGCAGATGCTTACGGGTAGATCATTAATAAAAAAGTAATCCGCAAGATCTGGCGCTCTCGAATCTTGCGGTTCATTTTTTTCGCTCGCTCGTTCGCTCTCCCCCCCCCCGTCGCTCTCTTTACTTTTCATGAAGCGCGGAAATTGCCTTTCGACTCGTCGTGGCCCGAATGTCCGGCAATAAAGTTCAATTTTTTACTGATTTGCTATGAGCGCGATAATCAGGACGACTTATAAACGTAAAGAAGAACGATAATATTTAACCCAAAGTGATCTCGACTATCTTACGGCATATATAACTGCAGACTGCAGTATTATCGCCAAGTTTGTAAAAATGCGCGAAAAGAACTTAAACGTTTTAAAATTATAAGTTAAGTGCTAAAAAGGCGCTCATATTTAATTCGAAAACAACTGTGATGGAAAACTTAGATTTTGCTTTCACTGAAAGAACATTTGCCGCCATATGATGCAAATTATTCATGATTATATATGGCTAGACCTCATAATATAAAACTCATACGATATAAAAGAGTTCATTTAATAATAATGTTTTCAACCAGTGAGATTTCTAACCTTTGTAAGATTAAATATTATTCTATTATTATTGTTATTAGTCACTATTATTATTATTGTTGTTATTATTATTATTATTACCATAGCTCTATTATTATTATTATTACTATTACTGTTATTAATGTTATTAGTAAAAACAAGGGGTTGGAGAACTTGAGTAGATCCTGACACCTCAATGAATCTCTTTGTATCTTCTTCACGAACGACTAGAATTGAGTCAAGTTCAAAAGTTCAGTACTTAAAGTGAGACTATTTAGATATCCAACATCTTATCAATCCTACAACCAGAAGTACCGATTACATATTCCGGTCCAATGAACGTCCGCCTTGCTTCTTGGCTAGTTTGCGCGTGTAAACTTCCCCGAGATTGTAAATATCCTTGAAATTCGGGATTCGGTGAAATGTCGTTCATGACTTATGTTTCGTTTATATTTCTGCACAAAGTTCGTCGTGGTCTTAAAAAAAAAGCATTCGCCCAATCACGTCAACAAACGGGAACATAATCAATTTTCGATACATAATTATTTTCCTCATTTGTTACAATTATCTTAAGTAATTTACAATGATAAGTAATTACGCTACCAGGAAAATGATTGTTATGACACGAAATTCTCATCGCGAATCATGCGCACCTATCAATTATACGCGTCAAAATCTTCGTAAAATGATTCAATAACGTTGAAATTAACGACCTAGCCGAGCGTGCTAGCGGCGCGGCGTAGGAAAAAATTTAATAATCCCCCCTCCCGGCGAGGCGGCCAAAATTACCTCCCCCCTCCCTCCACCACCCATAAAAAATAGCCTTCGCAGTACATAGAAATTTTCCCAGGCCCGCGTACCGCAGTCACGCGCGGCCACCTCCTTCGCATGCGCCGTACATTTAATGTTCACTTTACATATTTACCGGAATCTTCTAAGAGCCGGCGATCTTCAATTACCCGGCTCCGCCTGCGCCCACGCCCGAGCCTCAATCTTCCTGCCGCGCCGCGCGGAACGCTCTCCTTCGAGCGTGCATCTCATTACGAGCCAGAGGAGCGGCGAGGAAGCGCGTGGAGGGGGAGGGGGCGGCGGCCCGTCGACCTAGTCTTCCGATTTTACCGCGCGAGGATAGAACGAGACGGGAAAAGAAACAAGAATTAAATTTTACAAAGTCGTTCGCGCGAAGAATACGGATTCGCGGTATTATTAACCACGCTTGCCTGACATTTCTCTCTCCCTCTCTCCTTCTCCGTCTCTCCCAATCTCCTTCGTGGTTCTC
Organism: Sycobia sp. Sy_11; assembly: GCA_018907035.1. NCBI lineage: Eukaryota > Metazoa > Arthropoda > Insecta > Hymenoptera > Epichrysomallidae > Sycobia > Sycobia sp. Sy_11. The sequence continues at coordinate 2,174,984 of JACCIC010000037.1, forward strand.
CCATTCGAATTTCGCATTCTGCTCGAGACTGTTCGAGGGGGGGGGGCGCTACCGTTGTCGCAGAACCATCCCTCTTCGCGCATCCCTTCGTCGAGTACAGGGTTGAAGTACCGGAAGCGACGCGTGCCTCCTGTGCCGTGGCGCGCGATTTCCCGATGCAGAGGCGCTCGAAATTATCGGACCTCTGCTATATTTAAACGGGCCGATTTTCAATCCAATCGAAGAATACGAGGAAACGAAGAATTGTGCTACGTCGCAAATCTCATATGAAATCTATATCTAAGAAAGCAACGATCAATTTAATTAGACTTCTTTTTTTAATTGCTTAATTTGTTTAACTATACAATTATATATATTAGATCTTATTAAAAATTGTTGTTCGGCAACAGAAAACACAATGAATGAAAATATCTCAATACGTGAAATAATAAATTTTAATGCAATTTTATGGGACTATTGCTTTCCTAATGAACGAAGTATAACTGTTTTTAGAATAATTCTTTTATAAAGTTAAGTTGTCGAGCATAAATTAGCTTTCATTCGAAGAATTTTAACAAGTATATCATTTAAAGTTTCAAAACTTTTGTAGAAACATAGATCTAATGAAAGATTTATTAAAGCTTTAGCGAGTTTCTAACAAAATCTTTATTTAATTGTTCGATAAAAAGAGATAATAACATTATAGTCTGAATATAAAAATTTTATATTACAATGGGGAATTTGCACTGAATAAATCAGAGTTTTATAATTTTAATTAATGTATTGATATAATCATTGATTATTGGACTTAAAAATTTAAACTAGTTTGAAATTGATATTTCACCTTTCACGCCATTAACGAAATTCCAAGCAGTTTTTAATGCATTAAAATATAGTAAGCAATATAATAAGCATCTTTTTCCTTTTTTCTTGGTGAGCTATACAGCCGTCTTGGCATTTGATTTGCCAATATAAAATTGAACGCATTTCACAAAACTGTAATGTACTATAGTTTACTATATGTTTCTGTTACAAGCCCATGCAGATTCTTTTACTATTGAATAATTTGTGCACACTTCCCTTTTCGTCGGTGACGTCATGGTTCAAAAAATTACATTAAAAATAGGGTTCAATTTTAAAACTGCAGAAAAAATGAATTAAAACATTATTACGCATAATGCAAAAAAAACTGTTAAGTAAATTTAATTAGAAAAAATGCAAGTTCCCCATTGCTCTGGCCATTATTTTTAATAATGAGAATTAGAATTTTATTTTTATAATTTATTTATGAGATTAACGGTTATAGTCAAAGCTTTTTAAGTCTTTTTTACAAAGCTGAGAAACAGGTGTTTTCCAGCGATGGCGTGGTTGTCCAGCGTCAATTGGCCCTCCTCCGTGTATACGCTTTCAAGTCCATGCGTCGTGTTGTACCATATATTTTAAGCACAAAGAGCAATGCGTATTCCAATTTTTTACGTTTTTTTTAAAGCGAGTGAAATTTTATTTAAAGCGCTATTCAATATAATGTATAATAACATTGCATTGCATATCTTTCTAATATTTAGGTAGAAATATAAATGCATATTGAACTCTAAAAGTTAATTTAGCACTCTGAAATACCATTCTTCACTGAGAATTTTTCAATTTGAAACTTTGCATTGAACAGATTGAGGCTTTTTTCATTTTAGTCTCCAAAATTTACTAGTTTACATTTAGTTTTGTAGAAAATAGAATAAATTGACTTATTGTCAATTGTCCTTCGCTAGGTTCTTTTTCAAAGTTATTGTACAACGTGTCTCTGAAAATTTAAGAAGTCTTTTGCCATTCTTCTGATATTTCAATATTAAACATATAAAAATATGATTTGTGTTTTAATTAATATATTAAAAAAGTTAAATCAGTTTGACAAAGTGAAATATAAAAGTTGTATTATTTCACCTTGAGAAATAAATGTTCAATTTATTTTTACACCACATTTCAAAATTTAATATAAATTACAATTTTTTCGTTTTAGCTGAAGCCTATCTGTGAATATGCAAATATAAAAGATTGCTAATAAAATAACTAAAGACCTTTGTGAACTAATAATAAATTTTATTGCAAATTAGTTTTGATAGAAAGATGAATAACAACTAACAGAAAATGTAAATAAGTTTTTACGAAACATTGGAGCGATTTTATTCTTGTTACAGTAGAATAGCAATAGCATATTTTTATTTCGTTAATGAGTAGCATAGATTTGTTGATAATGTAAAAGGTTTGATATAGCTTTTGCCTTTGATATAGTTTTCTTTTTCTACAAAAATATATTGAAGTATTTTAAGGAAGCAATTTCAATATTAATAATTTCAATATTCATATGCAAAAGGATTAATACAATAGCATATGAGACTTGTAAAAAAACCGCTAATATAAACAATTTAATAGTAACTTTTAGTGTTCTATTTTAGTCTCGAGTCTCAGTCTATGAAATATTTATAATGATATAATCCTGAAAAGGTAGATATACGCGAATAAACTCAAGATACTCCGAAAAAACGAAATTGCGAACGTAGGCTGCATCCCAAAGGAAGGGAAAAAGGACAAAATTGCCCGGTCGCTCGATAAGCAAAAGGTTCGGGTGGGGGGGGGCGGTGAGCGCCGGGGAGGAAAGAGTAAACGCAAGAAGAATCGAATCGACGCGAAACGCATGCAGCGCCATCCGCCAAATCGCCAATGTGTTGGGCGGTGGGAGGGGCGGGAGGCCAGAGAGGGGAATACGAAGGCCAGTCTAAGAAGCACGTATAGCTCATCGGTCGCCGAGCTTCTTTGGCCGTTCACGAACACGCTATCATCGATATCATCGACGGCCAGCTAAGGCTCTTCCCCCGCTCTTCGGCGGAAAGTTCCGCATCAAAGCCTGACGCGGGGCCGCCGAGCGCCGAAGACTCCAGGGACGTATATATATATATATATATATATATATATATATATATATATACGTGGGACAAAGGGACGAAGCTCGATGTCCGATGATCATCGCTTTGCGGGACTTTTAGTCACTCCTCACCCCCGCGCGCCTCTCCGGTAAGCTCCGGCGATGGGGCAAAGTTTCGCGCGAGACTCCCTTCGACCCCACGTCTTTTGTTTTGCCGGAGCAGGCGGCAGCCATCAGCCTTCCTAACCCCCTTCCAGCTCCTCCCGGCACGTACCGTAATCTGAGGCGAGTTGTCTTTCTCTCTTGTTCTCCCTCTCTCTCTCTCTCTCTCTCTCTCTCTCTCTCTCTCTCTCACCCTCTCTACACCAAGGAGAGAAATATGCGTCGGAGGAGAGAAGGAGACGTGGGCCGCGACCGCGCGATATTTACCGGACTTCCGAGCATTACATTGATAAAGCGCGAAGGGACGCGAAGGCGAGACAGCGGGCCGCACGAGCAGAGTCGCTCGTTTCGCGCACCGGTGCGCGCGAGGGGGCGCAGCGCCATCCAGTGCTTTCCCGCAATCTCGGGCGGACTTTCCGCGAGGAAAGTTTGCTTTTTTGCCCCCTTCCCCTTCACTCTCTCTCTCTCTCTCTCTCTCGCTCTCTCTCCCTCTTTCTATCCACCTGTGCTATATATATATATATATATATATATATATATATATACACACACACACATACTCTCTTTCCGCCGACTCGCGTCGCGCGCGCCGAGGGCGGAGGAAAAAGGTGTATAGGGCTGCAAGAGGGATGGCAGGTGTTTTATTCCCGTCCGTTTTACGGCCACGGAGAGCGTGCCCGCCGCGTCGCGTAACTCGCCATGCGTATTCTTCCTTTCGGGGCGAAATGAGTTTTACGATCGCATCGGTGCCGGTGGAAGTGCGTGCGCGCGCGCATGTGAATTCAATCGCACGCGAAATTTTTACGACCCGCTCGCTCGTGCGGAATCCCGAGATTTCGCCACGGCTAATTTTCGTAGCTGGGCGCCCGACGCCGACCGGGCCCGGCTGAGAGGATGAGAATTAAGGAAGAGCAATGGGCGGGATTAGTTTTTTCTGTCGCTCGCGCTCGCCCTCCCTCTTTCTCTCTTTCTATATATATATATATATATATATATATATATATATATATACACTTATAGCTATTGCTCTCTCTCTCTCTCTCTCTGCTTCTCTTTCGTGTGCTCCATTTGATTTTGATCAACGATCTTATTTAGAAATGGCACGATTCATTTAGTTTCGTGATTGCAAAAGTTTACTCAGCTCTGAACTCACTGAACGATGCAATATTAATTGGATTGATTTATTACTAATGAAATTATAAGTAAACAGGTTGTAAATTGTTTATTGAATTTGCTTAAGCTAGTTTGAGTATGACTGCAGAGTAAAAGAGAACCTATGAGAATAAACATATGTTTTTTACATATGGTACACAATAATAATATATAAAAATTCGTGTAATAATCCTTTTTAATTCGTTTTGAATTTCGTTTAATTTATTCAAGTCAGATTAGTATTATTTTTATTTTCCATAACTGTCAAATTTGTTATCAAATTTATTAATAAATTAACCTTAAAGCATGAAAATTGTACTATTAAGTATTGAATTTAATTGAAATTGAATTTCTTTATTTAGATTTTCAGTTTTTATGTCAAACGGTTAATCAAAGATTTTAAAAAAGCATGACATGTCATATCTATGGAGATAATAAACTTTAGTAGGTTCTATTTTCAAAATCGTTTTTTACACAAAATTGACCGAAAACTTCGATAGAATTTTGGTTTCCTAACATCTATAGTTTTGTTCTATAAAAAAGTCTAGTTTTATGCCATTTTTCTACGATTTGAGTTGTACTTGAATCATCTTGAAAAAAACTATTCGTTAAGTGCACGAATGTAAGCATTGTGTTGGCCAATCAAACAATTTTATATTGATTAAATGTATTAACGTGTTTAGGAAAATATGATAAACATTTAATATGAATTTTACTCCTAGATTTTCAAGCTTTAGTGTAAAGATAATTTTTGAAATCGTTACTTTTTATTGTAGTAATAGATAAAAATATTAGTGAAAGGGCAGGACAAGAAAAGGGCATTTATGAACGGACATATTCATGTGTTTTTTACCTTTTGAATAGTAACAGCATAGGGGAATTTTGTACTTCTTGAATAGTTAAATTTACGTATATACGAGGTGTGTTCAAAAAATAACGAAAATTTTTTAATTGCGGTTAAATCGGGTTTGGAGAGTCCACCTGTATAATTTTTTTTTACTATGTTGGTACGTATCCCCCTGAAGTACGATAAAATTTTCAGCAATATTCACTACTTACTTTTTAAGTGGAAGCCGCTAAGGTTAGACGTGTTTTTTGAGCTCGGTGATTTTCGTTTGTGACAAAAAATGGAGCAAAGAATTTGTATTCAATTTTGTGTAAAAAATAAAATAAAGTGTAGTGAAGTTTATAAAATGTTAACATAGGCATATGGTGAGTCTGCTATGAGTAAAACAAGGATTTACGAGTGGTATAAGCGTTTCCAAAATGGCCGCGAAATCGCTGAAGATGACGAACGACCCGAACGCCCAAGCACATCAACAACCGTGGAAAACGTGAAAAAAGTGAAAGAAATGGATATGAACGATCGCCGAATCACAATCAGAGAAGTCGCTGATGATGTTGGCATATCAGTTGGCTCATGCCATGAAAATTTTTCGGATGTTTTGAATATGAAACGTGTGGCAGCAAAATTTGTTCCAAAATTGTTGAATTTTGACCAAAAGCAGCGGCGAATGGAAGTTGCTCAGGAGTCACTAAATGAAGTTAATAATGATGCAAAACAACTAAAAGCCGAAAAAGGCTCGACAAGTGCGGTCGAATGTGAAGATTATGCTCACTGTGTTCTTCGATTTAAATGTCATAGTGCATCATGAATATTTACCACAAGATCAAACAATCAATAGGGAGTACTACCTACAAGTTCAATGCCAATTACGTTAGCAATCCGAAAAAAACAATTCATGGCTTTTGCACCACGATAATGTACCTGCTCACACTTCATTCCTTGTTCGTGAATTTTTGGCCAAAAACAAAACTTTAACGATGTCTCAGCCTCCATATTCGCCAGATATGGCTCCATGTGACGTTTTTGTATTTTAAAAAATAAAGAGAACATTAAAAGGCCGTCGTTTTACAAGCATAGATGACATTAAAAGTGAATCCCCGAAAGAGTTAAAAGCTATTACAAAGATCGACTTTCGAAAGTGTTTTGAGAATTGGAAAAAGCGTTGGCACAAGTGCATTATATCCGAGGGGGATTACTTTGAAGGGGACAAAATAGATATTGATGAATAAATAAATCTTTTTTTTCATAAAACAAAAATTCTTGTTATTTTTTTAACACACCTCGTATATGGTAACAATAAGCAGGAGCCGTTCGAAAGGTTTTTATATTTTAATAATAAACGTCACGATTTATAATGTCCCATTTCAATAAATTGACAATGAAACGTGACATTTTAGTTCGAATTTTATACGATTATTTTTTTCACATAAAATCTTTGAATTCAGTATTGATAAGCCAGCTGATCGAGAAAGATGAATAGATAAAGTTGTCATGTAATATTTGCGTTGTTTTTTAATTCTTTTGAACACGGGCTCTAAAGTAAGGATTATAATTTACACAAATAGATTAGTTACTTTCTCGAATATTGTTAAATGGCACATATTTTTTAATATTTATAGAATATAATTATTGACCTTGATTAATTAGTAATTGCAGTTTCGAGATAAAGCTTTCTAATTATTAATATAATTTGTCGAACACGTAGCTCGAAACATTACCACAGGTAGCGCTGGCCTGCATTTATCATTCATTTACAAAGTAAATTGTCACAACGAAATTATAAACAAACAAGTACACATATTTTTAAACGAGTAAACATCTGTTTGATAAAGTTTCGAGACAAAATACGGCAATCTTGCACTGTAAATTTTTGAATATATTAAAAATACTCAAGTTTATATCGAGCACTGACAGTGAACGCATGTGTTTATAAACTCTCTGTTTATTATATGTTATTATATCTATGTTTATTATATCCGTGCTCGTGGCAATAGACCGTATAAATTATGCTGCACTGGCTCAAAAAAATTTCATACTTAAAAGAGAGCAATGGCGCGTTATGGAATGTGTGGATAACTTAAACTCAACCACTATGTATGCACCATTGGGAGTATTGTTCAACCCAGAAAAGGCTCTTTATGCCTCAAGACTATCTAAAAATTGAATCTACATCTATGTATCTAAGACGGAACTAGTAATTTAAGTTACAGATAAGTACAGATCAATCCTCATCGCGAACGTAGAAGAAAAATTAGACCCCTTGATTCCACATAAAAAAGAGTTATATCTTCAAATACGCCTCACAGAGTTTCCAAACTATATATTTGAAAAACTTCTAGGCCAAGTAAAGATTAAGAGAGGCCTACCGGTAATGACCCTCAAAGCCACTATACTAATGAAAGATATAGCCACGTCGTTAGCTTCATATTTCGAATTTTTATAAACCCTGGCGACATTTATCTCATTCAGGAAACTTTTAAAGTTAATTATAATGAAATTAATTATTTTATTTATACTTCAGTAAACGTACTTAAATGCTTCATATGTAAAGCAGTGAAGCCACTTACTTCTCAAATTCCAAACAATAACACAAGAAGCCAAGATGCTTACGTGGAATTATCATATCTAATATTAACGAATTAAATTTTTAAGCCTTTCAAAACTTTCGAACAAATATCAAACCACAGATCATAGGTGACTTGAAAGTAAACAAATATAGTTAACTAGCATTAAGAAAAGATAATCAGGCAACCCGATCAGAATTAAGTTGTCACAGAAGCGGAATTCGTACTGGACTTGACGCGAAAATTTCGAAATGAGAATTTCGAACGAAACTAAGAAAAGAGTTTAAAAAATAATAATACAATACAGATCGCATTAATAATAATACTTGTCAATGAAGAAAAATTAACCGATCTAATTCTGATATCGAATGAGATGAACTGGAGACAAAATTCTTGCAAGTATTAAACATGACTTAAATCAAATAAACGGTTTATTAAATCATGATCAATTTAAAAGTCTACTAGAGAGCACGTAATGATTCTAGTTTCCATTGAACATTATATGTAGATGCACACATGACTTAACTGTTCTTTGAACATTTATCAATAACGATATCCTTCTTAATATTAGAAATACTAGCATAAAATGAAGATGCACAAAACTGCTTAACTATATTAATAAGCCTAATGATACACTGACGGTGATTAGTACACTAGTTCGATCAGACGATGAATAATTAATAAAAATAAGACCAACAAGCAAATATTATGCAATGGAATGTAAATTCAATCGCAATACAAGTTCCTACAAAGAATCATAATAAAAAAATTTCATATCTTATATATGAAAATAAATAAATGAAAACAAAAATGTTGATTAAGTATAACAGAATAAAGCCGGTTGCAAGTAATAGTCAGATTAAGATATTTTCAGCCTTAAATTTATTTCATTAATCTAATTTCAAAAAAAGGAAAGTTTTTGAATTTATATGATCTCGTTAAAGTATAATCATACAGGAGGTTGCTGTAAAAATTGATAGTCTTGTCAATCATGACTCTTGCCGCTCGAGCAAAGCGAGTAAAGTGAGTGTTTCGAGATAAATAATTGCATACTATTATAGTTTTAAGCGTTCATCTACTTCACGAGAGGTTAAAAATATTTTTAAAAACCCGGCTTTAAAAAATTACTCTATAAAATCATTTAGAAAATTTATTTTAATCAAGTAAATTAAAAAATTAAAAAATCATCGATTTAAAAGACTACAATAAACATATAAAATAATCTATCAAACTTAAAAATGCCTAATCAGATTAGAAAAATTGATGAATATTTTAAATAAATGCTTTCAATAAATAATGTAAATGGATTTGTATAACTATTCTTCAAATCTCTTCTCGAAGATAACACCAAATTCCTTATTTTTTTGGAAATATAGTGTTACGTCCAGCAATAATCGAATTTCTTATTATTAATTTATTCGAATGGAGAAAAATGAATGAACATACAAATTAAGCAGAAATTAAACGCACTCTAATGCGTTTACTTTATACTTACTCCAACAGGTATCGGCGAACCATATATGAACCGCGACTGTTTACTTCCACTTCTTATACAACTTTTTATACATATTATTTCATACATATTTCATACATATTATTTCTCAATAAATATGAATATGCAGACGTGTATATATATATATATATATATATATATAATTTATATATATATATATATATATATATATATAAATTTGTATGTATGTGTGCGTCTAAAATTGGTGACAGCAACCTAAACCTAGTAATTACATAATCTAAAAGTTAATAATAGTTCGTAATAGTTTATCTAATAGTTGAATTAGATTTAAGTTATTAGTTCATATATATATATATATATATATATATATATATATATATATATATTATTTTTCAATAATAAAGAATAAATATAGAATAATTATATTCTTATTGTTGGTAAATAAACGTATAAACTAATCATATATCGGTTTATATTAATCATTATTATATGTATATTAGCTATAAGTTAATACATCGAGTATATCGAAAATCGTTTTAATGTATCTTTTATATATTTCGAAGCCTTAGTTTAAGATCCCGTTAATGTTATATTTTTAATGATAATATAGATACGTTAGTATTATTTAAAGAAACCCTATGACATTATTCATAACCAAAAAAATTTTAATCCAAATGTTATTTCATATATAAAATACATTGTAAGAAAACGAAGAAAGGATTTGTTTGCAAATCTCTCCTTTGATTTTCCTCCACCCCGAGTGCAATTTTCTCAGAATTGGGCCGAGAGCGAGTATAGATACGAGTGCCCTAAAGACGAGAGTTCACTGGCGATTTTGAATCTTAATCGTATGGACTCCGGACTTTTAACCTTCTTTTTTCGGACGTTTTTGATTTTATAAAATTTTATACAATTTTAGGAATTTAAAATTTTTTGACTTTTTGTTGGACTTTAAATTTTTTTGACTTTTTTTTGTACTCCAAAATTTTTTCGGACTTAGAAAATTGTTAACCTTTTTCAGATTTGGAAAAATGTTGACCTTTTTTTCTCGGTTTTAGGCTTAGGTTACTAGGTTAATTCTATTGTAATATTTCTTTTCGCGAGTAACATAGTATTAAGTTCATCGGCAACCGCGCTGTACCGCCAAATCGAAAATAAATGTAAGTTGTACCAAAAATATATATTCTTAAATTAATATTCCTTTATTTATTAATTTATTATTTATATACACAATATCCAAAGATCATATATGAATATATACAACAATGCAATGCATCTATATAGATCTATATTATATATAAAATAAAAGTTGGTTTTTTCATATAAAATATTTGGTTTTTCCATTGATATTGGATCCATTTTTACCAAAATAAAATACGAGTACGGTGGAAAGATTTCCTTTCATTTTTACAAAAAGTTAATCAAATCGGATTCAGTACAATAGTTTTCACCGCTAGGCAAACATAAATATATATGCAGAAATATCTTTTCTAAATTCATAATGAACGAAAAATAAGGTAATTACTTTTTGGATAGGACACTAATCCTCATAAAAAATAAAATGGCACTACCGCAGAAAAATTCTTTTCGTTTGAAAAAATTTTTCTCAATTCGACCCAACAGGTTCAAAAATATCGCTGGCGAAATATAAAAAAAAAGCAAATTCGTCGAATTGAATACCTTCTTATTTCTCGAAGTCAGTAAAAATCACATGGAAGTCGTTAATTCGAGGTTGGAGTGATGAATCGTAAATTTATATGAGTTCTGTGATACCGATAGGATTTCTGTTGAATTTATATCAAAACAGAGCATATTCAAGATTTTGATCGTTTTTTTTACTTATAATTTACGAAAATCCGTGGGTCAGGCACGTTAAACATCTAATAAGTACTTCCACATGTTTTAGCTCGGTGAAAACTAATACTGTAGCAGAATTATTCTGTAAACCTCCGAATTTTAGTACAGATTGATGAAAAAACGCGAGATAAGCCCGATTTTGTGAATTTATAGATAGAAATTCCTTTTTCAATGAACGCTTGCATTTTAAATGCATTTTTATATGTACTTTGATCTATTCGATACGAATTCAACGTAAGACTCAATTCAGCAACCGATATTTTTTTTAAATTTCAGTATCAGATCCTATTCAAATGCTAAAATAATAAGATCACATCCAATTCAAATGCTAAAATAATAAGATTGTTTTGACCCTGACTCCAGCCTTATTTGAAAAAGATTCTATCTCAAATTTTAAATAGAAACAGATCATAATGACTTTTCTAACCGGCTGTACGCTACACAAATTATCGAGAAGAGAAGTTGGAATATATATTACGTTAAGAGTTGTAGTTGGGATCGTATTATTTCAACACTTTAATTAGATATGGCGTTACTCTTGGCTATCGATATTCTACGATTTGCTTCCTCAATTATTCTAATTTACAATATTCATTTTATTTTAAAAGTAACGTTACTGTTATGTACGAAAATTTAGTACCGGGGCTTCAGCATCGTACTCGAACGAGGCGCTAAATAACACTTAGCGCAGCTCGAACTCGTGCAACGGGGACTTGGGGCACAAATTAACGAGCACCTGTCAACAGTCCAAGCGAGCGCCGTTGCGTCGCCGTGCGCCGGAAACAAGGATAAACCGACTCGCGCGTTGCGCTTATCTCTCCCGCCTCCTCTATGCCCTCTTGTCGGTGAAAATATACCGCGACTATTGCCAGCGAGTTAAGTTTATATATATATATATACATATATATACACACACACACACATATATATATATATATATATATATATATGTAATATGTGAATAGCTCCTATGCGTGCGGGCGTTTTCTTCCATTATTACGACCCGGTGCGTCCTATGAACTCTCCCTCCCCTCTCTCACTCACTCTCTCTCTTTCTATCTCTCGCTTTCTCTTCACCTCTCACTCTCCCTCTATCCCCCTACCCTCGTTAAACTATTTATAGGGTCAAAGAAAAAGAGGATATAAGACGGACGCGATGAGTTACTTGCTTGCGCAAGTGGACTACGCAAAGTCACCATGCAATCCATGCGAACGATCTGTGGCACGCATTCGTTTTCCCTATGGATCTTTTAATAAGTATGTGCGCCAGACGACCGTCCCACGAATCTTGATTTTGGAATTGTCGGCGCAGGCTTTCGCTTGTCTATGCCACGATAGTTTTAGACATGGTTACGATTATTTATTTTTACTTACCGCTACAACACTAATTTCATTTTCATTTTAAAATGGCTTTATTCAAGTTTGCTCTTGAGAATAGGCAAAAGGTACAGTTTTAGGAGATACTCTATTTATACTAAACTAAATGATGCAGGCTCTCAAATCCAAAGATGATCAAATGGCTATCATATGTTTTTGGAATACTGAATGCAAATCCGTTCGGTATTTCCTTTCAACACGTCAGTAGTTTTCTAGATTTGCAAAAGCTCAAAAGAAAATTGCAATTGGTAATCTTGGGATGTGTGGATTCATGGCTTGTGGGTTTGAAATATTTTGGGTTGGAGTTGATGGGGTTGGTTTCTATATGGACTAAGGATTTGTGGGCTTAAAAGTTCAAGTACCGTATTCCTGGCATGTAGTTGGATGTGTTTTCTGAGGTTGAAAATACGGAAAATGCCTGACGTAGTAGAGTCGAATATTTAATGGATTTGATTTTAGTGTTGCAAAAGAATTTAAGAGATTTTCACATATATTTCGCAAGTTACTTTTGGATATTTCATTATGTGTTATCTGTTGTCTGTATTGTGAACATGCTATTTTAGCTCGTTTCGAGTATAAAGGTTGTTTATACACGAATTAATATACAGGTATTTGAGAAAAAACTGCAATTCATTAATAATTAAGATCTGAATTATTTTGCAGTAAGTAATATTCAAACAAATATATATTTATAATAATTTAATGATTGAATAATAATTGTATTGGCTAGGTTTTTATAAAATTTATTCTACAATTAAATAGATCAATTCTATAATATACGTTCATTGATTTCAATCCGCATACCAATTATATATAAAGTGAGTGAATAGAACCAACAAATGATTTTATAACAGTATGTAGCAGTTATTATTAATATTTTTGTCCTAAGAATATAAAAATATAACTTTCTATAAGCTTTTCAGCCTTTCAATGAATTTTTTATACATTTTTTTTATACTTTCTGCACACGTTTTGAAGTATTCGTACAGCTAGCGTTTTTATATTTTAATACATAATTTGCTTCTTTAAGTATCGAAAATGATTTATTACGTAATTTTTATTTAATATACACGATTTGAAAAGGTCATTCGATACTAAATCAGAAAAAGTGTGGGAGTTTGCATTCTCATCGTTAATCTATATTCCGAAGACCTTTTCCAAACAAATGATTATTAAGGCAAAAAACAGGCAACTCTTTACACGATTATAACTCAATAACGACGAATTTAATTTCTTTTGTTCGTTTGTAAGATGATGTGTGGGATTACATACAATCATATTGTTTCTATGAAAAATAATCAAGACGCGTACAAAGCAAATCGTATTCTTGCATTAAATAACAGCTTCAATGACAGCAAAAGCAGCAGGAATCAGAAATGGAACAATCAGCTTAACAAGTTGGATATTAATATCAGTAACATCTCAAAGATAATGAAAAAACGAAGATTTTAATAAGAATCTTGTTAAGAAATGTGATCTTAGGACACTTCTAATTTCTAATAGACTAAATAAAAAATTAGAATCAAAAAGTGAATACCAAAGTTTATCTAATAAAATGATTCAAGGTAAAATTTTACTTGAAATCCTCATATTCAAACTCATGTAGGTCAGAATATACAATAATTTAAGGATTCTTCAGTGAATAATAATTTAGATATCAATAACGATTTTGAACATTAGGATGCCTTAGGTATAATATATACTTGTAAATATTATAAATTTTTAAAACTATATTCTTCATTATTATTACATGTTAATAGTGTTTATAGTTTAGGTTCTGAAATTCAATGTTCGGCAGATTCTGATCTCATGTTGAATGTGCAATTTTCTATAGGTAATAGTATCGATACTGCTGTAAAAAAGCAATAGTCAGGGTATTTAGTGAATATTGATATTACTTATTCTATGCAAAGGAACAAAAATAATTCGAGAGCTTAATTCACATCGGTCCGCCGTATGCCTTGAAACGCGCGCTGGTCATGCATTTTGTTTGATGCGAAAAATAAAAAATAAAATAAGCGTTGCTATAGTTGCCTTCATCATGTTTTTTGTTAGTTTTAAACGATTAGCCTTCAGAAACGCACGCTTTTCAATTGAACTTCTTTATTTCAAGTATAAGTATTATAATTTAATATTTTATCAAATCAATTTATCAATACACACTAAGCATTCCCTACATAACGTGTCGGTCGATAGCTTAGTGTTCCCGTCACATCGGTGTCGGTCGACAAGACTAGCTCCCGACACTTCTGTGTTGGTCGAGCTGTTGAGCGCTCCCCGCACGTTTGTGTAGGTCGAGCCGCATACTACTCTGACGTGTAGCTACACACCGGTCCAATTCACATGGACCATATATAAAACATTTTTATGATATATAAAACATTTTTATATACGTATTCATAACAGACACTTCATATAAATACACAATTAATTTACATTGAGGGTTTTTATGCCGTAACGCTTTTCCCTAGGGCTAATAAAGGGAATTTCCCACACTGCCCAAAAATTTTGGTGTTTTATTTAATAACGTCATCCACGTCAAATTCGGGATTCCGAACGAAGAAGGGCGGATTCTCGACGATACAGATATTTCTGACTATATAATGACTGAAAAATAAAAATAAAAATACAATAATAAGTAAAATAAAAATAAAAAATAATAAAAGTACTTCTTCTATGTTAGTAAAGGACAACCTGACTGCCGCTACCTCCTTAAATTTAGGATCACCTTCTTGCCCGACGTTTCGAACCGCTACGGTTCATCCTCAGGAACTAAACTAAAATTAAAAACCCAGCATGCTAGTTTACATACCCCATCCCCACTCTAAATTTATTAATATAACATTTATATGACCCCTCTTTTTTCTTTAACTTAAATGCGAAATACAAATTCTATACTAATAAGGAATGATAAGTGTTGTCCAATTCACTCGACTCTAACATTAAATTTACATTATTGGGATTTTTCAAAATATGAATATTTTCAAGAGTGCCTCTTTTATATTTATTCTTAATACCATGTTCAAAAATATTGAAATAAATTTACATTTTCAATGTCGAAAGAATGTAACAAGTTTAAATTATGTTCTTTCAGCCTGGATGTAGTATTCATGCTTCGTAAGCTATATTGATGTTCATATATTCTTTGTTTTAGGTACCGTCCCGTTTGTCCAATATAATATTTATCACAATCTTTATAATTTATTTTGTATACCATTCCCTCTTCCAAACATTTATCATTCTTATCTTTACAATTATTAAATAGTCTTCTTATATTATTATTGTTTCCAAAGTAAACTTGAATCTTATGTTTTTTAATTTTCCATATTACGTTCTCTGGTGCTATAATAAATTTGATCCACTCTCTGCAATCATTTTATCCACAAAGTTTATTGGATAATCATTGTTAATGAATATCTCTTTAACTAACTTTAAATTATCTTTTTTAAAATCTCTGTGTGATAACTTGATTGCTCTGTCGATGACTCCCTTTACAGTACATATCTTGTCTCCGAATAGATGACCATGTAGGTTCTCTGTACCAATTTAATTTTACTCTGTTATTACTAACTCTAATAACATTGACGTCCAAAAACCTTAATTTATTATTTGATTTTAATTCATTTGTATGTTTAATTCTATCATGGATGGAATGAAAAACATCGACCATTTCGTCTACACACCTTTCTGGCACAATTGTAAAGATGCCATCGACATATCTTTTATAGATAATTGATTCAAAATTTAACTTATTTAATGCAATATTTTCTAATTTTTCCATTACTAAATGAGCAATCACCGGTGATAAATGTGGTCCCATTGGACAGTCATATTTTGTTCATAAAAATTATTCTGAAAAGAAAAAATTGTGTTATTGAAAACCAAATTCACTGCCTTTATAAATTCATCTTTTGTTAACTTTGTGGGTATGTTAATTTCTGTTCATTTTTCTTCTATAATTTCTTTAAATAAATCTAATGGTATATTTGTAAATAAAGATACTACATCCAATGAAATCATTTTATAATTATTTGGAATATTAATATCTTTGACTGCTTCATAAAAACTCCAACTTTTTAAAAACTTCATAATTTTTATTAAATTATTATTAACATTTTAAAAACTTCATAAAAACTCCAACAATCTTTAACATAAGAGTTGGTTTTTCCAACGATCTTAGCTAATATATTTGATAAAAATTTTGCAATATTATATGTTGGAAAATTAATTGAGGATATTGTTATTCTATAGGTCAATTGTTCTTTGTGAATGGGGGGTGTGAATTGTTTTTTGCGGGGGGTCGTATAAATGTTATACTAATAAATTTAGAGTGGGTATGGGGTATAAAAGTAGCATGCTGGTTTTCGAACCGAAGCAGTTCGAAAAGTCGGACAAGAAGGTGATCCGAAATTTAAGGTGGTGGGGCAGTCAGGTTGTCCTTTACTAACATAGAAGAAGTACTTTTATTATTTTTTATTTTTATTGTACTTATTATTATATTTTTATTTTTATTTTTATTTTATTATTAATTTAATTTTATTTTTGTTTTTAATTTTTCGATATAATTTATTGTAGTAATAAGTTTTATTTCAGATTCTACGGAGGTGATCATAAACAAGGACAGTCTGATTATTATTATTTTAGCTAATATATGATATTATAAAGACTGTAAGACCGATAAAAATATTTATTAATTTAATTCAGAACAGTCGACATAAGTACAATTTTGAATTTTAGAGTATCTATGATATATTGTGTTCTATTAAGCACAAAACGGATGTGAGGAAGTAATGCTATACGAGACGTTTAGGTTTGTTTTCGTATTTATGTTACCTATGTTTCTCTCTCTCTCTCTCTCTCTCTCTCTCTCTCTCTCTCTCTCTATCTCTTTAATAAATACAATTCTAATTCTAATTCACGTTTAATATTGTGCCCTTGCTTTGTTATTTTCGTATTGGCGTGAGATATACGCGATCAATTACAACCAATAAGGGGTACGTTGTCTGATCAATCCCAAGAAATTCTAATTATCTGATATATTATCGGCAGGGCTAAATATATAAATAGAGTCCCAGCTATTCATACTTTTGTCAGTATTATAGTGCGCAGCCGCGTGATTTTCCGTCCAGAATAATTAAGTAAAAATCGATTTTACAATTCTAATAAAAAAATAATGAAATTAAATGTAAATTTCCTTAATGATATGCCAAGCTCTACCGTGCACTTGTAGGTATCTTTGCTCCCTCCTTCTTTCTCCCTTGGACTTGAACGGGTATGAAACGAAGACGAGTATCGGATGTACGCGTCAGACACGGGGTAGAGGGACAGATTAGACAGTTGAGCCGTATAAACCAATTAGGTTCTGACCCAGATAGTCTCTCCGATGATGCGCGGCAGCTGAGGCAAATCTATATCTAAGCGAGTCGGCAACACAGCGAAAGAGGGAGGGAGATATATACATGTATATGTACGTATCATCCGAATCTGTCGAGTTTCGAGGCATGTAATGTACGCGCGAACGCGCAGGGAGCCGGCTCGCACGCGCGATTTTACCGAGAGCCGGATGACTATACGTAAATATTGAAATACCTTCGCATGATCCTCCAGGAAACGTCAATTATTGCGATGTTAAACGTCACCTGTGTGTACCAATTATATATTCGAATTTTACTATTCCGATTTCTGTACCGCTTAGAAACATGATTTGTATATAATTTTATTTTTTCTTAAGAATCATTTTTTACTACTTTATTAAAATTTTCGATGCAACTAAAATTAGTCAACTAAAATTGAATAATACTATTTAATACTAAGCTTACTTATTCAGTTTAATTTTAATGGCTAATTAATCCATGATGTAATGAATAAAGATAGTTAAAACATTATTTTATTCGGATTATTGACAAAATGTAAATGTCCATTTTTAAGACATTATTCTTTTTTTATGTATAAAGCTACATGAAACATAAATACCGTCATTAAGAAATTCGACATTCAATATTAAAGAGCTCGTTCGTACGTTTAATTTTTTTTTCTTCCGTTACCTCCTCCTCCCATTCCCATCTATTGTTTCTACAAAAACGATTAACTAAATTCAGACTTTCGTTTCATGTCAGTCTACAAAGACTAAACTTCGATTCTCCCCAAATTGCTTTCCTGCAAAATTGACTTCTGAACCGAACCGAAGCCTTCTCAATAAAAGAGGCAGATGAATCGACAAAAAGGAACAGAAATGAAAGAGCCACGGATATTCGGCGTACTATATTAAGTCTACCTCCTCCTCCAGGCTGCTTGAATTATTTACGGAAATTCTCTATTTCCTACGGGTAAATTCACCTTTTCGTATATCGTAGTTTGCATAAAGTTCGTAGTAAATGGTCGAAAAAATATACAGAGGGTTCAGGTTTTAGCATTCTTCAAAGCTTTTGTATTATTGGTAAACAAATCAACTCTCTGCATATCTATCCTTTATTGCTAAACGGTTGATTGCCGCGTTGCACGTACATATAGAAGAAATTTTCAGTACAGTTTTTATAGAAAAGCCAAAAAGTTTAATAACCAAATAAAATTTTAAATTATTCTATTTCCAGAATTAAAATAATTCAATGATCAGTAGTATACTAATATTATAAACAAGCAAGAAATGTAAATTTTTAAATAATAATTGAATACTAAAGAATAATGCAAAATGTAATAAATTATGTTTCAACTAATATTTAAAAGCTCTTTTTCAAATTTTAATTTTTCGATAATCATTCGACTTTAATACATTTTGAAAATTGAAATGTTTATTCGAACAATAACATAATTTTGACAATGCATGTTTTTTTATTCGTATTCAGAATCTTGAACAACTATTAATCTGTGGTTGTTATTACCACTTGAAAAGGACGGAGCTGGTATGGTTGCCCGCGAGAAATTACCCAGAGAAGCATATCGTATATATTAGGATGCAATCGCAAGGAAGATGCGACTCAATTTTCGTGATAAATCTGTGAATAAGGAGAGAGAGAGAGAGAGAGAGAGAGAGAGAGAGAGAGAGAGGAGAGAGAGAGAGGCGCTGATTTTAAAGCGATTCTGTATTCTGCACGTATATCAGCTGAAAAATGAACGTAGACGCGCATGGATTACTGTCCGACGATGTAGAGAAAGACACGTAGCGAGCTAACCCCCAATAGGATTATAGTCAGGTGTCCTTGCTTGCGTTCTTTCTCTCTCTCTCTCTCTCTCTCTCTCTCACTCTCCTCGCTCCCTCGCTTCCTTTATCTTCCACTATTTTTCTTTCTTCATGGCGCCGTATTGAACCGCTCAGGGGATTCGGATTAACTTACGTGCTAAGGGGCCCCCACTGCGCCGCGTTGTAGAGACCGTAGGAAGCATCGTGATAAGGGCATCGCCGATCGCGCTTGCTCCTCTCTCTTAAATTACGCAATTACGATCATGTAATGACAGCTTCTAAATAAAGGCCACGGAGGCGAGACCCTCAAAAATTAAGTAGTGCAGGCTTATTTCGGAGGGAGTCGACAGAGCGACTGGAAATTGCGAAACTAGCTTTTCGTCAGAGGAATTGATTCATTACGTAAATAGGACACACACACACACACACACACACACAAAAGAATATAATGATACTCCATTATAGTTTCAATTCAACTACGACGTGTAAATCTCAAACGAGTAATAGATTCTAACGTCTTCGTCATTTTACTCTTTCTCTCGTTGTTCTTTTTTCAGAAAGTCATTTAGTAAACTTTTTATAAGACATAAATAAAAATGGCATTTAAAAACTAATTTTTCTCATATACTATCCTACTATATAATAATGTGCTGAAAATTATAAAATCTTATTAAACTTGTTAGAGAAAACTTTCGTCATAATTATTATATTAAAAATTCAACAATGCCTTCTTACACTCCAGCTAAAGCTCATCTTCTTTAAAAGTTAAAAGTTGAAAAGTTTCGATGCAACATTTTTCAACTTTTCTGTGAATGTCGTTGATATGGTACTGTATTCTCGCACCGATGTTTTCATCATTTTTGTCTTTGTTATTTTTAATACAATCTTCATTCACCTATTGCTTTAAGCGAATTTATCTCAGAAAATAAAGTTCTCTGTGATGAAGTGTTTTGTTACATCCAACAATGTTTTATTACAGTTAAGGAGGCCCCAGGGCGTCCGTCCTTATCAATTAGAGACTTTGTTTTGACTTTCTCGAACTGATTTCTGAAATGGTAATAGGTAAAGAAGGACGAGAAATTTCATCTGTCAACATTTGACATCATATATTTTTGTTTACATTAATCTTTTATTTTACATCTCTATGGATACTTTATAAGTCTTATTTATTTACTTTTTTTTTAAAATTTTTATTATTAAAATTTATAAATAAACTTTTCATATAATTTCATAAAATTTTCATAAACACGCAATTATTATAACTATATACATTAAAAGTAAATGATTAAATTCGCAAATGAATTTAAAAAACCTTATTAATATAAATCCCTAAACCTTTTAAATTTCAGATTTAAATGACTGTAGGATATTTAAATTTCCTCTTCGCACTAGTTTTATCATCTATTTGAAATTACGAAAATATATACATATTTAGAATTCATAACAAAACTATGATAAATTAAATATATCATATTTTTTATTTTATGTTTATTTATTAAACAAATTAATTTTATAACTAATATTAAATAATTCAAAGGAGTCGGTGACAAGCAGCATAAAAATCTTTACTCACTGAGTGGATAAAAAAGTCTTTAAGTTTGAAATATAAAACAGTTAAAATATATGATAATTTATAATAATTTCGTAGGAGTAAAACGGTCAACGTCATCAAATGTATTAACCTGTACTCAGTCTCATATTCGGTAATTGTTTATATTAGTGAACGAACACAGATGTGTCGGATCTAGTACTTATCTTTAGTTTTGATATTTACGAATAAAATTCAGTTAACAGGCGTCATCATTTGTGAAAACATTATAATTTTTTGACCAGTGAAAAATGAATCATGATAAATCGTTTTTTCGACATGTCCTTTTGCACTATTTTGATTTCAAACAAAGCTTAGCAGAAACTTATCGATTGCTTCAAGAATGTTCTGGTGAACAAGCTCCATCGCTGAATGTAAAGAGTGATTTTAAGGGTTTAGAAGTGAAGATACTGTGGTGTTAATGACAAAGAATGTTCTGGACAACCGAAAAAGTTTGAAGATAGTGAATTGTAAGCATTATTGGACGAAAACTCACATCAAACACAGAAAGAATTGGCTAATAAGTTAGGAGTCACTGTCAGAGCAGTTGGCAAACGTTTAAATGCGATGAGAAAGATTCATAAAGTAGGAAAATGGATGCCACACGATTTTACCGAGTACCATTATGAATCGATACAACATCGCACTGTTTTTGCTTGCCAGGCAAAAAAAGCAGACTTTCTGTGGCGTATTGTGACTGATGATGAACAGGGAATTTTTTTTTATTGAACAGGGCATCTACTATGACAATCCTAAGCCCCAAAAGTCATGGATGGACCCAGGCGAGCCGTTCACATCGACACCAAAACGAAACATCCACGGCGACAAGGTATTGCTGTACATTTGATAGGACAAACAAGGTGTGCTGTACTACGAGCTGCTAAGACCGAATGAAACAGTTCCTGCCGAGGTATACATACGCTAACTGAATGATTTGCAACAAAAATTGATCGAACACAGATCAGCAATCGCGAGCAATAGGCGCAAAATCATTTTCATGCATGATAACGCTCGGTCACATGTTGCGAAATCCGTCAAAAACACCCTGTTGGAGCTCGAATGCGAAGTATTGCAACACCCAGCGTACTCACGAAACATAGCACCTTCTGATTACCACCTATTCAGATCGATGCAACACGACCTCGTTGATACGCACTTCCGACGTGTTCAATAAGTGCGAGAATTTGTGGATGATTGGATCCTCTCGAAATCCGCCATTGTTCTTTTGCTACAGTATCGCCATATTGCCAGAAAGATGAGAAAAGTAGCAGAAAATGATGGAAAAAATTTTGATTAAACTAACGTCTATCCATTTTCCATTAGAAATGTCCTTTTTCAGTTAAAAAGGTCGGAAACTAAGTTCGCCTCCTAATATAAATATATATATATATATATATATATATATATATATATATCTTTTTATTTTTTTCTATTGGAATATTCTCTATAGTAGTTTGCCATATTTTCAGATAGAATATGTATTATTTTATTATTATCCTTGTCTTTTATGCTTACTTCAAAATTCAATGTAATGTCAAATTCAATAAAGACTAATTTTTTCGGTGCGTATTAAATTAAAAAAATTTTGCTGAAGCCGCCAAACACAAATTAAATTGCGGATGAAAAAAAATTGCATTTGACCGAGCATATCCGAAAAAGACAGGGGTATGAACTTTATTATACCTAATCATGTCACCGCAACGCACTAGAAAGACAAAGAGTAGGTTGCACAATACTAATTACAAAGGTTTCAAGGAAAAGCTCCTTTTCTTCTTCGGACATCTCTGCATTTCCTAGGAGCGGAAGAAAATTGAGTCAACATGTATATATATATATATATATATATATATATATATGTATATATGTATATATATATATATATATATATGTATTATATGTAGTAGTAATAGTATATATATATATATATATATACAGAGAGAGAGAGAGAGAGAGAGAAGCTAAAACGCACCCTCCTCCTCGTTGACACCAAACCCGGTGAGAACAAAGAGTTGACCCGTACGTCGAGAACAGAGAGTGAGGGAGACGACGAACGAGAAGTTTGAGGGACAGGGGGAGGAGACGGATATCGCACACGAGTGGCGGTACTGGTCGCAGTCTGGAGGGTAAGATCGAAGGAAAAACACAGGAACGCAAAGACTGGGTGTATATATGTTCGGTATATATAAGAGCAACAGCGGATTTGCGCACGTATGCGCGTCACGGGGGATAGCAGCTTGCAAAACAGAAGACGGAGCACTCACGCTCATCCTCCTCCGGCACCATAGCGTCGGTTCAACACACCCGAAATCGTTACCTCAAACAACCTCGCTATCTTTTATTTATGTCATTAGTTTCTATATATATATATATATATATATATATATATATATATATATATATATATATAATGTATAGATACATAGGAAAGTTAAGAGAGCCGGGAGAACCCGTCGCCGCGAGGCCCCCTAGGACTCATAAGGGCGGCGCGTTTCGGCAAATTACGCCATTTATACAAAAACCGCCGCGCGCCGCCCGTCATTCAATATATATATATATATATATATATATATATATATATATCGTGTCACCGTCGTCTTTGCAGCCAGCGCTACCCTTGTTTTGAGCGCGCGTATATACCTATGAGTCTGCCAGTAAACGTATGCTTTATATGTATCAACCGGGGCGATGCGTAAGAAGATGGGTGTGCAAGAAAGAAAAAGAGAGTGGGGGAGACGGATAAGAAGAGAGAAAGCTAGAGTCCAAAATACAATTGGCATGTCTCGTTGTCCAGTTCGAGTAAGTATATATGTGTGCAAGTCGACGCTTGTGATCATATATATATATATATATATATATATATATATATATATATATATATATATATAATATAAAGTTAGGATCCGTCTCTGCTCTTTCAGCACAGAGCAGTGCCGCGCAGTTCGTCCGCAAAGGACCAATCGCGCGTGGAGTGGCGCTCGGGAGAAAAACTGCTGCTACGTGAGTCGCAGAGTCTCCCCTCCCCAACCCTGACTTTTGGGTTTCCGATAGAGGATTGGGCAAATGGGTAGCAGGGAGAAAGAGAGAAAAAGAACACCGAGTATCTATGCTGACTGATCTTCAAAGTATATATACATGTTTTTGGGACGTTTGATTTTTCTCAAACTCTATATCGTTGTCATTTTTCGAAGTTCAAATAGTTTTCTTTAGAAAACAGAAAAAGAGTAGACATACGCTCGGATATTTTTGAATAAGCATGCTTTTTTTAAGTTGTTTAGTAATTATGGATTCTTATGTCAATACTATAATTTAGAGTTTTGAAAACCGTTGCTAAATGGATCAAAAATATTTTCTTCGTCAATTATTTTTTTTTTTTTAAATAATGATTATAAATTTGTACAGAAGGTATAATAATAATAATATAATTTTAACAAAAATGGACTTTAATTTAAGCTTGATTTGTCTTATAAATAGATTGAAATACATTTTTAAATTTTTAAAAACAACTATTCATGTGTAATAAATTTATTAAAGAATATTATGAAATTTTGACGTTTTTAATTGCATTACTTAAAGATTCAAATTGTTATGTTGACTGTTTTTTAAAAACTATCAAATACTCTCATCTGTCTGATAATTCTATTAGAACGACAATCAGACTTTCCTTGTTTATCAGAACCCCACGTTGAATCTGAAATATCTAATAGGTATGACTACTACTATTCTGAAGAAAAATAGTGATTAACAGTGACAATGCTAGTCATGCTAATGTGATGATAAGGTCGATGAAAATATTACGTAGTTTGCGTTCATAAAAAACATATTTATTTATACTTTTATAATCTACAATTTTGTTTAATTTTAAGCCATTAGCTCGATGGTTCAATGGTTATTCGACCTTAGTGAACTGACAAAGAAAGCTTTCTAATAGAATTTTTATTAATTTCTAATAGAATTTTTTCTCTCAAAACATAAGCGACGAATTGCAATAAAAGTTTAGAGCTTCGTTCGATAAATATTAAAATTCAGACAAATATTTTTCATTTGAACAAAGAAAACTAAATGGCGCCATAGTTTCAAATACATGGAATAGAACTTTTTTGAGAAAGAAATCTGCGTATACGATTCAATCTCTCTATGCTATCTAAAGAAAAATACATTTTTTGATTAATCAACATCGATAACTTTAGAAATAACCAGGATTGAAAATCTTTTTTTAAATTCACAATACGGTTTTATTTAAATTTTTTTATTTGTATTTTTGATTGTTTATTTGTGTTGCTAATATTTTGAAAATCGATTTTTAATTCTTTACGGTAAAAATAATTATTTATCAATTATAAAAAGGTTAAATATTTCTAAAGTTAATAATTTTAATATACTATAGTTAAAAGTTTTTATCAGTTAAATAAAAATAATCGGTTTTGGAAAACATAGTTTCAGAAAAATATGTTTAAAGTTTCATAACGTAGTTTCTATTTGATATATTGAAATATACTTAATGGTTTTTTTACGTAAGGTGTTTCAGAGAGCTTCTTTCATTTATGCATGATGAACAGGTTTTGTCAATACTTCGTATTGTTAATTCCCTTCCTCGCGAAAATTAAACAACTCAATACTATTTTTTGTTTCAAGTGTGTTCATACGTAGAAGTGACTGGAAAGTATTACTGTAAGTACAATGACAGAATAATTACAATATCTACCATATTTAAACTCTTCTTAGTATTTTGTGTACCTACCCCCAGCTATCGGGACAGTGATCTTTCCTTGATAGAGCTTCACACGCTTCTTGAACTGCATTAAATAAGCAAAAGATGGCTTATATTTGTATGTTTCTGTATCATATCACATCATCATATCATATATCATTTACTAATTTATAAAGATAAAGCGTGTTTTTGTTTGTACACAATAAATAAAGCAACTATTGGACCGATTGGTCTGAAATTCGAAATATATATTGTATATTGCCTTCGGAAGAACATAGACTGCGTTTTGTGTTGAAAATCATCCTACTTTCATCAATAAATTATTCATGTATATTTTATAAGGGGCGGATTATAATTTGGCGGGGATAATAAAACGAATGCAGCGTCGACTTCACATCTAGCGCGCGTAGTAATGTAGTACCATACGCGTGCACAGTAGGTGGTGTCTTGAATCACGTCGAATATCAACTCAAAGTAGACAGCTTAATCTATTAATACTACGTTAACTTATTCGATTAATCGTATTCAACTTTCGGATCAGTATCCTAAAGAAACTGTGATTTTATAATACGATGTTCGGATGCCTTGGGAGAACTTGTACGGCGAGTTTCGTGTTCGAACAGTTGAATACGTTGCTCAGCTGTTTTGGGACGACTTCTACAGGGAGTTTTGTATTCTACTATTCAACAACTGAACAACTGGACATGGTATTCCTAACACGAATGTAAATATTTTCCCATAGAAGCCGAATGTATGATGTATATATATATATATATATATATATATATATATATATATATATATATATGTTTTCTAAATTTTTGCATTTTAAAATAAATACAACAAATATTTAGTCACTGGTATAAACTGAAATTGAAAAAAAATGGTCTACGAAATACTACCTGTTCCAAGTGAACGTTGAGATAGAAACTTTTTTACGGAAGCGTCAATAGGTAAAATTATCTATAGAAATATAGGTTTTGACATAAAGTATTTTTTGCATAAATATTATTGAGCTATTTAATAAATACGTTCAATTATTATCTCAGGCGAAGCCGAGTCGGGGGATGCCTATATATATATATATATTACTAGCATAAAATTTAAAAAATTCTCATATATGTTGAAGCATGCAACTCTTTTTAGTGTTCATATTGATATGCACGTTACATATTTGTTCATCCAAATAAGTTCTTATAAATGTCAGTCGAAGGCGTTGGTCTAGATCAATAATAATATAGTTTTTATATCTTGATATGATATAGAAAGAACGAGAAGAAGAAGAAGAAGAAGAAGAAGAAGAAGAAGAAGAAGAAGAAGAAGCAGATGAGGGTTTGGTGACCGTTCGTTGGGCGAGTATAAAGTTCCTCACAACCTCCAGTAGTTATATAGCGGGGACGTTTTACACTTCCGTTTTTCCGGCAATTTGTCGAAGTAGAAATAAAACCTAGTGAGAGCAAAAACGGGGAGGGAAAGAGAGAGAGAGAGAGAGAGAGAGAGAGAGATTTTGGCCCCGAGCGTGATGAAAACACGAATCGTTGTTTCCTCGAAATTTCGGCACTTGTACAACGTCGCGGGTTGTAGAAAGAAGGGGGCAGAGAATTCATCCGAACGAAGTAGCGTAAATTTCTCATACGCTTGGTAGAAGGGCATACCAAAGTACTTCGTAGCACTCTCGACTGCAGTGTCGCCGCCTACTGTTTGTGGAAGGCAACAATATATATATATATATATATATATATATATATATATATATATACACACTTGACAATTGTTGGAAGACTCGGTTCACATTTGCGGCAAAGTGCGTGTAGTTGTGTGTGGTATATGTGCGCGTGCGCGTATGTCTCGTGTGTATAAACTTCGACACTTGTCTAGATCTCGCGTGCGAGGGACAGATTTTCAAGTGTCAAGGGAAAAGGAAATTTTGATGCTCTCTCTACATACGTACATACATACATATATACATGCATGCGTAGATACACAGATACATTCATGTATACGTACTACATACGCGCACACACACACGCGCGCGCGCGTGCGCATAGTCTCTGGCCTTTCTATCTCATTTGGTTTTCTCGATTCTCGTCATCCCGATGTTCCTCTTCAAACGACTTGGCTGAAGCAACTCACAACTTCGTATACGCGCCCGCGCGTGCCAAGGACTCGCCCGGTCGGTCTTTCTCCGTTCGCGAAATTTCCTGTGCAGTATTGCAGTATATATTTGCGGTGCGGGAGCATGCTTACCGCAGCGGGCAATACGAAAAGGTGCTCGAAAGGGTGTATTCAAACTTTGGGAAAATTATGCGCTGTTGTGAATGAAAATGGGAAGGGGTAAGAGAGAGAGAGAGAGAGAGAGAGAGAGAGAGAGAGAGAGCCCAAAACAGACACGAGATAAAATTTAGAAGAATGTGAGAAGTGTCGGAAAAAGAAGGTTAAGTTTTAAATTGAAAATTAAAATATTATTAACTTGAAGTAGGAGCGAATAGAAACTGCCCGTTCCTTAGCATGAAGAGTGCTAAATGAGATGCTTTGAAGCCTGGCGTATATATATATATATATATATATATATATATATATATATATTTCAAGACCCACATAATATTTGACATATTAAGTAAAATTAATTCATAAATATAAATTTTGAACTATGTATAAAAAAGTAATGAGTCTATTTATAATTCTAATGATAGCTCTAACTATATATTTAAAATTAATATGCTTTTAAAAGCTATGATTACTAATCAATGTGTAATACGATGCATGTGATTTAAGTACTATTATTGTTTACTATTATTGCATTTTACAAGTTTACTATAATTGCACGGTGAATAGTAACCGTTCGAGATGAACGAGGGCGTTATTCTCGCTGTCAAAGCATGATTCTACTGAGAAATCACGTATTATATACTCTTTTATAGATCCTGTGATATAAACCTGTAAAATTAATGCTAATATATCTGAATGTAATATATCATTATTTTTAAAAAATTAGATATTTCAACATATTTAATGATATGTTTATATATTTACTAATAATCTCATATGATGCAATGAAACATTTCCGCGCCTAAGCGCTTCGACCTTTATTAATTCTTACCAGCGAAATCGCTCGCATTATCGTACTTACTTTATGAAAGAATATAACAACTCAAATAGAACACTTTTAATAGTATTATTGGGTTAAAATACATACATAGCATAATTTAGTATACAATTTGATTTTACAAGAGCAAAATACTAATCATGGCTATCATTGAATTTGGATTAATAAACGTAGGAAAATATTCAAAAATACTTTTACTTCTAATGAAATAGATTTTATATTAAAAAAAAATTATTTTTTGTGTTAATATATTTCTGAATTTAGAAAAATATTTTATATCAATTTTTTCTAAAATATATTTTAATTTAAATTCACATTTTTATTAAATTAAATAGAATAAAAATAAATTAAATAAGCCACGAATATTTATTTAATGGTGCCATCTGATATTGGAGCGAAACAAACTCACCAAAACAGTCTGCGAATATAGTGAATTTGGTAATTAGTTAGAACACAAAAACGTATACACTAAGTGAGAATTTACATCAGAAAGTGCTGTAAAATTATTTAAAATTATTTTATATTTTTTAAAAGTAATAAATAACAAATTAGCGTATAAAATTAATATCAAATTTTAAATAAAATCGAAAAATGATTTATTCGTAAAAATATTTTTTCATAATTTCTCATATCTGCAATTTATTGGTATTAATATATTCTTTGCCATATATATTAGAAAAAATATATTAATAATTTATGTTATACTCCAGACATTAATTTATATTTTACAAAATATAATGGTGCCAAGGAGGACCTGTATAACAGTATATAATCGCATTCATAAGATTATTATTTTATTTAAAAGACAATTTTAAATTAAATATTATTTTATTTTATAAAAAATAACATGATTGAACTCATTTGACTCCATATAATTATACAAGAAATTAAGAAATTCAAAAATCTCGAAAAAAATTAAGGAATCCTGTTTTTTTTGACTAATGGAAAATTTTGTAATTTTATTCCAATTATATTATTTTCAATAATAAATCGAGCGACGAGTTATTTGTTGAAAGGGTTATACTATATATGCTTTCTATGCCCTCTTTATAAGCAATGAATTTCTGAATAATTGACAATATTATGTCGATACAAATTATTTTTAAATTAATGTCCGTTTTGAGATATTTTATACAAATATTTATGAAAGCAGTAATTATTAAATAATATGTTATATATATATATATATATATATATATATATATATATATATATATATATAAAATAAAAGTTTTTGTCATGTACTGTAACATTTTACACTATTGATACATTTTTTTAGCATAGTTAGTACTGGTACATACAATAGATATTTGATAATTTCTTCAAATATTTATGTTTTAAATAATCATAAATTTTTAAAGTGCATTTTTAGTTACTAATATCATTTAAAAGATACAATTTGAAGATTTAAAATGTTTAGAACTCGCAGAATATTATTATACGACCTTTATTTATTGGTACATTTACTTTACTAGTTCTTAATAGATATTCAAGAAATTTTATTTTCACATTAAAGTAATGGTAAGTGATATTAAAGTTATTGTACAATTAAAAATTAATGCTAATATCTTGGTGTAATTCGAGAAAATTCAAGCACATAAGAATAATTAAACAAATTTATAAAGAATATTATTATTTCCGATATTTCTTCAATATGTCTCATCCATTGGTGAATTCAACCTGAAAAATACTGAACTACGTGCGAACCTAACTCTTATCATTTATAATGCAGAAGCCTGAAGTGAAGGTTGTCTACTGATAATCTAACTTTATATGATTACTTATTCAGTAATAAAATAATAGTATTGAGATGGAATGGATTATACTATGTACTTCCTAGATCTTCCCATCGTACCACAATAATCAATCTAAGCTTCTCCAGGAGGATTAGTCTGGACATGGTATACGCTAGTCACATGTACATATATTATAGATAGGTAAGAGCTGAGATTAGAAAAGAAATTTATCTATCGCAAATCCAATTACGAAGAATCAGAAAATTTCGATAGTTTGTTGCTTTGCATTAGTTGAGCTATCTGCATAAGAATCTGGACAAAATATATTATGTGATCTATATCAAGAGACGAGCTGAGGAGTTTCCGGTAGCGATAAACATTTTAATGACTTTCTTTTAGTGATGCAAATTGGTTGAGATTTATAAGTTTAAAATCTGGTAGCTTTCCTACTTCTTTTGAAGAAGTATGTACATAACTATATTAGTGATAATATAGATGATTATATAACGGTCATTGATGGAACTTATTTTGCACCATTTTTACCTGTTTACAGTAAGTTTGTGTTAATTCTTTAATAAATTTTATTAACAATTTCAACCTAAATTTCAAAATAAGTTATGGGAAAAATTATATTAAAACCAATAACAATTAATAAAGGTCTTATTACGTTGAGGCTCAAGAATAACTATCGAATAAATTAATTTAAATTATTTAAAAATGTACTTAGATAATTTTGAGTTATCAACATAGTTTGAATGATAATGTTTTTAAATTTAATTGAATGTAAATTTAAATAAATCAAAATATAATTAGATAAATATATGAAAATTTTCTTCAAAATTGCTCCAAATTAGAAAATTTAGTACCTCTAAAACATAATGCAAATTAAATGTCGAAATATTTATAAATGAAAGGTGGACATAATAATTGATTGATCGATAATGGTAGTTTGATCCTCGGATATGAAACGGAAGATGTAATAAGTGCTTCGAACCTCCGTAAAAGTAAAATCTTTCCTGGCAATAAATTTCTAAGTCGTGTAAGAGGTCTACCCTGCACGCACGTAGATTTGCGAATGTATAATTATCAGCTCGTATATATAGTTCCCCTGATTGCCGAGGACTCGTTACAGCGTCGGTTCGTCAAACAGCCTCTGGCGGACCTCGATCGTGCGCACCTCGTAACATTGGCAAACAAGAATTGAGAATGTCTCATGAACAGTTAGCAGTCTCATTCCATGTTACGAGGTAGGGATATAGGATATATATACAGATTTGCGAATCAATAGCTGGTCGTTTTGTCGTATTATATGTCAATGTTCTCGCGTGCTTCTGATGTGTGAGAATGGAAGCCACAAAGTTATTTAGTAAACGAATTCGACAGCTTCGATGCGCAAGTCAATGCTGGACGTGGATTCTAGCAATGGAATATATTGTTTTCACATTTTTTGGCTACTATGAAGATTTTGAAGAACTTTTAAGGTATTCCGAAATGTAAGTTTTATAGATTTAAATTCGATACGCTTAGTTATAATGAATTATTATTTGAAGATTTCATTAAAATTTAATCGTATTAGCACATTAGATTTAATGTTCCGATTGTTTGTCTTAAGTTAAAGTTATGAATTTTCTATTATTGAAAAAACATCAATGCTTATAAAAATCATTAATTTTTATTGTTAAAGCAACAAGAAAACCAAAATCCAACTTTAATTCATTTATGTCCTACTATCAACGTCTATTCCATCCAAAAAAACTTCTCTTGGGACGTATCGTAGAGAACGTAATTACTCTAACTTAATTATTACTAAACTCTAACATAACGTAGAGAAGGTAGCCCTCATCGCAATAATTTGACGAAATCTTCTCTCTCTTCTCTCTCTCTCTCTCTCTCTCTCTCTCTCGTCTCTATATATATATATCTATATATTATAATATATATATATTAATTATATATACAAGATAAGTGAGAATAAGAATGGCCAATTATGAATTTGAAAACAAAATTATTTATCACATTATTAGGTTTCTTCTTCCGTCATTTTCCAAAAATATGTGTTAATAATTGAACTGCACAACCATTAAATTCTAAAACTTCTAAACAGCTTATCTGTATATATTAAATTAATTATTATATTTTTCAAGGTTTTATAATACTTTATAAATTGGTATATGTACATAATATACATTTAATCAATCAACAAACATGTATCACACGTGGATGAATATATGTGTTATGTTTATTTGAGCTCAATTTAAACTTATATTTCTAAGAATTTTCCATTAAAAGTACCCTGGTAGAAATCTCACAATTTTTAATAGGCTGGAAAGTAGTTACTAGGTAGTAAAAATAGAATCAATCCTTGTGGCTAGAAACAAGGTATATCTTAGAATGCAAAATGTGAACGTTGTCAATAAAATTAAGAAAAAAGTAGAAAAAAGGTTTAAAAACTAGTTAAAAACTATGTAGAAACTAGGTAGAAACTAGGTAGAAACTAGGTTGTTTTTAACCTTGTTTCTGGTTAGTAAATGAACAATTTATTTCACAATTAATATTTATATAATATTATGACATTATGTTGTTGATTTAATAAAAGAAAAATCATAAGATATGGAAACTAATAATTTAAATAAATTACAAAGTAATAATAAAGTCTGCTTGTCGTTCGATTTTGTCATTTTAAAAATTATACGTAATAAATTCGTTTAGGAAATATTTTCCTTTCATTATTTAATATCTAAAATTTCGCATGAAGCAATTAATTAAAACATTCTATTCTTTAATGTCTTATACCAGCTTCAATTATTGGTTGTTAGTTAGTGTTATTTCTGACTTACCAAAGTGATATTATTACGTATACAGATATATATATATATATATATATATATATATATATATATATATATATATATATATGAGTTCTATTAAGGAGTGGATGGGGAATCGTGCCAAATTTAATTTAATTAAACTACCATATGATATGTATATATAGAACAGAATTTATAGATATTTGCTAATTAAAATTAAGCTAATGGTCAACGGCGTTAAAAAACTCTAGCTGCAAGTAGAGAAAAAGCCTGTTGCCAACAAACTCTAAATAAACTTAATACATCTACTACAATCAGTTAAACTAAATATTATTATCCTACAAATTAAACTCTACAATATATATAATCAACGTAAAACAAAGTTATACTTAAGTTTAATACCGCAAACAATACTTATCTTCTATATGCGTACACGAAATTAACTTAAATTATACATCTCAATGTACATATGAAAATACCGAGAGCTCTCGTAAAAGCAACGATTGAACTGCGTCTAAGTTTCTTAGTTGTGCGGTGGTTAGGTCCCCAAGTACCTGGCTCATTTGAGAATGCATTTCTACCAGGGATACTCCATATAATTTTAAGTTGGATTCTTATTCCACTCATTGGTAGAATATTTATTATATTGGTAGTTTGTATTTTGTAAAAACTAAAGGAGATGCGAGGCAAGGAAGAAGGAGTCAATAATGTTTCAATATCACAAATTCGGGAGTATAATTTGTTTATTCAATTCTTAAAATCGCTAAGTCTTTATTAAATATACCCGAAGAGACCGACAGCGCTGAGATTGACAACACCGCTCTTTACAGATTTTCCTTAATCGGTCACCGGCTGTAAGCTGTGTTACACACTACAGTTTAGTGTTTTAGGTTAAATTTCAGATCCCAGGCCTATATATGAGTATACTTTATTTATATTATTTAACGCCGCTCTATTTATACTTCTAAATACCGTTGCTAATCAGCGACGGAGGTTTACGATGTATTTGTAAACAAAGCACATGTAAACTATTGCAGCGGAGCTTGTGTCAATCGGCCGAGATCGGGATTTGAACTTGGATCACCAAGTTTCTAGTTCTTCGCTCTAGCGATCGAGCAATCGTAGGCCTCATGAATATACTTAAGTTGTACTTCCTACAATTTCATGCACTATTTATAAAAAAAAATCAAAAAAGTTGAATTGTTATTTTGAAAAACGTTTCGTGCAAGAATTTAAACATTGTCCCAATGAGTTAGTAAATTAATATCTCCCGCATTCACATACTAACTTCGATGCATTGTGTATTTTTGTAATTAAGGGGATCATCTGCTCCCCTAACGAAATACCCTCAATTATCCGTACGTTATTCAACATAATTTCCTTTATATGAACGAAATCCGTCTAGGATATGCTTCTTTATGAATCGATTAATAGATTCCTCTCATTAGCGTGATTTCGACGGGTGGACGGCCGGGCGCGGATCGAATCCCGTTGGCATTTTCGCGCAAAATGGAAGACTTCGTTATTACAGAACAATGCTGTATAATACACCAATTTAGTTGTAGAGGTTACCGGTGCACGCGCACATTTATAGACCCATTCTCGAACTTGGCTATGTGCGCGCGACGTATGCGCGCATCGGTCGAGAACGCTGCACGAGCTCGCGCGCATGCACAAGCTATATATATATATATATATATATATATATATATATATATATATATATACACTTACAAACCGCGTCATCATCGATCGACCAATTCCCCCTCGGCCGTTTGCATATTCCGGCTAATTAATGCCATTCGATTCGATAGTTCGGCACCGCGACCGTACCTCTACGTCCTTCTCTTTGCCCCCTTATTTCTCCCTCCTCTCTCTCTCTCTCTCTCTCTCTCTCTCTCTCTCTCTCTCCCACCTTCTCTGGTTATTTCAGCATCCCGTGCTGTAGCGCATCCGGGATCGGTTGGAATAGCCCAAAGTCCTTCAATACGCGCCATCGACTCTCCTGGGCTTATTCTTATTCGCCTCTCCCTGTCTCTCGTTTTCTCCGTTTTTGTATGAGACGCAGAGTTTTTTTCTTTTTACGATACACGTAGTATCATTGCTCGGCAGTGTACCCTACCAAAATGCAGGACGGAAGTACCAGATATTTAATTATTTCCGAGTTTATACGTTATATGTATTATATACACGATTATCGAACGTAAAACGTCATTAAGCACCGGATATTAGAGTCATTGTATGTCTGTTAATTAAACCGATTATATCCTTTGTCGTGACTTCTTTGTCAGCGCGAGGAGTATATAATTGAAGGCTTTGCAGTACATAATTCCACATTTACATATTTTCGTTACACTGGTTTTATCTATCGTTTATCGAGTACTTATAGAAGTATCTTGAATTGCTTAATTATACGAGAAAAAATATTTCACTAAAGAATTAAATAACAATACATCTCTTATTAGTTTGGATACCTGAAAAATTACAACTTCTGATTATTTATTTGTCAGAGATGAATATAGCTATTATAGAATTATACTGTAAAATTATACTATTGGTTTAGATACTTCATAATTTTCAAGCTTTGTTCATCGTTATTAACTGTTGAACTTCTTACTTGTTTATAACTTTCTAAAATATTCCTTTAAGGTTTTAAAAATTTTTCTCTGACCATATGTATCTCTTTATCAATATTTCGATCCACGCATTTTCTAACTTTTCTTTTTTCGAGTAAGTTACAACGTAAACTAGTAACTCGATGCCAAAGATGTGTTTCGAACACTTTCGATTGGTTTCTAATAAATTAAAGATATTCGTACCACTTCTGAGATTATTATAATTTCACTGGAATTTTTTTTCACTTTTTATAAACATATTCGGCGATCTAGTATAAGATAGTTTCGAAAGACGTGCTAATTCTATTTTTTCGTGGTAACATATCATTTAATGAAAGTAGAACAAAATAATCAGTCCAAAATGAATTATACGAATCGTCATCTCTTCATTCTTATCTCAATGAAAGCGAGCAATATCGAATTGAGAAGAATCGTTGTTGAGAGTCTAATGGAGAGCTCGATATATTATTGTGCAGAGTAGCACTCTCTTATAAATCAGCAACATATATGTTTAGCAGCACATGTAAATTTTTCGTAATTAAGAATATAAATTTTTTTTAGTATTCTTTCACTATTTACATAATAAATCATTTATTTTATTATTTTATTATGGTTCTATATGGGATGACAAATATAACTAACCATAACTTTGAGTAACATATGACTATTCAGCTTACTTTTAATATTTGCATGTGTTGCTTGAGATTTTTATGTTCAATTACTGTGCTGAATGAAATTTAGATATGTATAAACCTTAATACTTTATATATATACCATTATATTTAAATATATATATATATATATATATATATATATATATATATATAGTACTTATAGATCATGAAATATATATAAAAAGTTTATTTCAGGGAGGCCAAGAGTCAGAATGACAGTAATACTTTAAGAGCTACAGCCTGTATCGATATATGATATACATGATTATATACATTATTTCACAACCTGGAGTATTGGTATCTTCGCAAAGGAGCAATGTTCGGTCCTAAACCAGTGCAGGGGTCAGTAATGAGGTAATCAAAGATACCTCTACCAATTTGAGCCAAATCCATGACCCAAATGTTATATCCTTTCCTTGTAAGAGAATTAACTTATTTATTATACCTTAAATATACATATTAATAATTATCTAAGTACCCAATAAACTTTTTGTAGATTGCTCCTTCACTAAAATATTATTTAAGTATAGAATAAATTCGAAATAACATAATATAAATGATTAGACAGAATGGTAATATCAAATTAAATAACAAGTGTTATTTGTCTATGCAGATGTGGAACACTCTAGTGTTTCATAGGTATATATAAACTGTGTCGGAAATAACTTCATATTAAGTTCTCAACATGAAGTTAAATCTTATTCTATTCTTCTGCATTTTAGCTGCTACACAAGCGCGTAAGTTAAATAAGTTAAAATCTTTTAAAGTTTATTTCTCCTTAATTATAACAATAATCACACACACACACACAGACACACACATAATTGATATTATTATGCTTGGTATATTTGTCACTGATCATAGTTATGGTGATTGTTGATTAAAATAAACATAGTTAGAGACTTCAAGGAGTCTATGATTTAAATAATATTGTTCATTTGGAAGCTCGACATTTCGTTCTACACAAGCGCGTAAGTAAAATAAGTTACACACACACACACACACACACACACACATTATGTTTGATATATTTATCAATGATCATTAGTTATACTGATTTTCAATTTTAATAATTTAAAACGAATCATTCTAACGTCATTCTAATAGTTTGATGTTTAATATGATCTAGTGTAATATTTTTCATAAAATGTAAACATTTTTTTAAATATATTTTTTATTTTATAGTTTTATACGAGTGAATAAAATTGATTATAATTTTTACGGGTAAACAGTTCTTTTCTCTTTTTTGAAGTACTTAATTACACACTCGAAAATGTATCAAATGAACTGAACATTAAAGCGACATTGAAAAATTTATGTCTTACAGCAACAATAAACAAAGAAGGTTGCGCACACGTAATTAGTTTCAGAAGGCAAGTATATATTAAGAATGTTGACGTCAAGAAAGTCACAGAAATTGTCAAAATTAATTATGACGAATACGATTATATCATTTTTGCAAGCACTGATATACATTGATACTTTATTTGCAAATTAGGACACCTGGCCTAGAAACTACTCTAACCTAATCGACTCTG
This sequence comes from Sycobia sp. Sy_11, assembly GCA_018907035.1. Classification (NCBI taxonomy): domain Eukaryota; kingdom Metazoa; phylum Arthropoda; class Insecta; order Hymenoptera; family Epichrysomallidae; genus Sycobia; species Sycobia sp. Sy_11. Next base: position 2,213,262 of record JACCIC010000037.1, read on the forward strand.
AGATAAACACATAATTCTCAAAAATAAATAATACACAATTAAATGAAAATATATTTGGTATTACCAATACAAAACACACAATGGGCCAAGATATGGAAATCGATAATCTAATTAAAATCGATTATAATACTGAGCTTATATGTAGTTTGCAATAAACTAAAAAGACAGAAAACCCTGTTTTAAGGAAAGAATACAAAAGAACGAATTCCAAAAGTAGTTCAAAGACATCTGAGACACTAAAGATAGACTCGAATAAACTTACTGATACCAAAAAAAGAAATACCAAAAAAGGCAAATCAGACGTATGCAGGATATCACAAACAATTTAAAAAAATAACACTGAACAAAAAATATGGATGATCTAGATATAAAACGAACATCGATTAAAGATTTCTCAGACCAACCAAACATGTTATTTAATTATGAGCAATTCAAACAATATACTAATAACCAAGAAGACTTTATTAAATTTTTAAAAGAAGTTTATTAAATTTTTAATATGCATATGCAAATGTATGAGAACAGGTCATAAAAAGAACATGTACTAACAAGGAGAGTCTCACCTCACCGGAGAACCAATTTCCTCCAGCAGGTGAAAAATGTATTCAATGGGATAAAAACTAAAAACCATACCATGTTTTTATTCAAATGGACCTTCTTTCCCATTAATTTTAAGTTAAAAGTGTATCCGGGTAATAGAATTTTATTTTATTATTGTATATATAGTTACTCATGGATATTAACATTTTATGCATTCTCGCTACTTCAAATAGTAATTGTAGCGAGCATTAAAAATATTTTCAAATATGTGTGATCAAGTACATCGAAGATCAGTAGGTAAGTTTAAAAATATATTTTGATTTTATATAATTGAATAGTAATGGAATGAATATTTTAATAAATTCCAAGTATTATTGGATTTATGTACTATGAATACTATGAATTTATTAAATATTCAGTCAGTTACTATTGATGTTTATGATTCTTTTTAAAATTCTTTTGAACAATACATTCCATATAATATTTTAAGCCATATTGAGTATTTCTATTTATTCATTTTTTTGTATTCAAACCTTCTATAATATATATAAGGTTCATTGAAACTTTGATGTAAATATTTAAAAATATTTGAAAATTTTATGCGCTAATTATTTAACTCTCCTAAAATATTTATCAAAATTCACTTAATTTAACATAATTTTAATTTTCAATAGGAATACATCAGTTAGAAACAACATATATTTTACACTTTTAGCTAAGAATGAGGTATTTAAAGTAGCGAGCATGCATAAAATGTTAATGTCCATGAGTAACTATATATGTATTATATATATATATATATATATATATATATATATATATATACTATATACATCGTATATTATATATTATATATGATTAACTATATATGTAATAATAAGATAAAAATTTATTACTCGGATATTCTTTTTACTTAAAACTAATGGGAAAGAAGGTCCATTTGAATAAAAAAATGGTATGGTTTTTAGTTTTTGTCTCATTGAATACATTTTTCACCTTCTGGAGGATTGGTTCTCCGGTGAGGTGCGCCTCTCCTTGTAAGTTGATAAAAAATTTAACAAATTCGAATAAAACACTGACTCCTATTCCGTGTATATCAGAAAACAAAAGCTAATTTGGCTTCTGTTGGATAATTAAAATTTCATTATGCTTAATATATTACAATGGAATCTTAATAGCTTTCGGGAACTGTATATGTATCTACAACAACTTATTATCGAGCATGATATAGACATGGTTTGTATACAAGAAACGAATTTAGAAGATTCTCCTTCAATAAACATGAGATATTTTCACAGTTATAATCAAAATCGCAATGATTGCCTGCAAGCAAGTGGCGGAGTCGCCATTCTTGTTAAACATCAATTCTCTTTTAAAGAAATTAATTTAAAAACAAATCTAGAAACTATCGCTATAACAATCAATTGAAAATAAAAAATTGCTTACAGTTTGCAAGGTTTATTTAAATACATTACAAAAATTGAAGTAAGAGCTTCCATCGCCTTTCATCTTACCAGGCATTTTAAAACCCACAGTTACCTCTGAGAATTAAATAAAATCAACGAAAGAGGAAAAATCATTGAAGTTTTTATATTTAGAAACGATGTAAACCTATTAAATGATCTATCTCCAACGTACTTCAATGTGACAACAGAATAAAGTAATGCTATCGATCTAAGTCTATCCAGGAATAACATAGCCGTTGCAATAGAATGGAAGACTAGTACAAAACACCTACTAATAAAGTGAAAAAATTTTGATTAAAAGTATTAAAAAAAAGTCAATATGAAAAACAGTCTTAAAGAAGTACAATGAAACATGGAGTAACGTAATAGAATAATTCAATTTACAGATGAAAGAAATCTGCAAAAGAAATATGATCTTTTATTGATAAATTAGCGACATATCTGTAAAATATAACATTGTAGAAATCAAACCTTAGTTATAAACAACCACTGTGTATATATCCATAATAATGTAATAGATAGTCGCTAACACCCATATGGAGGATGTATCTACACGTATATATAAAAAATGGAAAAAGATACTATAAAAATTCAAGCTTAATATATAAATATGTAAATTCTGTAATTTATGTAGACATAACTTTAAACGTTTACCTTTATGGCAGCTGATAACGTAGTTATTTTTATGGCAGATAATATAAATAAAAAATATTTGTTAGAGAGAATTATAAATCATATAATATATATCTAAAAATGTACGAAAATTATTGTCCTTAAGAAAGCTCGATGGGTAAAGCGAAGTACTAGTAATTCGTTGGGCGCCGAATGAAACATATTGTGCAATTTCGTCGCTGTGATTAACACCAGTAATTGAAAAGAGAAATAAAATTACGTTCAATAATATATGAAAACAAGAAATCTATATTATTATTTTTGACAGTTTTGATGTACTCGCTTAATACAAAAACCTGTTAGACTGGTGCAAATTTTATTAGCAAATAGTATATATCATATAAAAATTTTATTTAATATATTTTAAAAATAATTGTCGAAAATCATTAACTGAGAGTAGTATCTTACAATGTAGTCGTAAATATTTTTTAATAATTATGGTATGTATAGTACCTTTTGACCAGCATACGATATTTATAGAGTATTGACATCGATCGAATCACAAAAATTACGACATTTTCATATTTTAGTCTTTCTCCTGATACAAAAGATATTTATACAAAATGATAGCATTATCCATTAGAATTTATGAATAACATAAATAATATTTTGCATTCTTTAGATAGTCCTACTAAATTTTAGTATGCGCCTTTCATTTATCGCTCTTGTGTCATAAAATGTTCTTAGTTATTTAAATACTTTGTAATTTACGAATTATTATTACATTCTAAAACTCTAACATGTATATCTTGAAAATACTATAATTAATAGTTTGATTTAGAACGTGTTCAAAATTATTTTTTAAGTAATGTAGGAATTACTCGAACTTTATTATAATATTATATAATATTGGCTGAGGTTTAGAAAAACGTTGAGATTATTATGAACGATGCACCTTTTATTTAAATAATATACTTTCAGTTTCTCAATTAATTTTTATTTGCATAGGCTTTGTGAAACGAATTCAGGGAGGTGAAGATGCCGATCCAACCGTTTTTAAGAACATAGTTTCACTGCAGGGACGACAACAAAATGGCGCTAAATTAGAATTCATCGGATCCGGCATCATTTATACATTAAATTGGATTCTAGTTTCCGGTTCATCATCTTCGAAAATCGATGTTGTATATCCGCGGGAACTTCTTGAAGTATATGTAGGTAAACCTGATTTGACAAACTATGCAAGCCATGAACAGCAAGTATCAGTCTTAGAATATTTAACGCACCAAAATTATAAAGAAGATTTGTAAGTCAATATGCATTGAAAACTATTACTCTGTCCATATTATTCCTTCGTATATCATTAAGGGGATGCCGCCGAAATAAAAGTGGACCGTCATAGAATGAAGCATTCTTGTCTCAGTCAATTCCTTATAATCTATAATTCTATCAAAACGTTATCAAGTAGGGTAGCTATGATTAAAACAAATGAACTGGTATCATTTTAAATTTTACTAAACGAAAATTCGATCCGAAAGTTGCAAAATACGATACTAGACGGTGAAGTCATTTTACTGCAAACCGTCCTGAACTCTTCGACATCCCCTTAAAAATAAACTTAATGTAACATAGTACTTTTCTGTACTATTTTTTAATATGCCAATGATCTAAAATACATACCATTTTAATACTAAAATATATTAATTTTTCAGAATTTACAAATCTGCCAATTTAGGTTTACTTAAGGTATCCCCTTTGCAATTCAATGAGCATGTAGGTGCATATCTATTTTCATCAAATGAAAATTACCCCCAAGGTTCTCTCATAACGGCTGGTTGGGGAGCAAGAAATGAGGTTGAATTAGCCTTAGGACAGACATCAAATAAATTAATGCAAATTGAAGTAGAAGTCATGCCCGATAGGAAGTGTACCTATGCCATATATTTAAGATCTACGAAAAGAGGATATTACTATGGAAGTGATTTGGATAAAGCTCGTTTCTGCACCGGTGCATTCCGTAACCCCAATGGTCCATCTGCAGTAAGTATTGCATAGAATAAATCATAGCAATAGAATTATATAATTAATATATTTTATATTTATATGATATAGAAAATAGTTGAAAAGCATATGTATAGTACAATTCCATTAAACGTTTCTCTATACAAATTAATCTTGAAAATATTTAAATTACAATTAGTTCACATTCGCAAATATTTGTTAATTAAAAAATTTAAATATATTTTTTTTTCAGGGTGATTACGGTAGTCCATTAATGCAACTGAATAAGGACGGTCGGTATGAAGTTGTTGGGATAACCTACTCAGTACCTTTACCTCCTGAATATGAGGGACCTGCGTTCCATATAAACATTGCTCATTTTCTGAAATGGATTCGCGATGAAACGGGTGAACATCAATAGTATGATTAGTAATTAGACATAAGTTCTTTCTGTATTTTTTTCCTGAAAATTTTTCATATTAATAAATACTTACAATCATAAAAGATGCATTTGTATCTTTATTACAACAAATCTAAAAAATATCTTAAAAAATTACAATGAAATCTTGATACGAACTGTAGAACAAGGATAAAATATTATACTTTAATCTGTATATTTAATATACCTATATCTATCTTAGATGGATATAGATGAATTAACTGGAATCATGGTGAACAGTTTTCGTATTATGCGAGAGAAATAGATAATTATTTTATAACATTTCTATTTCTCTTGCTCAAAAGTAGTGATTGGTTGATTACTGTACCGAAAATTACAGAATCAGTCACAGTAATTATCAGTAAGAGACGATAAGCTTAAACTATTTTACCTCTTTCTTGCACCCTAAGGAAATTATTTTCCATTTTCCGTTTTAAAACATTTTCAAACAAGAGTTGTACATTTCATCAAAGTATATATTATTTGTTTTATACATTTTTCGGTACATTTTCTATTTCTGGTGAAAAATTTCATCTAGACTTTCCTGCACATTAGCACTTTGTGGCTGCACTTTCGATAAGCACCTTCATTTGATTTCGCTGAAAATTTATTTATTTCTTTTTTTTGGGATGCTAATTACGCACATAGTAGTGGTTATAATTAAGACTATATTAGATATTCCTATAATAAATAAATGTTTTTTAATACAAAAATATATCTTTAACTTCTTTAATTATAAACAATTATTTATTTTTTAAAAAAAGATAAGATAATAAATAATATTTATATTCAGAAACCTTCTCTTAACATTTCGTTGTCAATATTAGATTTATATAGCTTTTAACAGTTTTTCGTGTGCAGTAAATAATTGATTATTTTTTATGATTCTTAAGTCCCTGAAAAGAGACTCAAAATGAATGAATAATTTTTTTGAGTGACATGTAGATTTTACTAATTTATAAATTTATTTTTAATTTGTTTTATTTTTCCAAATTTAGTAAACAATTTAGTGATAAAACGATTGTAATGATGAAGTCTATAAAATTTATGAGCCAATTCAGCGGGACCTTCCATCGAGATTGAATCTATTTGCGATTGCACGCGTTTAAATTGTAATACTAATAAAATTCGTTCGTGTTGCTTTCATCGTTTTATAGAGAACATTTTATTTTTATATTTAATTATTCAAAATTAATTAATTCAGTCATTAATTCAAATAAAAATTACATAGAAATCATACGATTATAAAGGGCAACTGTTTATCTATCTTGGCTCCGTGTTAACCGTGACTACGGTATATGCGTAGCGTTATAGTGCTTAATACAAATCTTAGTGCAACAGCACTCATTAGACGCATCATACAAATATCGATTAATAATAAATTTTATACGTTTCGTGGGATTCTTATTCCTACCAGGCTTTTTTTTTATGTTATTTAACGTCGCTCTATTTATGCTTCCATATATCGGTGCTAATCAGTGACGGAGGTCTACGATGTGTTTGTAAACAAAGCACACTGTAAATTATTAGAACGTGGTACTCAAAGTGTCAATCTGCCGAGACCGGGATTTGAACTCGGATCACCAAGTTTCTAGTTCTTCGCTCTAGCGATCGAGCCATCGTAGGCCTCGATATATACACTGTTACTAATTATTTCACTACCTTTTAGCACTGTAAGAATGTAAGTCTCGCTCTTCTGATAAAAAAGACGATAGTAATCATTTAAATTACTTGCAGAAAAGAAAATAAATCCCGAATTTACGAGATGAGAGTTATACGACACTATTACATGCAACTACAGAACTATACCGCAGCTGCACTGAATATTGTGAAAAGTACACGAGTATTGTCTTGTCCTATACATGGAAGGTAGAGACGTTGAGTATGCGTACATTGATGTTATGTTTAAAGGAATGTTCAAACTAAAAACGATGGTGCATAAACAAAATTGAGGATTAATTTATAACGTACTACTATTATTTCTATTTATATTTCTTTATTGAAAATAATCTTCCTTAATACAATTTATTCCACTACTATTTTGATGAGAAACTAGTATCCCACGGTTTTGAATAATAATTATACACGGTAATGCAAAAAATCTATCTGGAAAGCAAAGTAAATGTTGGTTTCAAGCTTAATATAACAATCAATATTTTGATCTATTATAATTAATCATTTCATGAATTATTATTATTATTTGGCAATGATTACAATATCCACAGAAAAGCTCAACACTGAAATTCGCGCACGTTATCGTAAGTATTTGGAGCTACTCCGTTTATCAAATCTACCATAAGAATCGGCAGTTCCATTTGTCCATTATGAGATATATTAAAGTAAACATTTTAAGTTATTTACAAAATCCTGTCATGTTTCTAAAATTATAACATGGATAACAAAGATATAGCAATAATCACTCAAAACAAAACTGGTAGCATTCTGCAGCAGCTGCTTCATAGTCATCCTGAATTTTATCAAAAAATCTCAGAAAGTGTACAGCGAATTTCTTTGCATTTTTATTTATTAAGTTTTTTATAGCACCTCGAGGATATTTTCTATTAATCTTACTCAATTAATAACGCTGTTCATCGTTGCAAATGAAGTACATCGGACAGTAGGTAGCAACCCGTATTTTTTCGAGTACAATGTCAAAACAATTAACTTAAATTATTAATACGAGGTAATTCTTTTAGAAGGTATATATAACTCTGGAATTAATATTCCAAAGAGGATGCGATTTTAATCAATAGACAATATTTTTTGTTCTACGGGCGAATCAGACATTAGACTTAGCCATAGCTTTTCATTCTTATTTCAATTAAAGCAAGCAATATCGAACGGAGAAGTTTTATTCATAGGATTCTAATTGAGAGCTGGAAATATTTCTTTCGCAGAGCCGTACTCTCTTATAACTCAGAAACATATTTGTTTAGCAGCACATGTAAATTTTTGGTAATTAAAAATATACCAATTTAGCAATCTGGAATATTTAAATAATAATTTATTTAACCGTCATTGAACTGCTTTGAGATACAGTTTTTTTGTAATAAATTCGAAAAGCACAAGGTAAATGATTAAATAGAATGGTAATATTGAGCTAAATAAGAAGAGTTATTTGTCTATACAGATGTGGAACACTCTAGTGTTTCATAGGTATATATAAACTGTGTCGGAAATAACTTCATATCAAGTTCTCAACATGAAGTTAAATCTTATTCTATTCTTCTGCATTTTAGCTGCTACACAAGCGCGTAAGTTAAATAAGTTAAAATATTTTAAAGTTTATTTCTCCTTAATTATAACAATAATCACACACACACACACACACACACACACACACACACACACACACACACACACACACACACACACACACACACACACACACACACACACACACACACACACACACACACACACACATACACCCACACACCCACCATAATAAGAACATTATTCTGCTATCATTCATTAACGTATAATGAATTTTTCACGCGAATTTTATTGGGGAAGGTTGGCATTTTAGATTTTGAAAGCCATCTTAAGAAACGAAGTTTCTTTGGCCAGTTGTACGTTAAGAAAAAAATATCTGTTATTAAGTAAATATTTTAATGTTTTGTACCAAGTAAATTATTTTCTTAAATTGAGAAAGCATCTTCTTAAATCAAGGAAGTATTTACTTAATGCAAGAAGAATTCTCTTGAATCAAACCACGTACTCTTAAATCTAGTGAATATTTTCTTAATTTAAGAAAATGATTTACTTACTACAAAACAAGTAAATATTTACTTGAAATCGGAAAATATTTTTTCAGTGTAAATACCGATACACCGATACATATAACAAATATTATTAATTACAAAGAAGTAATTTGAATATTTATCTCATACTATAGACAGATAATTTCTTATTTTTAGTAATAGAATAGAATAGAATATAATTGAATAGAAAATATAAAGAATTTTATATTATCAAGTTCATTTATGTTACCTTTTCGTTGTTTACACAGTTTGACTAAAAATACTGCTTATACTGATACATTATGAAATTTGTAAATTTCATAATAGTTGTATATTAACCATTGTTCATTATATTTTTTTTGAATTTTTTTTATATAATTTTAATTTTTTTATAATTTTAATTGTATTTTTTAAAATTTTATTGTTGAAATTTATATTTATTTATTATTCACTGAATAACCCTAAGACGTTTTGTTACAAAAATTGCGTTGTTACATTATTAAATTAATGTAACAACGCAATGTAATTATTAAGTTAATTACATAAATCGTTTTGTTACAAAAATTGCGTTTTTATTATCAACTGAACAACCAAAATTGAAATAAACAAATATTGAGATTGATTCTGTAAAAATCATAACAATTAAATTTTCTTTGGCAATGATGATTTAACAGTTAGAAGACTGAAAATAATGTTAAATCGTTTTATAGATTTTATGTAAACGTATAAATGAATTAGTGGGAATGAATGGTATTGGTAATTTAATAAAACACAACAATTGCGCCAAAAATAAGAAGTCAAACAAATCTTGCTTCGGCGGAAACCCTCACGGTTTTGAGGGAAAAGCATAAGCAAGCTTACGAATCTTAGCCTTTATTAAACAATTATCTAGTATACTTACAAATACATAAACGAAAATGTAACTAATCTAGACCTAATTTTTAAGTATATATATTTCATGTTAACAGAGAGCTCTCTTACCAAATATGTAACTAATATTAAATGGGGTTCAGCTCCGGCAATAATCGCTTTGCCTTGCTTCGCTACGCCAGGTGAGCGCAGGAGAACTTTCAGGAGATATCGCTGTCCCCAGGTACGGGTAATCGGATGGCGAAATTTGTTATGTCACGGAGACCCAACGTGGTGGGTATGGGCGCAGCCTCACTCCGCGAGCATTAACAGATAACAAAATCTCATCCGAAAAACCTCAGCTTAGAGTCACTCGCACGCACACATATAATATACACACTATTGCACTATAATAACAAAAGCCAATGCAACGAGTAAGTGACGCTAGCCGGCAAACAATAATCGATCGACAAGCAGAGATTTACTAGTGACGAATCCACCGAAACTGTTCGAAGTCAAGCGTGATCTGATCTACCGCGCAGTCGCTTGGTCATTGTCCACCAGACCTGCAGAGGGTCCGCGCATGCGCGTGTATGCGCTTTGTTTCTTATGCGTTTCTCTTTTAAACAAGCACGGCACTCGCAGCATCAACGGAACGATTTTCCGACTATCGAATACATATGTACTCAATACGGTATGCGTATAGTTATACTATACGCATGTGTATATAGTACGCAAACAAAGACCGAATTGAATCTGTCTGCCCTACAGCTTAACAGACGAGCGCGCACTTGTTTTAACAAATATTGGTTTACTAACACATCATAGACCTCTGTTGCTAATTAGCACCGGTATTTAGAAGCATAAATAAAGCGACGTTAAATAACATTAAAAAAAAAAAAATTATTGGCACTTGATGGAAAAGCCTACTGGGGGATGGTCCCTATATGTAGATGAGCCTGCAGATCGTACAGTACGAAAATGAATAGTTTCCCAGGAGTCGATCGAGCCTGCATTTATTCGATGTGGGGGCATAAATCATTCTTCAAATCACGTCTAATTTCCACCGTCCAGATCAGAGTTCGGAATTGTTCACTGACGTGGAGCAATGGCAATTGAGTTGTCCGAAATTAATTTAATAAAAATCGAAAACATGCTTCTTGGAGTGCTGTTTTGCTCAATAAATATAGTTATTACTACTAATTAATTAAATAAATATACAAATTTTGAGTCTTTATTATAGAAAGGTTATCACTGATTTCAATTAACATTTCGTACGTTTGAACGACGGAGACGTCAAAGTAAAAAAAAATATCATGAAACTCTCATAATTAAAACATTTTTCAATTAGTAATTATACGATTATACTCTAATTTTAGACTAAACGCAAAATCATTATAATTCTGATTACTCTGATAATAAATATATTACTTTACAAATAATATTTATAATAAATGTTACGTGGTATCGGATTTTATTCTATACACGATTATATATAGTATAATTGCTTATATATTTTAGTAAATTCGAAATATTCGTTAGATTATAGCCATATTTATACATAGCGTACATGCGACGAACAAGATTTTATTTATTATAATATTCGTAATATTAATGTTCATTATATGTTATAAATATATTTTTAAGATTTAAGAACATATTCCTAAATTAATAATTTTATAGTGATTTTGACGTGGATACATTGCGTCTTATTATTAAATGGAAATAATGTTTTTTAATATAACATTTGCTATTTCATCTTATTTCAAAGATAATGGCTATAGTATAAATATAGGTTATATAGCAACTATAAATGTCATTTACGAGGTTGGATTGATAGATTTCCGGCCTGACCAAGAAAAACAACGTTTTTAAGAATTTTTTTTTTATTTCTCAACATAATCTCCTCCAAGACTGATACATTTCTCATAGCGGTCTTCTAGTTTAGTAATTCCATCTCTATAGACTGATTCGTCAAGCTCCTCAAAAGACCCATCTACAGCTTCGATTACTTCTTCATTGTCCGCAAATCTCTTACCGCCAAGCCATTTTTTGAGGTTAGGAAACGGATAATAGTCAGTCGAGGCTAGGCCTGGAGAGTAGGGAGGGTGCCGCATCAATTCAAACTTCAGATCGTTGATTTTAGCTATCGCAACGATTGACGTATGCGCTGGTGCGTTATCGTGATGAAACAAGACTTTTTCTTCGTCAGATGAGGTCGTTTCATTTTCACTTCGTGACTCAAACGTTGCAATAAATCTGCGTAGTATTGACCAGTGATAGTTTTACCCTTATCAAGGTAATCAATGTATATAATACCTCTTGCATCCCAAAAAACAGTAGCCATCACCTTGTTCGCCGAAAAAATTGTTTTTGCCTTCTTTGGAGTTGGTTTCCATGGTCCAATTCACTGTTTAGACTGTTGTTTGGTTTCAGAAGTGTAGTGGTGGACCCAAGTTTCGTCAACGGTTACGAATTGACGCAAAAATTCGCTTGGATTACGCTTATACAACGCCAAATTGGCGGTAGAAATGTTCTTTCGAATCAATTTTTGGTCGACTGTTAGCAAACGCGGCACCCATCTTGCACAGAGCTTTTCCATATAGAAATGTTGGTGCAAAATATTTTGTACACGTTCATATGACACCTTACAGGTCTCAGCTATCTCACGCACTTTTAATCTGCGGTCTTTCAGCACTATTTGATGTATTTTTTCGATCATATCTGGAGTTGTGACCTCAATAGGGCGGCCTGAGCGATGCTTATCAGAGGTGCTCACACGACCCTTTTTAAACTCTAAAAAAATTAAAACTAAAAAAATATGATGGGAAGGATGTTCCCAGTGTTGAGTCCATCTCTTCTTTAATTTCCTTTGGCGTTAATCCCTTCAGATAAAAGTATTTGATGACAGCACGATTTTCCAGCTTTTCCATTTTTACGGAAAAGACAGAGCCGTATTGTTCAGCGTGCTCTCAAACCTAAACTAATCGATAAACCAAGCGATCGGACAGAAACTATAGCTACAAGCTATCTAAGGATGGTACTATAGAACGCCATCTCAAGGTTGGCCTAGTGGTGCCATCTCTTGGTCAGGTCGGAAACTTATCAATCCACCCTCGACTATAATGCTTTTAGATATATTAATTTAATAATTATATATTTTATCCGAAGTTTAATTTTCCATGTTGATTTATTGCTCGATTAGAAAAAGAAAAGCTGGCCATTGATTTTTACAATTTATTATTTTATGCTAATTTACAATTTATTATTTTATTTAAATGTTCTTCAATTTTAAGTATTAAGCTGTCTCGAGCGTTGCATATACTTTTACTGACGCATTTTTAGCACAAACGACAAGAGTGTATGCTTATTGTGAGTCATTGAGGTATTATTAAGAATTTATTTAATAAAATTATTCGAAATAATTCGTAGGGTGGATAGATTTTGCATTAATTCAGCTAACGTGCTTTAAGCGGGGAATCTTTAAGGTAAGAATGAATGCTCGATTGCAATTACGCTAATATAACATTTGATTATAATTAATTTGAATAAACAAATAAATTTGTGGAACAATAAATACAGGGGAAAAAGGGGGATGGATGACTATACAGTTTCATCGATTAGAATAAATTTTAAAAGTTATTAATTTAATTTTTTAGATAATATTAATCTATATACAGAAACCTAAGAATATACCCGGATCGATCACCTATAAAAATTCATATCAACTTTCGGTTCGAGATATAAATGTTTACAAGATTAAATGATTTTTGAAGTTCCATCTGTAAGGAGGTAACAAATTGTCCAGGATTTTTAAAATACTTTTATCCATAATTTCAGATTTTCAAGGTAATAAATTCGTATTTTCTTGCCAAACATTGCTTATGAAAACATAAACATCAAAAAAGACAAAGATTCATAAATGGAACAGATAAATAGATTAAATAAAAAAGACAATAGAAAATAATCATATATATATATATATATATATATATATATATATATATATATATATATATATATATATAAGCAACTACTAGAAATTTAGATAGAATTGATACAGAAATACAATTACGTAGCAATGATTTTCTAGTCTATTATAAAAATGAAAAGAGATAATTTCCCCTATATTTTAAATATTTTTGTTAATAAATGATTTTCATTATAAATTTATACTAAATTGAAAAAAAATCAGAAAAAAAATTAACATGGGCCAAACCGTGAACAATTATACTATTATTAAATAATACATATAATTTCATTGTAATTTTCAAGAAGGATATTTATAGTAAAATTTACAAATTAATATATTTGTTTTTTCATGAATAAAGTATATATTATTATTTTTTAAGAGTCGATTGATGAACAATCCAGAAATTTATATTTGGGAAATAACTATCAATAATAATTATCAACAAAATATGAATTTAGTATAGTAAACTTAGTAGTAGTATTAAAGTATTAAAGTAATCATTGGCCAAAAATTAGAATTTATAAAATTGAAACACTCGAATTTTTGTTAAAAAGAATAAAAAAAAATTGTATACTATTTTAGCCCCTTAAGAATTGCTTAGGATAAAACACTTTCTTAAATTGGTTATATAATTTAAAAAATACATATCACAAAAATTCCAAGTCTGTGGTTCCAATGGTCACTGTTCGAGTGGATTAAACGTTCGTACAGTTTGATGCTCGATCGGGTCGAATCGCTCGAATGCTTGAATCTGACTGTTCGAATCTGATGGAGTATGAGGTTCGAAGCTGTTAGCATGGTCGAATGCTTGAACGGGTTTCTCAGCCCTAGCCTACGTGGCTTGCGTGTGCGGAAAGGCTTTCTATATAATACATACAGAGTCATATATAGGCATATGTAGACTTCGGGCCGCGGTATCGATCGAAGCGCGTAGAGTGCTATAGAGCGCCAGGAGCGCCTTATCATACCGAATTCATTAATAAACCTCCTTTACAGACGGGAATATCGAGTATAGGGCGAGGAGAATATATGAGAAGTACAGTAAGATCTAATCTTAATCGAGTGTCAAAGCCTTTTTGTCGAGTCTTTCGATCTCAAGTATTCGCTCTTTACGTCCGGAGGGATGGGGTGTGAGAAAATTGATTGAAGCGCAAATGGAGGTCAAAATAATTTTAGCTTTTGGATTATTTACAAAAATGCTGACTTTTTCATCGTTTAAAAAATTAATTTCTTCTATTTATTGTGTAGCCAATTATAAACATAGTGGTATAAAAAATTTTGGATGTTGTTAACTTTTTTTCTCCAAGAGCCCAATGCCGACTTAATTGGAAAATGAAAAGACAGAGAAGAAGCATAATTGTTTTAACATTGCATTTTTTCTTATATTGTATACTTATTTATATACTTATTATATACTTATATAATTATATAAGCATATGCGATGTTGTCGGAGTTTCTGATTGTGTGTGTGTGTGTGTGTGTGTGTGTGTGTGTGTGTGTGTGTGTGTGTTTACACACACATATACATTGTAGAAAAATATCATTCCAACAGAGTTACGAATTCTATGATTTATGTAGAAATCAGAAGAAAAATGCAAAGCTTGTAGAAATAAATTAGCAAAATAGCGTTATATTGAAACTGACTTATTTTTGTTACCGCTTTTATTTGTAGTAGTTTCAGAGTGTCATTTTATAATGTTTTAAGAGTCGTGGATAAATAATTCTAAAGACAGATAACATAAAAATATTATATAGAGAATTACAAATTAAATTTTTTATTTTCAAAACTGATAATATACTTCTCTCAACAGTCTTACATCTAGATAATAAGACTACCATTCTGCTTCGAATATTGTTTTTCACAATTTTGTTTTTATCATAATAAACTCTATAATTTTAGGGAATTTATTAATTTTTTCGTTAGCTAAAATTAGATACATTTTTTAGAATATGTATTCGTAGAAGCCGAAATAAGGAAATAACCTGAATTACATTAGAAAATAGCTAACATTATTACGCAAGATACGAAGAACTGGTGATAATTATTAATAATACATAATAGAATTTTGAGTACGTCACTATTTGCAAGGATAAATTAAAATTAGTATAAATTAATTAAAAATTATACTTATGTCGACTATTGTGAATTAAATTAATAACTATTTTTATCGGTCTTATAGTTATCTTATAGTTATTTATACAATAATATACTATGATAATGCAATGACTGTCAAACTATTCTTGTTTAGAAACACCCCCGTCGAATCTGAAATGAAATTATTACTACCAGATAAAATAAAATAAAAATGTAATTAATTAGAAATTAAAAAATAAAATAATCGATATTTTGTGTTAGTAAAAGACAATCCGACAGTTTCACACTGCTTAAATTTAAATGTACCTTAAATGTCCGATGTTTCGAACCGTTACGGTTCATCGCCAAGGACTAAATTAACAAAAAAATTCAGCCATGCTACTATATATACCCCTCCCCAGCCAACTAAAATATTTATATAATATTTATATAATCCCTATCCCACTTGGCTTTAAATGTAAAAATTAATTTTATAATAATGAAGAATGATATGTATTATTCGATTTACTTCACTTTAACATTAAATTTATTTTATTGCAATTTTTCAAATTACGAATATTTTAAGGGTTTCCTTTTTATATCTGCTTTTATGCCTTTGTTTAAAATATGTACATTTTCAAAATCGAAAGAATGCAACAAGTCTAAGCTATGTTCCTTTAGCCCGGATGTACCCTATTCATGTTTCGTAAGCTATACTAATGCTCATATATTCTTTGTTGTAGGCATCTACCCGTTTGTCTAATGTAATATTTGTCACAGTCTTTACAATGTATTTTGTATACTACTCCTGCCATCAAACATTTATCATCTTTATCTTTACAATATTTTATTTTTAATATATTTGGAAATTATTTTTTCTAGAAGTAATGTCTATTTCAAATTCTATGAGGGCGATTATGAACAAGATCCATCTGGCTGTGATTATATTGGTATAATTAGAATATTATATACAGTTTTATCTGCGTTATGAGATTTTAATGCGAAGCTTTGTTAACAGAGATGAGATTTGAGGAGTGTTCAAATGTTGAAAGCTAAAATAAAAGGCTCAGTTAAAAAGTTCGATACTTTTTAGTCAGAAAATTGACCTATTTTGTAATTTAGCCATTAATAGGTCACTACATAAAGTTCTATAAATAAGTATCTTTTAATACTAATTATTTTATGGGTTTACTTAGAATGCTTTCAAAATTATTTTGTAAGTAATTTAGCAATTACCAACTAACTTATTGTTAAATTAAGATCTATTCTTTCATTGAATATTCATGTGCTATAAATACAGTTTTTTTTTTACACCAAATTCAATATTTTTATAAATAATTTTATACTTATTTCTGTGCCAATTTTGGATGCTTTACCTAATATTTATTGATGTTTACGTATAGTAAATAAATTTGGTTTGATACAGATTGGTAATATGAAATATAAATTTAGGTATTTTGAGTCAAAGTTTTACAGAGGAGGGATGCCAAAAAATTCCGATCTATTCTATAAGATGTATTTAATTAAAAAATATTAGATTCTTTTTTAATCTCATGCTTAGTGTTTCTGATTTGATTGATGATGTCGAAGCACAACAGGAAGGCAGTTTTATGTTACATTCTATAGGAAGAAGACCGATAGTTGGTTTATTTATTCACGTTACCGTAAAAAAGATAGCTCAGGATGTTTATTATATTTGTATTAATTTTTTCATTTATATTTAAATTTCTAGTATTGAATACTATAAAAATTCAAGCTTGATATATAAATATTTAAATTCTTTACTTTATATAGACATCATTTTAAACGCTTATCTTCACGGCAGCTTATAACGTAGTTAATGCAATGACAGATGATATAAATAAAAAATATTTGATAGAGACAATTAGAAATATATATCTAGAAATTTAGGTAAACCATTGTCCTTAAGAAAGCTCGATTAGTAAAGCGAAGTACTAGTAATTCGGTAGGCCCGAGCTCAAGTTCTGAATCCGGCCAATTGACACAAGCATTTCTGTGGAATTTCACGTGTATTTTGTTTATAATTACAACACAATTTCGTCGCTGTGATTAGCACCATTATTTGAGAACATCTTACAATGTAATCATAAATATTTTTTAATAATTATGGCATGTTTAGTACATTTTGACTCACATGTGATAGTTATAAAGTATTGACGTTGATTGAATCACAAATATTACGACTTTATCATGGTTTGGTCTTATAATTGTCTCTCTCGTGTTATAAAATATATTTCGGCGTTAAGGCAAAAATTGATCTTTATCTTATGAGATATTCCTTCGTCATTTAGCTTGAATGCAATGTGTCTCACGAACTAAAAAATTGATTACTACGGCTCGCAATGTATTAATATACTTAGCTGGCAGATGATAAATCTACCTTCTTACACTAGGACCTACAGAGATTAGAAATTGAAAGAAAATTATACAGAATGATAGCATTATCCATTATAATGTTATTATTATATTATGAATAACATAAATAACATTTTGCATTCTTTAGATAGTCCTACTAAATTTTAGTATGCGCCTTTCATTTATCGCTCTTGTGTCATAAAATGTTCTTAGTTATTTAAATACTTTGTAATTTACGAATTATTATTACATTCGAAAACTCTAACATGTGCATCTTGAAAATGCTATAATTTATAGTCTTATTTAGAATGCGCTCAAAATTATTTTGTAAGTAATTTAGGAATTACTCGAACTTTATTATAATATTTGGCTGAGGTTTAGAAAAACGTTGAGATTATTATGAACGATGCACCTTTTATTGAAACAATATTCTTTCATCTTCTCAATTAATTTCTATTTGCGTAGGCTTTGTGAAAAGAATTCAGGGAGGTCAAGATGCCGATCCAACCATTTTTAAGAACATAGTTTCATTGCATGGACGACAAAAAAATGGCGCTAAATTAGAGTTCATCGGATCCGGCATCATTTATACATTAAAGTGGATTCTAGTTTCCGGTTCATCATCTTCGAAAATCGATGTTACATATCCGCGTGACCTTCTTGAAGTATATGCAGGTACACCTGATTTGAAAAAGCATGGACGCTATCATCAGAAACGATCAGTCATCGAAGTTCTTACACATCATAAGTTTAATCCTGATACGTAAGCTAACGAACATTCTTAAATATTATTCTATTCGTATTATTTTTCAAATGTATCGATACTATAAAAGTAGTCTAATAATACAATATGTATTGTTTTCAGACTTTACAAAAATGTCGATTTAGGCTTACTTCAGGTGCATCCATCATTGGAATCTAATCACTATGTAGAGCCGTACTTATTTTCATCAAGTTCAATTTATCCCAAAGGATCTGCCATAGTGGCTGGCTGGGGAGCGACAAATCTTGTTCAATTAGGTTTAGGAATGACATCAAATACATTGAAAGAAGCTAAAGTAGAAATCATGGATGAAGAGATGTGCATATTTGCTATTTATATAAAAAGTCAGAAAAGAAATCTTGAATATTCAAAGGATCATTTGGATAGGGTTCGTTTCTGTACTGGCCAATTTGATAGTCGAAGTGGCCCATCTGTAGTAAGTGTTGCATAAAATAAATCATAGATGCAGAAATTTCGAAATTAATAAAATTTAGTCATTAGACATCTATATAAATAGATAGCTATTAAGAAGATAGTATAAAAAAATTAAAATATATTTTGTTTTTTTTTTCAGGGTGATTATGGTAGTCCAATAATGCAGAAAAATCAAAGTGGCAAGTATGAGGTACTTGGACTAACCTACTCAGCACCTTTACCCACCGAAGGTCATGGCCCAGTGTTCTATATGAACATTGCGAATTTTATAGGGTGGATGCAAGTTGCAACGGGTGAAGAACAATAGTATCGTTACAAAAGAGTGAAAATAAATCTTTCTGTATTTTTGAATACAGTAGACAAACTTTGCGATTGGTTATATTCTGGTACATATCGTCCAGTTGGAACGAGATATTATTTATTTTAAAGCCATTATCTTTACATTTTGTACGTAATAAGTTAATGAGAAGACTATTATTTGAAAAAGAAAATTAAATGAATACTTTTTTGTTGCTTTGCAAAAGTTACTTTTGACTGTCTTCTGTTCGGACTTCGAGAAGAACCTATGTAAAATAATGCAAAAGTCGCATTTTAATATTCGACTTTTTCAATGTATTGCACATAAAATGAATAAAAAGTGAATGTTACCATCAGATTTAGCGTATTTTAATTAAAAAAATAGCTATTACTGCCTGGTGAGAAAATGTGGAAGGAACGTATTTGAAAATAATCTTTTTAAAAAAAAAATTCGTTATTAACAAAATGCATTATCTTTTTTCAATGAAATTAAGGAATGTAGATACATTTCCTGTACTCAGAAAATTTTTAATTATCAATAATTAATCAATAATTTTAAATGAAAATTATTGAGTTTAATTAGGGATTTTTCTCGTAAAGGTCATTTATTACTTATGTAATTAAGTTTTTTCCTATTTTCAACAAAGCCTTTTGCTTATAAAAAGGATGATAAACATATTCGTTATAATATCAATATTAATATTTAACCTTAATTAAGTACAGCAATAGTTTCATTAATCATAGGTCTAAAACTAAAAAATAATTCCAGTTAACAAAGTTTTATATTTTTTTACAAAAATTTTTAAAGCGAATTAAAAATAAAAGATAAAATAAAATATTATGTTTGAAAAAGATTACTAATGCGCTTTTTTCTCAAGAATATTCATTGCTTTTTGTTATACTTTTAAAAGTTATCTGTTACTCAGACGGCCAATTTTGATTTTTTGTCAAAGAATGATTTATTCGATAGGTAAAAAACATAAGTGCTAACTATATTCTAAAACAGAATTTTTTCTATATTAATAATTCCTTTACTATCACGGAGGGGGTCCCTGGATGAGTGGGGCTCTAGGCAAGGGGCTCATGGTCTACTCTACAAAGACGATCTTATTCAGGAATAACAAGACTGCATAAACAAACCAAAAATTTATTGAGCAATGAAATAAATCTTTGTAGTACTGTTCATCTATTATCTACAATAAATATAATTAAATATATTTGTTTAAATTTAAATTTAAATTTAAATACTAATTATCATGATGCTAGGAATATATCTGAGAAAGTAATGTCATTGTTGATTTTCAGCTGACTACAGCATTCCACATTTTTAAATATTAGAAATAATTATCAAATTTTATTATTATTTATAACTAATTATACACATTTATATTCACAGTATAAAAACATTTAATTGAATTAAATATAATAAATGAAACTATTCGAAACCTCACCAATTATTTCTGCTACTTTTTTCTATGGTACTGTATCGTTGCTACTGGTATATTAATTATCAACTATCTATACATTAATATACAAAGCACCTTCTAATTTATGTCATAAAAATTCATTTAATATAATAAAATTATGTTTATTTATATGATTACGGATTTATTGTTCTTCATTCCTATTCTTTGGATATTACTTACCTTTATGATTAATATGAAAACAATGAAAGAATGAAAAAATTTCTAGAAATTAAATGGTATGATGTAATGTAGAAGAAACTTCAAGCCATCTTCAAGGTTTTTCGCGGCTGTCTCAAAAATGCTTATAACACGCGGAAAAGTTTTCTGTGTTCATAGAAGATTTCCCATAGACCTTTATAATATTTTACATACTGTAATTTAATTTTATTACATTCTATTTCATTTTTTACGAAAATTTAATATAAATTTCTTGATCTATTTCTTTTGTCAAACGATAATCGCTGACCGTTTGCCCTTAGCGGCTGTCACATAAAAAGATAAATAATGGCAATCGCTGAAAATTTTATTGCTGTTCTTCTGATGTTC
Source organism: Sycobia sp. Sy_11 (assembly GCA_018907035.1). Taxonomy (NCBI): domain Eukaryota; kingdom Metazoa; phylum Arthropoda; class Insecta; order Hymenoptera; family Epichrysomallidae; genus Sycobia; species Sycobia sp. Sy_11. The sequence continues at coordinate 2,234,842 of JACCIC010000037.1, forward strand.
AGATTCACCAAACTCACGCAATTAAAAAAAATCAGTATATTTTTTTAACACACGGGTATATTGACTATTCAATATCTATGTTACCGATTTTTCTGTACCGAATTTACTCTCCTATGTAAAACTAAAATAGATCTAAAGTTATTCGAACAGATTAATAATCAAATTAATAATAAAAAAGAATTTAGGTATATAGAAGACTTTAAATCCATATTATTAAGCTTTTAAGTAATTTTTATACAACTTTATTTAAGAGTGCTCTATAGTTCTGAGTAGGTTAATAATCTATCTCAGCACCAGGTTGAAAAATTTTGTGGCTACTTACGGAACTTAATAAGATTAAAATACACATGTTCTGTTTTACCTACTTTTCAAGGTTGTATATAAAGCACCTGGCTCTTGCTACACCCTGCAACTTTGGGCACACGGCCTGTTTGGCATAGGGGGGGGGGCACTATTTACACGAAAGAGAAGTGATGGCTTTGCCGTTGATAGTTTTTTTGAGCTCTGAGATGAATATTTATTTGAATTTCAAGATTCAGAGAAGTTTAAAGCGTGGTTCAGAGTCAGTAGCTATATATATATTGTTATTGAGTTGTAAACAACAGAGGTACCCAAGCTTAATGGGTAATTACGTATTTTCTATACTTATGATGATTGCGCCGTATAATATTGCACCACAATAGTCTGACATATTATAGATTTCGATGTCTTGATAATCGAGATCTTATCATAATATTATTGACCAAGAACATTAAATTATAAAACCAGGTAAAACACATACTGATATATTTATAAAATGTATATATATATATATATATATATATATATATATATATATATATATATATATATATATATACATACACTTACATTTGCACATTACTTAAAACAAAAATATAATATATATTATAAAATAACACAATATTTTTTATTTAATTACATCTATACTTTATGTTATTTGTTATATTTATGTACTGCCCGTACTTTTCTGTTTCTCGATTCTCGTATCTCGAAATCGAGAGAAAAAGTTCCATAGAAATGAAAAAGCACAACGATGACCAATTGATACTTTTTTAACTATAAGATGCGACATTAAATGATCCTTTATATATTTTGTACTATAGATACACTAGATTCATTGTGTATATATTATATTATGCCAGTTCAAAATTACAAAATGTCTATTTATTTTACGCTAAAATACGTTGAAATTAATTAAGCTATAAAATCAACTAATTGAGCAATAAAAATTATTTTTCAACGTAAAATGAGGAATTCAATTTTAAATGTAAAAGAACGCAATTTGTATTTCCCATTTGGTTAAAAATCGCATATAAATTTTAGTTACGAAACTGCCACCATAGCGTTACGCTATGGTATAAGGTACTCGTAAGGGTGATATATCGATATCGCGTAAGTCAAGACATAACCGTACCCTCATCTCTTTTTTATATTAATTAATTTAACAACAAATCGAGGTTTACGTTAAAGAATAGCTAATATGACGCCTATTTTTATTTCATTGTCCACTAGACTATGTTGAATACTATGTTGTCCAACGTTATGATACTAGAATTTCCTGTTATTCAATAAATGACAATTGAATAAATATACAAGTAGAGACGTTCTGATCAAATCATTTATCCTTGCCTGCACGTGTCTGCATCGCTATTTACGACCTTGAGCCGAATGTAACAACTTATATTTATAATTTTCATGATTTCCATAGTTATGGAGTCAATCAGTATTGTTTATTGTAAGAGAAAGTAACATTATAAATAACTACCAACATTGATATATAAATATATATATATATATATATATATATATATATATATATATATATACAAGATGTTGTAAAAAATCTCCGTTAAATTTTCAAATGACGTGGAGTTATGAAGCATAACTTTTACTTTGGCGTATCTTTAAAAATAGAATTCAAATACAGCAGGAACAATTTTGATGGAAAACTAATCATCGTTCAAATCGATAAAGAACATTTTAATACAATTTTATTTTATTTTTAGCTTCAATATAAATCGTTTCAAATAATTCTGGAATAAATTAGTAGAAAAAATTCTAAGCAAAGCCAGAAAAATGATAATGGATTTCCATTATAGTTAGATAATAGATGTTGTTTTCTTATCAAAATTAGAGCATTTTCTACGTGTTTCTAGATATATAAATCAAGTTTGAAATAAACTTTTAATCTAGTATCAAAATGAAGTTAAAACTAATTCTATTCTTTTGTCTTTTTGCTGTTGCAAGAGCACGTAAGTCAAATAAATTAAATATTTTTTCTTGACAATAAAATTTCTAGTTTAAAGTAGTACAGTGTACTATCTGTAGATATCTGTTGATCGGTGTTGTACATGCGAGCTATATATATATTTATAGTAGGTTGCAAAAATATGCATTAAGCTAATATGAGTTTAAAGGTTTGAACTCCTTGACATGTGAGATGGGTAAGTTGATTACAAAGGTAGAATGCTAGAAATCCCCTAGGATACCCATAGAAACGTTTTAATGACAAAGAAATTCTGACTGTGATTAGGCCGCTAATCGGCTTATTAGATCTCTCTCTCTCTCTCTCTCTCTCTCTCTCTCTCTCTCTACTCAACCAGAATCGGCGGAGCGAAATGTTGAAGATTTTTATTACTAATTAGGTCTGTTAAGAAAACGTTCCCGTGACATGTAAGATAGACCAGGCCAAAATTTCGTGGAAAAATTGGAACTGTCAGTCTGCTTGCCAGCGTTGCTCATTTGAATATAAAGATTGAGTAAAAATTCTCGCGTACTTTTTTGTAGACCATCCGTTGAATATCGTGCTTTTTCGAATTGCGCACTATCGGTTGTCACATAACTCGATCTTCCTGATAGAGTAAGTACCGAGGACAAACTCATTTTGTATTTTTGCGTGCGGGAATCCATTTGCAAGATGCCTTGATCGAGTGCTACGCGTATATATTCCAGTAGCATATGCCCGGCAATCCAGAAGACGTCGTCTTGTCTTCGCGACGAGTATCTGATCGCCATCTGATCAGTATCTGATACCACGATCGCCCAGCTACGTACGAGGGACCAGGGTTGAAAACTTTTTTTGCTCTTTTTGCTTTGGTTTATTCTTTTTTCGCGAATATAGTTTACAAAGTTTATAAATTTATTGTATTTATTCCATAAAAGTTGAAGCTTGATACAGCGGTTATATTAATAGCTCAAGTATTTATCTGAACCTTTTCATTCTGCTCCTTACTCTCTGATATTCTTTACTTGAAATTATTTAATAAATTTGCATTGATAATTTCTGCTCGACATGTTTAAATTTAATGTAAAATTTCATATTATTCTAAACTGCGTTTTACTAATGTCAAAATTGTCGATTTACCAATAGCTCAGGTGTGTGTGATTCTATTTATAAATCTTCCCAGAAATAACAATGTATTAATAACAATACTTTATATAATAACTAATAATCAGTTACGGAAAATTGATATAGATTATCTGAGATACGCCTCGTAACTAATACGTTTTTTTCATATAATTTATTTTAGAGAAAAGGTGCACCTTTTCTCCGCAATAAATTAATTATAGGGATTTCCTTATACTGTGGATTTACTCGGCGACCCGGTGGTTACAATATTTTGGCATATAAATGCCTGACTAACTGGACGTATTGATTCAAGGTGCTCTTTGCAATTAATACGGTTGAATTTTCTATCTAACAAAGTAACGTCTTTCCGCAGAGATAGAATTCTAATATATTTCGACGGCCTTCTCGAGGATCGTTCGGTGTGATCTTTCGGCCTAGGAAAGGCGTTTCGTTTCCAAAGCAACAAATTATATACTCGAACGAATAAAGAATCAACTTTTTCTCGCCGAAGATTTTGCGATGGAAGACAACGGGCCCGTCGATTGATATTTGATTCTTTTTGTTCATTTGATTCTTTTCCATCGATCGGATACTAAAGCACATTTATGCATATAAAAAGTAAGTTATTTACATAATAAATTTTCTGTTTGTTAATTATTAATTATAAATGTGCAGTGGTTATCTATGTAATAAATAGTCTATGTTTTCAACCTATCTATTTATTTAATTTATTTCTTTATTAGTTGACCGCTATCGATACATATATCTATTATTTTATCACCTTGACTATTGTCTATTTAGAATTGAATATTATGTATAGATACTTTCATAATAGCTAATCTGTACCTTATCTGGTCATAAATTTATACTATTTACGAAATCCAACTGCGTCTGACGTGTATGGAAAAGTTTTTTGCCATGACATACCTAGTTATGAGAATTTATTATTTAATATATTAAATTATTTTCCTTTCTAATCCTAATCGCGTAAAACGCGTTTCACACTAAAGCGGGGCTACACGGAAGAGTTAATAAGTAAATTTAAATTGGCCAGCGTAATGCTATAGTATCAATGATCACTATATTATCTTATATTTACGAATGCGGCTATAAAGTAACGAGACTTGCGCGGCTACAGAAGAAGTACGCATAAATCAACCTGTCAACCTATTCTCCGAGGTTTAGCCTGAAGCCTCTTCTTTCGAATAAGATACCTACCGTGTCTGTAGACCAATCAGTCTAGTTTTGACTTTCGTTGTCTAGGGGCTGTTTTTTTGTTTTAGCGGAAAACTAGTCGATGTAACCATAGACTAAAGTGTTATTGTAAAATTTCAGATGAAAGTTACAAAACTGCAACTAAAACTTATAATTTATTGAAACAAGTATATAGCAATCAATGTTTATTACGTTCTTATGTATTTGAGTAGTTTGGGCGTCTGCAAAATGGCCAAGAATCCGTTGCAGATGATTCATGCTCGGGTCATCTTTCCACGTGAAAAACAGCTGAAAATACCGAAAAAGTCGGTAATCGTGTTCGATTTGACCATCGGTTAAGTGATCGTGTAAGTTCTGAATCAATAGGAATATACAATTAATGTGTTCGGCAAATTTTACATGAATATTTTAACATGAAAAAAGTGTATAAAAAACTGGTTCATGAAATTCCCACATTTAAATAACAAGAACTCGCAAAAATATTTGTATTACCGGTTGGAATGCGATTGCAAGTTACTCAGACTTATTAAAACGGTCCGTAATATGTCGTCAGTCTTGGATTGTTACTTATAATTGTGAAACAAAGCACCAATCTATACACTGAAAGAGCCCAACTTCGCAATCTTTAAGCAAAATGAAATTTAAAGAAATCTATGCGCCGGAAGACTCCGACTTCGCTAAGCGTCAAAAAAGCGAAAGTATGTAAATGAAAATTTAAAACAACGATTATTGTTTTTTCGAAATTCATGGAATTACATATCTTCACTGGGTTCCTGAAGGTCAAACATTTAACCAACATTGCTGTTTTCATATTCTTAGTGAACTCCGTGAAAGAATAAGGTAAAAGCAACCCGAATTATGAAAATAGAAGTCATCGCTTCTTCATCAAGACAGTGCTACGGCTGATTATACACCGTCTGCCAAGACGTTTCTAGCCAAGCATAACATCCCAGTGTTAGAACATTTATCTCTTTCCTAAAATGAAGGTGCATTAAACAAAAGAAGATTTGAGTCTGTTAGAGCTGTAAAAGAAAAAGCATACAAAAATATTTTTCAATGCAAAAAATAATATTCACGATGTTTCCGTGTTAGTCATTCTAAGTAGAGATCCTGAACACTATTATAGAAGGAAAAAATATTAATTGCAAAAGTTGTAGAGTTACGAGTGGGTTGTTTTTTTAACACTAACAAAAAATTAAAGAATGTTGCAAATATAACTAAACGATAACAAAATTTTTATCGTCATTGAGTATCAAAACAAAAAATATGGAAAAATCCATGACAATAATATATAATCCAACACAAATATATAAAAAACAAGAGAACAATAAAAAATTCCAATTATAAATTTCTAAGTTTGGTTGGTGAAGGATAATAAGCTTTAAGAATCTGAAACATTACTAACCAAGCTATATATTACAATAAAATACATTATTTTTTGAGACAGTTGCTTAACAAAAAGAATAAATTAGATGAATAATATTGTAATAAAATATAATGGTAATCAAACTTTATTTTATTACTTATAGAAAATTTATTAGAATGTAAATATTTATTAAACATTAGTTAAAATATAAATTTAAATAACACTTTTAATAATATAATAAATCACTATTTTCAAAAGAAAATTATATTGCTAACTGAATTCCTGTATTCCTAGGCTTTGTAAAGCGAATTCTGGGAGGTGAAGATGCAGATCCAACTGATTATAAGAACATAATTTCTTTGCATGGGCAAAGGACTGTTAGACACCCGTTGGAGTTCCTCGGGGCCGGCATTATTTATACAGCGAATTGGATTCTAGTTTCGGCAACATCATCTTCGCAAATCGATGTTGTATATCCCCGTAGACATGTTCTTGTATATGCAGGTAAACCTGAGCTTCGATCGCGTGGAGAGTTTGAGCAGGGACGATCAGTAGTAGAAGTGCATACACACGATGATTATAATGCTGATACGTAAGTCAATATCCATTAGTAGAAATTTTTTTATTAAGCGAAATGGGTGGATAACATTTTTTTTGCTCTCTGAGACTGATAATAGTACATTTGAAAACGATTCTGAAGTAGATTAATAACTTACAAGTCATTTTCACACTAAGTAAGAGAGACAAGTCGGACAAGCTAAAAATAACTTACGCACCAGTATCTCAATATACTTTTTACCATAAAATCACATTCATATCTTGCTGTAAACTTGTCACAAATATCAAAGAGTTCTTCCAGTATTCTTCGACTGATATATTATTTGAACATCTGTTCTAAATAAAATTCGTGTAATGTTATCATCATTAGTTTTCGTTTTAATTAAAGTCTTAAATTATATATTAAATTTATACAATTATATAATTAATACAAAAACAATTTTAAAATTAATACAATATAATTTAATTACAATTTTAAATTTAATAATATGATATATAAATGTTTCAGAATTCAAGGATCTGTTCACTTAGGCTTACTTAAATTGAACGAATCATTGATCTTTAATGAGTATGTAGGTGCATATCGAATATCACAAAGTACTGCTTACCCTGAAGGCTATGCATATGTAGCCGGCTGGGGAGCCTCAAATATTGCTCAATTAAATTCTGAATCTCCATCAAATACATTAAAGGAATATGTATTTGAAATCATGCCTCTAGAAGAATGCTCACTTGCGCTATTTTTTACAAGCCAGCAGAGATGCCTTCCGTATGTAGCCGACTATATGGATACGGATCGTTTTTGTTCATTTGATCAAATGAAAGGTCCATCTTACGTAAGTATGGCATAGAACACATCACAGTCGTAAACTTTTATATATTTTTACAAACCGAGTGCAGCCAATTATATTTGGAATATAGTACCGAATCGAAATAAATTTGAAATTATATGTATTGATAGGGTGATCATGGCGACCCGGTAATGGAAATGAGTCAAGCGGGTGATTATGAGGTTACTGGACTTACTTTCTTAGTGCCATTACCTACTGATGAAGAAGGCCCAACGTTCTACTTACAGTTGTCTCATTTTATCCACTGGATTTTCGATAAAACGGGTGAAGAACAGTAGCATGATTAGTAGTCAGGCATAATGTATCATTGTATATTTTTTAGTAATAGTATCTAAAAATGTGATCGTCTTTAGTTGAGTTTCTACGCAAGCAAAAAAAAGACTAACGTGAATTTCAGGAATATTTTCTTCAAAACCAGTCATAAACGAATCACAGTTTTTATACTTCTCTAATAAGTCTGAACATATGGAAATTTTATTTTAATACAAAAAGATTATTATGAATGGTATTGTAATATAATATAATCATATCGTAACACTTTCAAAAACTACCTATTATTGAAAATCATGAATTTTTACTAATTATATAGTATTTGTTGGCGCTTTAGTTTATAATAAATAATAAAGTAGATTTTTTGTCCGTGAAGCCATTAAAAGAATAAGAATATACGAAGTCAGACAATTAAGTAATGCGACAAAATTAAAAAATCAAGTATATTTAAAAATTAAGGTATATGGCTGCGATCTCCTTCAAAGTAGTCCCCTCCTGCATCTGTACACGTATTCCAACGATTCTAGTTTCGTAAAAATTCTGAAACAGTGGTATCTCTCCGAGTAGCGTTGCGATGCCTTTAGACACCAAAAACTGAGAGACACTGAACGCACTTTGACAGCGAGCATTGTCGTAATGCAGAACTCAAGTCTTCGCGGTCTCTGGACGCATTCTGAGCACCCTTTTTTTTATTTTTTCGAGCACATTACGGTAGAATACTTCATTTACAGATTATCCAGGTGGTACAAACTCTTTGTGAATCACCCCTTTGCTGTCGAAGAAGCAAATGGACATGTCTTTCACTTTGGACTTGCTCATTCTCGCCTTCTTTGGCCTTGGTGCTCCAGGGGACAGCCACTGTTGGTTTTGTTGTTTAGCTTCGAGGTCACATTGAAAGAACGAACTTTCATCATCAGTAATAACTCGATCGAGAAGAGTAGGATAACTTTCAACCTGCTCAAAACAATCTTGAGCGATGTTCATTCAGTGGGCTTTTTGCTCATCTGAAAGGTTCTTCGGTACCATCTTCGTGCACAGCTTTTTCATGGCGAAATCTTCGGTTAAAATGTTTCCAACTGTTTTCCAGCTAATATTCAACTCGTCAGCCAACATTCGAATGGTTAGTCGGCGGTCTTGATGAACAAGGACGCGGACGCGCTGCGCATTCGCGTTGGTTCGCACTTGAATTGGCCTCGCATCACTACCATACACTTTCAGCACTATTTCATAAGTGTCTGTCGCGGTTTCATCGAGTTTTGCACAAAATCGCGCACCGTTGCTCTAAATTTCTCTTTACATTTTCGTGACATTTAATACTCGCGCATTGTTACAAAACACCAAACAGCTGGCGAAGAAATGATCGTACAAGGGTCGTCAAGGTCTCAATCGAAAGAGTAGGGATCTACTATTACGGTGGCGGTGTTATGAAATAAAATCGGCCGCATTATTTAATTGTCTGACATCGTATTTTGCATATAATACAATATCTAAAATGATCCCGATTTTTGGTTGACCTTGATGAGAACTGCTGAATAAAATTTTTTCAACGACTTTAAATTATTTAAGTCTATACAGATAGTACGCTTAAGCATTAACTTACAATAGTGCCTTTGAAATATATCCTAATATTTAAAAAATTCTCAGTCCTCTTTGAGACTTGTGTTTGTAAATGCCTCGAACAATATACAAATCGTATAAATTATGCGTATTTTGTATTGTGGTTCTTTGATCCTAAGCTTCCTGTTCTACCGAACAAAATTGCTGTGTTTACAATGGCTTTTTCGATTAAAAACTAATCTCGAGTTAAACTAAAAAAAGCATAAAAACCCAGTTTCTTGATGGCATTTCGAGTACAATAAATTGAAGATAATTCGACGCCTTGTTTTTAAAAAATGGAATGATAAGGCTAATTTACAGGACTCGATTTCTTACAAATATACTGTGTCGAAGCCAAAAAACTATTCAAATTAAGAAAATGAGCTTTTTAGAAATGTTGCCGAAAGCATACATTTTTATAGCAATAAAAGCAGCTACGTTTGGTGCTGCCTTTGGAAACATATATCACCGAATCAGTTTAACTTAACATTCCACAAAATTAGCTGTATTTATGTATTTTAGACACTACTACAAAAGCATTGGTTCCAAAGATATCAATATATTTTATCTACGAAATCTGGGAGTTATACACTCCCTTTATCTGATATATAGGTAACTAATAGCTTAACACAGATGCTATCGCCTACAGGAGAAAAAAAAACTGACTTATTCTTATTTCAATATTTTAAATATCGCCATTGGTTCAATTCCTTATATTTTGATAACATGGAATTGAGATCTATTTCAGTCTAAGTACCGGATCCTCTACTATCGATCTTAAAATTAGAAATGGTTAGGTAGTAAAGGACGCACTGCTTGCTTTTAAATTAATACCAAACAGTGCTCTGAGACAGGGCAGATGGATTTTGAATACAGAGAATAAACTTACTCCGTTTTTTTCTGATTGACTATTTGTGGTTGATTGGTGGTAAAAAAATGATGGATAATAGAATAGATAGATAACATATACGCTTGCGCGAATGTATGCATCGACATAAAATTGAAATCAAATCCACTATCTGCTGGAAAAGACATAAAAAAGTTTCATGTCGAATAACGTATTTCTCTTTTAACTGAATAAAAATATGCCTACTACAGAGGAAGCAAATAACTCAAACTGATTCAAAATGGCTTTAGTACAATAGCTCCTTTTGATTAATTTTCTACATGTACATACGTATATGAAAAGTTTAATATAAAAACTATATAATTTGTTTTTACCTTTTCTTTATTTTAGCTAATATATGATATTGTAAGGACTGTAAGACCGATAAAAATATTTATTAATTTATTTAACTGTTGACATAAGTACAATTTTTAATTTTACCTTTTCTATCATTTTGATTTTTTTTATTGCTAATGAAACAGCCATATTGAAAGAATTACGACCTATGCTTTTAGCTACTATAATTATGATACATTTTCAAATAATTATTTGATTTAATATGAAGTAATGTATTCGTAATAATAATAATAATTTTTAATAATAATTGGAATAAGTAAATGTTTACTACGACATAATGTTCAGTTTATCATATTATTAACTTTTAAATGCATCTACGTTCTTGATTGGCTATTCAACATTGTTTAATAACTCGAAAACAAACAACAAGTTACCTAAAGTTAATTTTATTATTGCATTTAGATTTCTATGATCTATATAATAATTTAAATAAAACTAAAAATATAATAATTTAAATAATAATTTAGTAATCTAAAGGTAAAATGTATATTTTCACTGTCAGCTGCTTGATGATGCCCCGTGTCATTTACACAGTTACCACTCGGGTGACATTATCTGAACCTGGATGACTTTCAGTAATGCAGTCTGGCGGTCAACGTAAAGGTGGCACATTATCATCCTTAATAATAATCATTGTATCAGACTTTAATCTATTACACGTCGCTTGAGTCCATTTATATCTTTATTCAAGTCGATGAAGATATTCCGTTAGTCACCACTGTCAGAAATGCTGAAAAAAAAACATATGCTGTAAATTCTGATAGCGATTAAGTGAAGATATTTTTATATTTCGCAGATCTGCCTCAGGTAGAGCCATCAGCGAGTTTCAAATAAATGTGTGGGAGTGAAAGACGTTAAATCCGAAGGGTCAGTGGATAATGGAGAATTGAGATACCTTCTACTTGGGTGAGAATTATATAAAATTTTTCATATCATAATCGCATTTCTCCTATTACGCGTTTTAAATGATATTTCACTGATTTCACTAAACTCTCACACAATCTCCCAAAATGCGAGACGCAGGGACGTATTAAATGCTTTTTAGGTTGTTTAGCCTCGCTCTATTTATGCTTACAAATATGGGTGCTAATCAGCGACGGAGGTCTACGATGTGCTTGTAAGCAAAGCACATGTAAATTATTACAGCGGTACTTGGGTCCATAGGCCGAGACCGGGATTTGAACTCGGATCACCAAGTTACTAGTTCTCCGCTCTAGCGACCAAGCCATCGTAGGCCTGTAAAAATTCAACTATATATGGTTGAATGAACTATTCGCGGCTAAAATCAATAGCGTGTTTGCAATGATGATACGACAGCTTGACATTTAGCATGGATTAATCAACAATGCTCGTATTTTATTGTAAATAATGTTAGATTATGTAAGAATCTAGAATAATTGGACGGTTGTATCTATGTATACAATCGATGCATTAGCTAATCTTTCACCTACTCTTATTATTCTTAGATTATCGATAAAGGATGTCAGTTACAGTAACTTACTATTACGAGCAATCTGTTTTTTTGTCTTCGTCTTAAAAAGTTCTTGTACAAATATTTTTGTTTGAAATAATTTAAGAAGTACTGTTAACGCATTATTCGTTTCTTCTACAGTTAAGTAGCATGTTTTCCTAAACTATTTTATTTGTACAATTAAATATACATCGCAAGCAATACGCAATTGTTCACGTAAAACGCGTAAATGACGAAAAATTACTAAATAAATGATATTTTCCTAAATTCACATCAGCTTCATAACAGTTAAGCTTTTTCTGGTACATTGGTTTGGTTAATTATGATAGATAGAGCGCATTCATGTTTATTCAATGATAACCAAGTAGGCCCTTGCCACCAAAGTTCTTATTTTCTGAGTTCTAGAGCATCAATGCTTCGAGAAATAATATCAGCTAGATTCTGTGTCGTAATTACATGCTAACAATTTGCATTAGTATTCCGTGAATGGAAATTATATATTTATAATGTAAGACTGTATTAACTGTTTATAGAAATGCGATATGAGGCACTCGACCCGCGGACAAAGGAGAACCGAATCTTATGGTCATTATCATTGCAAGGCTTTTTCAGTTCAGCTCGATCCTTGGTCGAGTTCAAACGTCTCTGCGTGCATCGCTTGTTTTTCTTCTTCTTTTCTTTTACTATTGTATTAATTGTAATACCGGTTAAATTTTAAGATATAACATTCACTTAATTCATTTCATTTATATCAAACAATAAATATAATTGTTCAATATACAATTATTAACACAAATTCAAGAACCAAGCAGATGGAAGACTGACTCCGCGGGCCCGGTGTCTAGTGCAGCAGCACGGCGTGCTTCGGTACGCATTCAAAGCATAACACGTTTCAACAAATCAATTCAGTGGAGTTTTTATGTCTTTAAGGCTTTTCCCCAACAAGAGCCAATAAAAATTTAACTTCATTGGCTCAATTATAGTGTTTTATTTATCCATCCTCCATCTATACGAAATAAGAAAATCTCTCCATGTTGGCGAGATTTTCAACGCAAAAATTAGTTAGCCTCTTATTTCATCTACTCTGTTGATAACAAAAGTATTCAATTTATAAGTGGCTGCTTTTATCCATGCCAGTGCTATCAACGAATCTATAAAATATACCATTATTTCTTACTGTTCTTACACGCTATCCTGATTTTATGGGCAAGCTGCGTTTGCCGTAATGCACTCAAAATTTCAAGCTGTGGTAATGATAAGGTCTTTAATGGAGTTATCTACGGTTTTGCACATAACAATATTACTTTATGTTTTCGACCTTTATCAGTTGAGCGAAAATATATATTAGGAGGGGAACTTCGTTTCCGACCTACACATTTAGATGGCAATATAAATAGTACAAAAAGTCAGATGTGTATTTTTTAGTTTTGGTATTTACCAATAAAATTCAATTAACAGGCGCCATCATTTCTGTAAATATTATAATTTTTCGATCAGTGAAAGATGAATCGTGATAAATCGTTTTTTCGACCTGTTCTTTTGCACTATTTTGATTTGAAAAAATGTGTACGAGAAACTTATCGATTGCTTCAAGTATATTATGAAAAACAAGGTCAATTGCTTACAACATGTAAAGAGTAGTTTCAGCGGTTTAAAAGTGGACATGCTGATGTTAATGACAAAGAACTTTCTGGACAATCGAAAATGTTTGTAGATTACGAATTGCAAGCATTATTCGACGAAAACTCAGCTCAAACGCAGAAAGAACTGACTAATAAGTTAGGAGTCACTGACAGAGCAGTTGGTAAACGTTTACATAAGACGGGAAAGATTCATAATGAAGGAAAATGGATGCCACACGATTTGAAAGAAAGTGCCACTATGAATCGATATATAATCGCACTGTCTTTGCTGGCCAGGCAGAAAAAGAAGACTTTTCTATGGCGTATTGTGGCTGCTGTTAAAAAGTAGATCAACTATGACAATGTTAAGCATAAAAAAAGCATGGGTGGACCCAGGCCAAACGTCCACATTGACACCAGAATAGAATATCCACGACCAAAAGGTATTGCTGTGTATTTGGTGGGACCAGCAGGGTGTGCTGTACTGCGATCTGCTAAAACCAAATGTAACAGTCATCAGAGGTATACAAACGCCAACTGAATGATTTGTAACAGAAATTGATCGAACATAGATTAGCAATCGCGAGCAATAGACACTAAGTCATTCTGTTGCAGGACAACTCTAGGTCACATGTTGCGAAAGACGTCACAAACACCCTTTTCGAGCTCGAATGGGAAGTATTAATGCACCCAGAGTATTTATCAGATCTAGCCCCTTTTGATTACCATCTATTCAGATCGACGCAGCACGACTTTGTTGATACGCACTTCCGACGTGTTCAAGAAATGAGAGAATTTGTGGATGATTGCATCACCTCGAAACCACCATCGTTCTTTCACTATGGTATCGCCATATTGCCAGAAAGATGGGAAAAAGTAGTAGAAAATAACCGAAAATATTTTGATTAATCTAACGTGTATCCATTTTCCATCATAAATGTCCTTTTTCCATTAAAAAAGGTCGGAAACTAAGTTCGCCTTCTAATATGTTCAGTAAGATTTGGGATACAGAACCATTTTATAAGAGAATAGGGAGAGAGAAAGTGAGAAAGAGAGACAGAGAAAGAGAGAGAGAGAGAGAGAGAGAGAGAGAGAGAGAGAGAGAGAGAGAGAGAGAGAGAGAGAGAGAGAGAGAGATTTTGTCACATAAGAGAAAATAAAATTTACAAAAATCAAAAGATGTCCATAAGATGTGAGAGTAGTATCAGATTAATCAAAAGTACAAAAAGAATAATACCGTCTAACGTTACAGCATCATTAGGATACGAATCCCAAAGTTCGCTATGACCATTCATCAAAGCTGGTTTGGTATTCAAAAACATCGCGAATTTTCGATGTTGTACTGTCTTTTTTAAATACCGCGCGATATGGCAAGTAATAAGATAAATTTTGATTAATCTCTTCATTTGAAATTTCAATCATATGTCTCAATTGTTCATACTCATTCATAAATTTAATAAATTCTGCTCCTAAATCTGGCATCCTTGCAATTTTTTTTTCTAATATACAAAATCTTCTCTTTACGCCATTTCATATCCAAAATATCAATATTATTCATGATATTGATATTTTGGATATAAATGATAACAACAAACCTGTGTTTAATATAAATTTAAGTATTTTTTTTTCAAATGATTTTCACAAAAATCTGCCTTAAAAGCCTCAGAACATTCTTTTTCCGCATAGCAGTTTTCATTTTCTCAGAATCTTCCTATTTGTTTGTTTATTTTTTCCTGACTTATAAAATTAAAACAATATTCTTACTGTCAGTAATCGGTACATCTAAAATCCATCTTAATTACGTTTTTTGGAGAAGTGATTGTTTTTCTACCAATTTAAATTGCTTAATTCACAGTAGATCACAACTGATACAATTATTTTACACTTTTTCAATTCAGCTTAAAGAACTATAATGTTACGTAAGCTCGGGTAAACGAGACACTGTATTAAAGTTTAATAGCATAAAAAAAATGTTATTCTTTTAACAATTTATATTTATAATATTTACTACGAAACGTAAATTCATGACAATAAATAAATCGAGGTTCAAATATAAGTTAATACAAAAATATAACATTGACTGAAATTAAAGTTCGGAGTTCACGACTCGCCAACCTTTCGTTGTTCTAGCCGGGCTGAGAATGCTTTCTAATTTATTTTCCTCCTCGAGAATAGTTCGTAACGGTTACATGCAACTTATTCATACCCGACACTATTGTTAAAAGAATTCAACATAAAATAAGAACCCTATAAAGTCATTACGCAACGCAGGTTGCGACTTGTTCCGTATAATCTCGTTTTTCTCTTATTATATCAGTCAATAATTATAAAGAAAAAATATTATATTTTACATTGATTTTAAATAAGAACAGCTTGAAAAATTATCTTTTATATAATTGGTTCATTTAATAAAGTGTTTAATTAAGAACAAAGCGAATAGAGGCTTAATTGGTAGAAAAATAGTACGTTTTTATTTTTCGCATATTTAATGAAAAAAAGTTATATATTAGTATATTTAATTTAGTTAAGATGGATGCAATTGTTTAATTCGTCACTGTAGACTTCCCTTGTTAGTTGAACGAAGTTTTAATAGAGGTTTTATATTCTGTGTGAGTTTGGTATTTATTTTACCTGAACCGAAATGAATATCAATTTCAAAATTATCAATGCGATTGCAAAGTTTGGAATAAAAGTGGAGAATTGAAAGTAGTACATTATTTTTCAATAATTCAACCCTGGGATTATAGAGCAGATTAACTGCAGTTTCAGTTCTGTCTCATTTGTAAACTCTTTCCAATTACTGGCTCGACTCTCGAAGAGTCCGTCGATAAAATGACATTACTTCAAGCATTGACAATGTCATTAAAACGAGAAAAAATACCCCAGTGATACAATTACTGTTTTTTTCTGTCGGGATATTTTAATGAACGCGAATGAAGTCGAGCGTAGCAAATTCGTTATTTTTCTTTACAATTTTTCGTTCTTCTCGCCCTTTGCGCTACCTCAGTCTCATTTCGGAATTCGATTTATAAATATATAAACACGCCTTGCAATTGAATAAGTTCGTATGAATATGGAAGACTGCTCGTAATCCCGCATCAACAAAGAAATTCACAAATCAGTTGTTGAAATACGCATACTCGCACAGGGGAGCGAATACACAAACATGCTTCTATTATGTCAGGTAGATAAAAATCAAATTGCACGAGTAGTAGAGAAGAGGGATGAGAGCGGAAGAGAGTTAGAGAGATACACAAATGGAATACAATATGTCATTCAATATCTAAATATTATTATTTTATTAATCCTTTTTTGTTTTATTGGAGATCAATTTAAACTGTACGCTATTAAAGTATTTAATTTTAAATGTAATAAAATTTGCATGAATATGCTTAGTATGAGAAAATGTGGTTTTTCTCATATCGAAATTGGCAATTCTCGAAGATATGTATATATATTTTGACAAGCTGACATTTTTAGTTCGGTAAAAAATGTTTCGACAATGAGTGGAAGATACAGGTTCATCTTCTTTAAATTTTGTCTAAGTTTAAGTCTTTGTTAGTTGTATAACGTACATGGAATATTACGCGATTGAGGTTTTCTTTATAAGCCTCGAATTTACTCTTAGAGTTTTGAGTAATTCCTATGCATGCTAAAGAAGCTGATAACTGATGGTGATTAGAGCGTATGTGATTGATATTATTAATATATTCTCTGCTAAATTTATAGCCTGCATACCAGATTTTTCATTTGTTATTATAGTATTATTGGAAGTAAATTTTACATGGGGTGTTATTAGGATTTGAAAAAGTAAGTACCAAAGTTAGTGCCAAAGTAAGACCAAATTATATACTGTCATGTTTTCCAAAAGTAATCTGCGGCAATATGTAGAAAGTCAATTGTTTTGTAATATTTCGTAATATTTCTTCATTTCTCGGGATATTTATTTTCATTTGTGATAATTTTTTTGATAATTATTTAGTTTTTCTTGTTTGTTCAGTAGCTTCATCGCATTCTTTTACTTTAAAATTTAAATTTATTGCAGTAGTAGAAATGTTTTTGTAGATATAGCCGTCCGGTACTGCCTTTTTCAGCATTGGAGAGATGGTGGAATATCATATTGCTGCTGACATCCTTTTTTTCGACAATAGATTTGCATGTAACTAGTGGCAGAAACCCTTGTTTTTTTGCTTGTCAACAAAATGGATAATTTTACAGTTTTTTTAGCCTTTTCTGTTGGACAAAATTTAATTGCATGGCCATTCTCTTTACACGCATAGCAAATGCGCTTTGTTAAGTATTACAAGTTCGAACACAATTCAAAACTTTTACGATATCTGTTACTTTTAATATATTTGGAATTCCCCTCAATACAAAAAAACAGTACCTTATGACGTCGTGTCGTTCTAATAGCCTGAATAATTAGTTTATTGGTTTCTGTACCTATGCTATTGTATTAATAACGATTTCAAAGTTTGTTTAGTGCACGGAGATTGTCCCCACCCGAACCTCACCTTATATGGCATTGTAAACCTTATAGTTTCTCGACCAATCGAAACCTTTAATTTAATTACCTGACGTCGTACCTAAGTATTCTCTTTTCTACAATAATGTACAGCGACCACTCTTCACTTGTACGTCGAACCGAAACAACGATCCTTCGATTATAAGGATGCTAGTGATACATGCTGCTACTGTTAGCTTGTACTTTTAATGAATAAAGTGTTTTGATTTGGTTAATAAAACTGAGTCTTCCTTATTTTATGGATAAGAAAGAAGCATAGTTGTGTATTCTATTTTATAGAAAATTTCACGACTTGTCTATACCGAACACGCTTATCGAGAGATATATCCAAAAGTCTATTACGTGAAAGGACATTTGCATTGAACTTGTAAATACTTCCGTACTATGTGACGACTCGATCGGTACCAATATATAATTATTAATTAAATAAAATACAACTTTCTTAGGATATTTCGTGAAAACATTGAAAGTACTTAAAGTACTATAAATACTATATCATATCATAGTAAGTGGATGTTATCAATATCGCAGAAAATTATAACATGCATGCGAACAATAATTTTATATAAATATTTAATAGTGTATCAAGTATATGATAAACAATACCTAATAAGTGTAACAAAAGTGGTTTATTGGCTCAATCAGGTAAGCCAGTGGTTCCTTAAGTACACGTATGCATAAAAGTTAGCTGTAAGTAGGATAATAAAAAACATAGAAAAGGGAGAGAGCGAGACAGAGAGGGAAAAGCAGAAAAGGGAAGGCCAGCTGTGACAGAAAAAAACGCAGCTGCAATGCACCGCACGGTGGTGCCGGGCTTACATGTATATCGTCCGTGATAGCTACTTCACGATTTATATATATATATATATATATATATATATATATATATATATATATATACATACAGACATACATGGACACGCAGGCCACACACATATATATGCATTGGTGTGTATCATGGTTGCGGTTGTACCTTCGGTGATTATATATAATAGTGCGTGCGCCCGCGCTGAACGTCCAACCGGAGGCGAAACACGATCGCTGGCCGCATTCGAATTACGAATTCATCACTTTTGGAACCCCCGCGCTGACCCTTCGCGAGCCGTGTATATATATATATATATATATATATATATATATATATATATATCGCTGACGTTTTTGTATCCATTGCGCCGCATTGGATCCGCACCTACCACGTTAGATTAGTGGTTACATATCTATATATACATGTAGACTGATTCCGGAGCTCCCGGGGTCCCTTGGTCTATTGAACTTGCGCATACCGGGAGCTCCGCGAGAATGTGAAACGACGCGACGCCACGCCGCGCCTCAAGTCCGTATTATAGTTGCGCCCCGCGTTGTTTCCTCCCCCTCTATATATGCTGGCGCGACTGACTTGCTCCCGGCTCCTCCTCATTCTCCTCTTCCTCCTCCTCCTCGAAAGAGAGAGAGAGAGAGAGAGAGAGAAAGCGCCCCGTGGAATAGCATTTCAATACGACGAGATGTGTAATTTGAAACTGCGGTCTCTGCAGCAGGAGCAGCAGCGGCTCGGCGGCAGCGGTCTCGGGACGCGGCTGCATTGTCTAATCGCGCGGCTCATTCGGGCGACGCATAAATTTATGCGAAGGGAAATGGAGCGTCGGCCACGGCACGCCACACGGCTAACGCTTTCGGCCACTCACTCGCGACGAGGCTTTTGGCAAACGCATAAATTTCGTGGGAGCTCGAACGGCAGAGGTTTGAGGAAAAATATGGAAGCGTCGCCTCGCGGTCAGGTCGCCTATGCTTTATAATCATTAGAATTTGAAGTAAATTAAATATAAAAACGATATTTTGGTACTATCGCATAAGGTTATAGCTCAGCAATTTTTTCTATCAGATAGTTCGAGAAAAATCGCTTCAATTAAAATTGAAAGGTTGAGGGAAAGAGAGAGAGAGAGAGAGAGAGAGAGAGAGAGAGAGAGAGAGAGAGAGAGAGAGAGAGAGAGAGAGAGAAGGAACCAAGCTTTCTACAGATATCGATTCTATAAGAGTAAAGTATGACTGAAGATTCGAATTTCTGGACTAAAATATCTGCAAACGGTCATTTAGTTAGGCCAGCTTGTTTGACACCATTTAAGTACAAATCATGAAATAGGCAAAAATTAGATCAAAATTTAGAATAGTCACTAAAAGATTTGATGAAATGCTCTTTTACATTTATGGCGAGGAGTTTCAACGATAAGCGCTAGAAGTATGGTCGCAGTTGTTTGGCTTAAAAGCAAAGCAGAAAGCAGTATTTCAGCATCTTTAAAGCTTGGGGAATATTCTTTAGAGAGATTCAGATACACCACTGAGCATTAATCAAAGTGTCGAAATGTAGGAGCTTTCATTAATAATAATTTTATCGATCGAGGAAAGAATAACCCTGATTTCAAGTAACTGAGTCGACGTTGCATAAGTTAATCATCGGTGTCTTCATCGAGTTAGCTATATGAAAGACTGTAATTGAGATCTGGCAAATTAATTTTATTTTATCATAATGCTAAGCTCGATGATTTCAAAAAAATAAATCTTGGCATCATCTGTTCTATACTACAGACATAGTCTTTCGTAATTTAGTTGTTTCGCTCGTTATAATCAACTCTTTTCACAAAAAGCATCGATGTCAAAGGTCAACTTTCTAGAAATTTGGATCGACTCGAATGATGCTAAATTTTTACGCAAAGGAATTTATATACTGATGACACAATGAAAGAAAGTGATTGCTTCTATAATAGGGTCAACTTTCAATGAAAACATTTCATGAATAAGTTTTTAAATAATACACAATCTTGAAAATAAAATTAGTAAGTAATTATAATAGTTATTATCAATAAATGTTTTAAAGATTATATAAAGATTATATATCTTAAAATATGAAATGATTGTTTCTGGGATTATTGAATGAATATATTTATATTTTCATACAAAAAGAGTTTTTTAGTTACATAGTGAAATATTACACGTAAATCAGTATATATATATATGAGTGTAGAAAGATAATTAAATATAGTAAAGTGAACATTAACTAATAATGTGTCGAGTGTACTCTTTTGAAGAAGAACTCGAACTAGACTTCTTGTTCCCTGTCTGTTAATACTTGCATAAGCGCGATAAAAGATCAGGTCAAAAGAACGATTTTTTGCTTTTGAATTTGAATGGGTATTTGTCTTTGTTTGGAAAACGCTGTGAAAATCAAAAGTGATAAATATTGAGCGTTTATCTAGCGGTCAAAATAATTTGTTTAGATATTAAAGTGCTTGCGTTGACTAACAATGATAGTAAAATTTACAGTTCAATTAAAAACTTTTTTTAGTAGGTAGGTGGTAGAGTGTGAGTTAAAACAGTCTAGGAATTGATTGATTTGATCATAAGCATTTTTAAATTATAGTAAAATAACTGGGTAGTACTTCACAGTTAATAAATATATACTAGTGAATTATATATATTTACAAGTATATATTTACAGAAATTCAGGTCCTATGTATATTACCTCTCTGGTATACAACTGAATTCATTCATTCTCGCCTTCGTATACCTTTTACTTGCATTAAATAAATACTGATACTTTTAATAAATGAGCCATATATTTTTTTATGTTAAAATGTATATTCTTGTCATACTAAAAAATACGACTGATATATTATGAACGAAGTATGAATATAAGGAATATATTATATACACCTATAAAGTTTTTTTATTTACTATCTTTTTTTTATTTCATAGATTGTCATATTTTTCATTTATCGGTAAGTTTGTTTATATTAAAAAAATTAATTATGATTTTTGTATCGTTTCGGCAGGAAGATTCGTTACGATCTATCTAATTGCTGAATACAGACTGGCAATATTTAGAGAGAATTTTTAAGCTTTTATATTTTGATCATTAGCTGATGTAGAGTGTGTCTGTTTAGAGCTGTGCAATAAAATCACAACTAGATTCTGTGATCAGCAACTGGTACGCTCTCTTTCTTATATACATATTTTTCTATATTCATCTTCCGATATAATTTTATAAAATATGCTAATATAATGATCACGACTATACTTGGTTGTTTGATAAAATGGTATAATGAGTTCTATAAAAGTACTAAAATAATTCATTCTTATCTCGAATACTAGAAACTTACAATATGAACCAATTGATAGAAAGACGCTTTAATCAAAGGCGTTACAATGTTGCCTGAATAAAATATATATACCGATAAAAAAATTTTTCTATCCCAGAGTTAAGCTAAAATGAAAAGATTATAAAATTAGAAATCGGCATAAATTCAATAAACAGTATTACCAAGAAACATTGATTAAGCCGTAACGCTAGAAATACGTTACGACACGATACGAGCAAAAATTAGTTGAAATTAACAAAATAATGCAATTGAAATCTATTGCGATATGCGCGCCTTGCGCGCCCCGGCCTCTTTCTCGGCGTCGCGCTTTAAAAACGACTGGAGAATCTCCCAGCGAAGACGCTCGATGCCAGCCACGCGCAAATCCACGAGACCACCGCCCCGTCCAGCAGACACGATCGATTCCGCAATAATGGACCGGGCATGACGTCTTCAAAAGACCGGCGCGAGCGTTCGCGTTCTGAAAGCGTGCGCGGCCCCCTAGCCCCCTCCCCTACCCCGGGCCCATGAATCATTGATAATGCGCATTGACACAGCGCGAATAACAACAAAAAGAAAAAGCGCAGAAGGCGTACGCGTATATAACCGTCTGCTCGTCTGGATCGCGCGGCGGCGGCGGGGGGGGGGGGGAGTCAGCGCGCCGTCGAGCGGCCCAAAGCGCGCAACTCCCCCGCGCGCGCGCATTCGCAAGAGCTGAGTCAGGGTGACGGCGGCGATCTCGCGGCGGTCCGAGTCGACCGGGCGCCCGCGCGAGATCCCGGCGCGTCTCGGATTCTGTCCCCCGCCCCTCCGTCTCTCGCGCCTTCGAGCGCCGCTATAGATGGATATAAATCCTTAAGGGGATGAACCGGGACCGCCGGCCCTCGTCACCGCGGCCCTGGCGGCCCCGGAGATTTGCATATAACTCACGTCGCGTCGATTCTATTACGTCCCCGCGCTCGCGCGCGAATACGTGCGAGCGGTGATTATGCGGCTCTCCCGCGGGCGACGCGCGCGCGCTCGCGAGAGGGCTTTCTCTCTGGTACCTGTGTAGCGCGCTCAGAGAAAGAGAGCGAAAGAGAGAGAGAGAGAGAGAGAGAGAGAGAGGGGGGGGAGGGGAGAGCGGAGCAGTCTGATGCAAAAACGCCTTTTCACTCGCGGCGCTATATTATACGCTCATATATACACAGACCGAAGTTATCGTGCTCTGTCTCTTTTCCTGTTCGTTTTTTTCTTTCTCTCTCTCTCTCCCTCTCCTGACGCTCATCGTCCCAAGGTAAATTATGATGGGTTATTACGATAAGTGTCCCTAGTCGTGCTCTCCACGCAGCCAGCCGGTCAACTACGACAGAAAGCTGTCTCTCTCTCTCTCTCTCTCTCTTTTTCTCTCTCCGCTCCAGCTATTATAATTTTCGTCAGAGTAATAATAATCGCTGTCAATTTATTTGCAGAAGCTCGAGGCAGCCAGTTATTGCCAGGTTCCAGAGCTCGCGCGGATTTTCAATATTGAATTTTCAGATTCAACTTTTTTGCGAAAATTAATTAATGTATATGTATATATGTATATATGTGTATATATATATATATATATATATATATATATATATATATATATATATATATGGACGTTTTGCCGCGGATTAATGGGCTATTTTATTCGCGTGAAATTATATTTCTCGAGTTGAAAGTCCTACTTTTCTCCTTAATATCTTGGCCGGTTAAATCTCTTTAGACGATTTCGCCTGATTTATGAATTTCTATTGAAAAAGAAAGAGTTGAAAATCTAATAAAAAGTCTTTGCAAGATTTTTGGAACTCGCGAATTTAATATATCACGAGAATAATTGCAATAATTTTTGACAATTTTAAATTGTATTTCATATTTTATATTTAACATGGTATATGTAGAATAATTTATAAGAAAATTTTATAATTACACATGCAATATATGCTAGCTTTTTTATATTCCAATATCGAATACAATATAATTTTCATGATTTAAATGTTTGACATTTTTACTAAGATTTTTTGCATAAAACTTTTCTAAAGTATAAAAATATAAATAAAAATTGACAAGTTCAACAAAGTATATATACAAAACTTTGGAACTTTTAAAAAATTCATGCATTTAATACTTCATTCGTAATCCCAGGGCCGTCGGCGCCCTACAAAAGCAATAAAGAAATAAAATTGAAAATTTTAAATATAAAAGTCTACCGAGCCATTGAATCATCGCGTGCGCCACAGTTCAAAAAAAGAAAAAAAGCAAAAAAAAAAACAACAAACCGGTCCCATAAATTTACTTTGCGCAAGAATCGGTTTTACCCCTTTCGAAAGTGCGTGCGCCCCTCGCTCCCACCCACCCTCAATGCTACTTCTGCGAACACCTATCACACGCGAACGCGGCCGGTCGTAAACACCGCGGATGCAAATGAAATTAGCGACCCCCCCCCCTCGTATGTGCAAGCGCGCAACGACAGCGCGCCCTCGAGCGTTTCTATGGCGCTATTTCAGCGTGACTACCCCTTTATCGAAATCTACGCGTGTCCGTACGTTGCGACCCTGACGAGCGAACAAAAAATGATACTTAAAAAATAAATAAATATATAAATAAATAAAAGAGTAGAATCGCGATGCACAGTCCAGATTATTATACGTAAACACGTTTTAGAAGCGGCATAACGTATAGCGGGTGAAAATTTTTCGTTGTCCCGCGTGATTGAAAAACTTTTCAACGGGATGCGAAGTGGCGCGGCGGTCGGTTTACACGCGCGCGCTCGTTCCGCCACACAGGCACGGACGCGCGCGCTCTCTCTCTCTCTCTCTCTCTCTCTCTCTCTCTCTCTCTCTCGTGTACGTTTCTCTTTTTCCCGCGCGATCGCTTCAATTTGGACACCCTCGCCGCGCGCTCGCGTCGGGAGAGCCCAATAAAATTTACGATCCAAATTCCGATGGATTTACCGGCGTATAGCTGCATCAGCCCTCTCCCCCATCCACCCTTCGCTCCCATGGAGAAGAGTTAATGCTATATTTGTGTGTGTCTGTGTGCGCGCGCGTCATGGGCATTCTCGATGGTGTAAGTAAATATATATATATATATATTTATGTGACGATCTTCCACGCACGCGTTCACTCGATCATTCCCACTGCTCATTACTGCTGCGATATCCCGCAATCGTTCTTTCGAAAGGCATATAAATTTCGTTTTCGCGCAGTGAAAAAAAAGGAACGAACGACGTTCGACCTTCTCTCTCTCTCCCTCTGTTTTAACGGCTCGCTGTGTTACGAGCTCGGTGTTACTCATCGTATACCGTATTATATGCATTTCTTTATTTTCTTACGGCCAGACTGGCGGTATAATTAAGTCGGCTCCCAAGGGGAAACGAGGGATACGAGGCAGGGAACATTATCGCTTCGTCCGGGGGTGTTATTACTTTATGGATCTGCCGCAGAATTGAGGACCGGGTGGGGGGAGGGGTCATTTCAGAAGTTCACGGTGCTCGAAATACAAGCGAATGTTGTAAAGGCTGTTTCTGCGAAAATTGCCTAACACATATTGACGGCGACTTATTGGTAAATTTGAAAATTTGGCAAAATTTAATTCATTACTGTATATCTCGTTGTGTCGTATATTTTAATACAAATTAAAATATTACATTATAACGTCAATCATATAACTAAATATCTAATTCAACAATCAATAATCGACTTAAATTGCTTATGAAAATCAATACAATATTCTAGATTTTTCATATATTTATTTATATAAAACATATTGTATATATTAGAATTTATATTAAAAAATTATGAAGAAAAAATTACCGTGTCCTTTACGAAATCCTAGCATTACGAATTTATTTAAATTTGGATAAAATATTCTGATGAATTTGGATAAAATATGTTTTGTAAGAAAAACAAAATATGTAAGAACAAAATACTATTGTAAGAGTACAATATGTTTTAAAGTCATCTGAATTAACAAAATACATTTATTTGTTAGAAACTGTTTCTAATATAAGTTTTCATTCTTTTAATTCAATCGGCTATGCTCGTAAGAAAAAAATTTGTATGCAACATAATAATTGTTCTCATTATCTATTAATTTTTGTTTAAAGTAAATTTTTTTTATGTATTCAAGAAGTAAATCGATTTTATTTTTCTAACAGCAACAAGTAATTAATTTTACTAAATAAATTATATAATGCTTTTATGGAATTTCATAATTTGATAGAGTTTATTGTTTTACTAAGTAAATTCATGCTTATGAGAAAATTTTGTACAGAGTTTACAATTTGAATTTGCAGACAGGAATATTAAAAAAAAAAAAAAGAAGTTTCACAAAAAATTTTAGACAGTAATCGTTCAGAAACTGAATCATCTTAATGGAATAATTGATTTAATTTGAAGTGCAGAGAGTCCAAAAGTTCCTATGAGGCTAATGTCAATTTGCTAAGTAATATCTTATCGTTCAAGATTAGTTATGTACAATTTTTATCAAGACGTTATCACAAAATCAGGTGCGTTAATTGGATTACCTCTTTGATTTCCTAAAAGAATTGGTCTCTTAAGTTTTTTCTTCGGCCACATAATTTTTCTGATATTCCTGCTTAAAGTGAAAATAGGACCGCTTGTATACTGCTCATAACGGTAGTATTAAAAGAATCAAATTGCAGTTAAGAATATCTGCAATAAAAGACATCAATAATAGTATGGTTTAGAATAGAAACGAATGCACATCACGCGAAGAAAATAATTTGCACACGCTATAAATATCCACCTAACTATATATCTACTAGACATATAATTATTATTCTTTCATACGTTAGTGGAGGGACAAAAAAATTATTATGAATTTCAATAGGTGGTGAACTACTTTAGATATGTTTTTTTATCGATTATTTCACCGATAATTTCCTTCGACATTCGGACACATTTAATGCTTCAAATCTATGCCTCTCTTTTCAATGCAATCGCAGCAATGCTCCGAGCCTAATTAATAAAACACAAAACTATCATCCGCAACAGCGAGAATTCTCCCGCGCGCTCGTACGCATTCCAGAAATTACGTCGCCGCGTGGCGCATATAAGTATTGCGTCGGCCCGCGCGACGACCGACGCGAGCGACGCCTCGCGCAGCCGAAGCTCGCGTTCCCCGATAACGCATTGCGCGCCCGGCTGCATCCGGTATTAGGGTCGGGCGCTCCGCCCGCGCCGCAGCCCCGCAGCTTCAACGCGTGCGCGTAAATGCCCGACACGTCGCCGTCGGGCCTCTGACGGCTCGCGCATACCGCGTCCGGCGACGCTCGTCATTTATCGCGGCTGCCCCCGGCTCTCATTTGCCCCCTTTCGATCTCGCGCGCCGTCGCGTCGGGACGGCTCTGCACTTTTCCCTTTTTCTTTTTTACTCTTTCTTTTCTCTTTTTTTCTCTTTCACCTACGCGCACCGTCGACATTACTCTTTTGCCCTCCGATCTACCGGCGCTCGTTCTCCTCCCTCCGTCGTCTATCCTCTCTTTCCCCCTCCCCCCTTTCTTTCTCCCTCTCACCAATGCGCACTTTTTCACGAGCGCCCACGCACACCCCTGAGGGTAGCGCCGATCTTCCATTTGCTTAACGCTCTGCCATTCCTCTTTTTTCCCTCCACCCTCGCACATGCTACTTCCGCGCATGTAATACATCGTCGCTCCATTGGCCGCGCGGCGTGACGCGCATGCTTAACATTCGCTGCAAACAACGAACGAATATGCATGTAAATGCGTGCGGTTTTCGAGGCTGGCGAGCGAAGACTGCATTATACCGATATACTATTGTTCGATTTTTCGATCTCAAATCCCTTGGGTATTATAGATTAAAATGTATTTGGCTAAAATATAATTAATTTACAATGGCTTATTTTTTAATATTTACTAGAGAATTTAAAAAATAGTCAAATACTGAAAGTTTGTAGAAATATAAATTAGTCAATTTAACAATAGAACTTATATAAATAGAACGAAAATGAGTGAATCGTAACTATTTTTCTAATGTATTTGCTAAAAACCTAACAAAAATAAGAGCGCGAATGACATCCTGATATAAGATTTATTCAAATGATGGTCTCATAATCTAATAGATTCTCCATAAAATTATTATAATAGAATGGCAATATCCTGATAAATATCTTTCATGGCATTGAAAATGCTAATTTATATATATATATATAGATGCCCATTACGGTATTTTAGTTGTACTTTTATTTGAGTAAATTTATTGCAGATATAGTAAAACAATCGCAATGCCACCATAAAGTAGTTTTCCAAAGCTGGAATTTTGAGAAAACAAAGTCATTTTCGTATAAAATGGTGAAGGAAATACCAATACTGACAACACATGAATCCTCATACAGTAATATTTTTCTATTATCCTGCATTCTTCGAATATTAGTCAAATAAATTATTACATATTTAAGTAATTCATAAGAACTTTAAAATTATTAAAAAATACATTTATATAAAAAACATTGTTTTTTGATTAGATATGATTGGTTTTCCTATTGGCATTTAAATTAAACATAATCTAATTTTAGCTATAACAAAATTTGACAAAAATTATTGATTTTTCAATGATCAAATCGTATGTGACGTACATGTATATAATTTAACACATAAATTCTTCGCTAAAAATACGCAGTTCTAATAGCATTTATCTGAAGCATATACAGGAATATATTTTGCTTAAATGATGAACAAATTACCAGGAATTCAATAAATCAATTCTCTTGAATCATAATTTATTTTCAATGAAATTTCCAAGCACCCGTACAAAATCTGTGAAAAATTCTGTCACGAAAGACCACATTCTTCTTTTATAGTTTTTCCCACTTCCGAAGCATGGAAAGCATTTTTTATAAGCTTCCTTTTCTATGTTTTTACTGATGTTTTTTATATTTTAAGAATCAATTCATTTCCTTATTAATTTATTTCTGTGTTCAATAATTTTAATTCTATAATATTAGTTAATTCCAAATAATAATTTTTCGACAACCTGTTCTTTACGCTTTAAAATATATATTCGTTGCATCGCGGTTTCATATTTATTTTTATTTTCTTCCGTTATATTAGAAATTTAAAATATTCTAAGTCTTTCGTATGCTTTGATTATTTTTTAAAAATTATTGAATTACTTTCTCGAAAAATAAGAGCGAAAATTATTTTTGAAACAATCATACTTTCATTAATTATTTTAAGAAATTTCAATGAAAATTATTAATATTTTTAGCTCAGTAGATAAGTAAAAAATTTATTTTATAGGCGATGAGAAAAAAAATTTACTTTTCAATTGCATATTTCATAAGTCCGATTGTCTTTTCAAGTGGGATGAATTTTAAGCAATAAACTCACTTTTATTTAAAAGTCCAAAATCCTTGTAAATCCGGAAATTTGGAAAACCCAAAGTGGCTAGTCGTAAAGTTCATACTACTTTCAAAATTTTCGAAATTTTCTCAAAGCCAGAATACGACCGATTTCAGTATATGACCAGTTCAGTAGAAAGACTTTTTTACGAACATTTTCAAATTCCCCATCATCGCGCGTATCACCGCCTTTAGAAATCATAACCTTTTAGCTTTTTTCAAAAACCTCGAGATGTTTCACATAGTTGGTATTTGTTCACCTTATTTTAAAACTGGACAAAATTTATTTTATAGAAAAATTTTTGGTCATCCCACCAGAGATCAATTGTGTATCTTAATTGTACAAATTTTGTTGCCTTTTCATGGAGATTGTCGTGAGAAATATAAAATTTGCTTTCAATAATTTAATTTTATCTTACAATTCACGCCTCAGATTCAGAAAAACTATAGTTGAACAAAAGAATAAATAGTAAAAAAAATCTTTGAAAGAAACGAATAGATATATACATATATATTTAAAATATATTGAATCTACCGATTACTAAGTGATAACTAATAAATGAATTGAATCACCTATGTCAACATGCATAGGTGCCAACAATTGACCACATATGCTGTCTAAATTTTTATTTATCCTCGTGATTCATAGGCAAAGTTTCATTTATTTTGTTGTAGCACTTTCATCAGGCCATAATATAATATTAGATAAACTAGTACAGAACGAGCATTCTAAATGTATATATCATCCAAATAGTTATCCGTTCTGTGCGAATAAGCAATTGAGTCTTAATTGTACACTCGGACAGTTACATATAAATATTTATATGTCAAAAATTAATACTCGACGCGACGGCAAAGGCATCTAAACATGAACGCAAGCTTCGATAGATAGGGTAATATTGTATAAAAATGATATTCTGTATAGTTGTCGGACTGTATGCCGTTGGAAAATACCGTGAAATAAAACGGCACGCAATGCCGACATTACTCTTGGCTTAGTCTTTTGAGATCGTACAATGGCAATAAGTTGAGCCATAGGTTCTGCGATTTCTTTGACGGCTAAAGTTACTGGCATGATTATTATTGAATCCTCATTTAAACGAACTTTTAGCAGAAGATCTGGTATATTTCTATATATATATATATATATCGGAGAATCGTATGTAATCCGCAAAAATGGTTGCGATAACTGATTTATTGCCTATTGTGGAAAGCTCGATAAAATATTTAAGCAAAGTTTTTTCTCGCGCAATCGAATGTTTGACGTTGAAGGACAAATTCGTTGGCATTTTGCGTTTGGAAACTGAATACTTTATTCCAAAAGAAGGAGAAGCATCCTACGCCTGAAAGAAATCAATAATATGCTAATCAATACATATTTGTAACGTTATCCGTTTATGTCCTTCGGGATAGTAATTGCAGTAGTGCTAGGTTCGATGGGAGAGGGTAGGAATTTCCACAACAGAATCACTTCCATGCAAATAATTAATTCTTTACTTTTCTTCTGTTCAAAGGAAGATTTTTTAAATTTATTTTTAACTAAGTACTGTAAGAAATAATATTAGGTTATTAGTTAATAACAAGAAACTAGGAAATATTATGAGAGTAGTATGAAATAATGTATCTCCAAGAGGGTTGAGTATTCGCTTATTATATACAAAATGAAAGGAAATTAAATCCCTTGATTTTCTAGATAATAAATTAGAAATAGATTAATATTTCTATAATTTTCCAATAAGTTGTAGAAAATCTACCAAAAAATTAATCAGAATAATTTATCAAAATGCATACAAATATCTTTAATTAATATGTTTAAATAATTGAATATAATAAATTGAAAATAAAGAAACTATGACAGCTTAGGTATAACTATGCTCTAAATAAGGACAATAACAACATAATCTCAGTTTATCGAGGTATGGCTTTTTGAGATAATAATTATAAATTTGTAGTAAAAATTAGCTTATCTTTGATGTATTATGTTCATTTAGTTAAAAATATAATTAAATGAAATTTGTATGTAGTTAGATAAATTATTATTAATTTAATTTTTTCTACAGCGTACCCAGAAATTATAGAAATCAAGTATAGTATGTGCAAAAAAGTGATTGGTTGTTGATTCCCTTTAAAGTATCTTTATAAACTATTCTCGCCTGAAGATTTAATATATCTAATATAAGTTTTAAAAATGTATTTTTGGGTCGGGTGGCTGGAAAAAACGATTCTACTCGTTTTTCACGAAGCGTCATGCACCCAGAATCGAGTCTCACAGTGCAGCTTTATGAGAATGTACAACCTGCTGATTTGTGACGGAACGCCGCGCAATCAGGATGATTATCTCATTATAAATATATTTGTAAGGACACTTACATTTGCTTAATTAGCTACATGATTTACGTACATATAATTATATTATAATACATGTGTCTACATTTGTACTTATTATACCCAGATGAAATTATTCAATTTTTATACAAAGTTATCCTCGTTCGTTAAATCGGGATCCCATTAACGCAATGTCTCGCGCCTTTCTATTTCGACGGAACGGGGAGCGCGGTACAACTTGCCCGCTCGCGACGTCGTCAGGTCTTTTCTCGCTGTGCGCACGAGCCCCTCTTCGCTGTCCCCTGGCCGTAGTTTGCGGATCAGGTAAATCAAACAGTTTTCGGACGCGTATATTACTATTATTGGCTCGTACGCTCGATCGTATGCTTACGATCATTGATTGATTATGTTAATTTCGTAATGTTTTTTTTATTGCAAAAATATGATAAAAAGCGGAATTTATTTGAATTTTTAATAATAATTATTAAAAAATTTTATCGCATGAATCATTGTTTAATCTACGTAAAAGGCTAAAAGTGCGTTGGTTCTGCGAATCGTAATACTTCTTATTTATTTCTTTTCAACATTTATTTACGTTGTGAATATAATTTTGTTTATCGTATTGAACGCGAATATAATTTTGTTCGGCCGTATATTAAATATGCGAAAAGTTACATAAACCGTTCGAGCATACATCAAAGAATATAAATTTTCATCGAACGGAAAGTGATGGGCTGCGCATTCGTGCAGATATAAGTTGGGCACTTCTCCAAAGCATACAAATCCCGCCGATCGTAAGCAAACGACAGCGATAAAATTGTAAAAACGTAGCGTTCTCTAAAGGCAACTGATGAAATTCGTGGAAAAGCCCTTGGAGGAAGCATGAAAGGTGAAGCTGGCCGAATCTCACTGGTGCATCATTAATATCTGACTTAATAATCTTGTTTTAAAAAAAAAAGTACAATAAATTTTTTAATGAAAGAATTAAAAAATAATAACGATGACGATGCAAGAATAGGCGGTGGTTGACTTAATGTCCGACCTTTGTATGTATACAAAGTAATTCATCGAAATGATGGGATCGAAAAATTCCAGTCTATGTAGATTAAGCTAGAACTTTTACAAATATAAATATACTAAGTTGGTGGAAACGCAGGTATCAGTAATATGTATGAAATTAGCGAGAATGTCAAGAGATACATTTTGGAGACCATCGCTAAGTTTGCACCATCTGAACGAACTTTTTGAATTGGAAGTATCGTAATGTGAAGGTTCGTTAAAAAATAAGTGGACAAGAGCCTTACTATATAAACTGTACATCTTGTATAAATTTATGGATGAAGAATGGCTTAAAACTGATAACGTTCATTTACCTATTGATCGTTCCTTATAGTTGTGTCCCTCTGTTATAATAATTATATCATTCGTTATAATATTTTCTTACATGGACAGCTCACAATTTTTAAGCGATGGATTTCCGTCAGCTTGTATGAGATACTTATAATTACATCTAAAATAAGTACTGCACACTTATGAATGATACTCCGATTCCGAAGAAATGCTAGTTCCTTACAATTATTATGACTCTTAATTAAATTGGGTGAACACGGAATTTGAAGATTTTTTTCACTTAAATTCTCATTATCTATAGCGGTTTTGTAGAAAGAATAATATTTCAAACAGAAAAGTTATAATGAACTTATATTGGCCATAGTACTTTCTAAATCATTGTTTAGCAAAGCCGATTTTTTACGCATTAGCACATAATGGACCGATGAGAATAGTGCGTATAAATCTAAACGAAATTCCATTTACAATTACTAATAAATTACACATTTATGTTCTTATATTCATTAGAACTTTTTTGTTTTCAATACCATTCTTTCTTCAATATTATTGTTTCAGCGCATATGCAATTTAAATCAAAGAAAGTACTAAATTGCAAGTAATAAAGCATTATGCCTTCGCATTGGGGGAGCGTGAGAAAACTTTACAGGGCTCATATTAATTATCTCCCTCAATATAAGCTACAGCAGTTTTCGTGATATTTTAAATATATTTGCACCCACTTTACTAAAAAATTAAAATCCATGCTTTCTTGTCCAAATCAGGACAAGCACGACGATCCCATGACAGGTAAAAAACCAAAGGAACATTTTAATAGACGAAATATTATTACGATACCAAGAAAATATTTCATTGAATCTTCTCTTGCCATCCGTGAAGCACTGAATATCGTGCACAAAGCGCGAAACAGGCGGCGCGAGTAGTCATCTACATGGGCAACTATACTTCGTGCTATTTCACGACCATTTATCATATAGCTTAGACGATTCGGCACGAAGGTCGGGCGGTTGAAGCATATTGGTACGCGCGCGTGCGCATATACCACGAGAGAGAGAGAGAGAGAGAGAGAGAGAGAGAGAGAGAGAGAGCGACAGACGAAGCCTCGACGGCGGCTGCGGTTGCGCAATAACTCCTCACTCGTATGTGCATACATCCATACGAGCGCAGCAGCTCTTTCGCGAATCGCCCGCGGGGGCGGCCGCGAGGCCGCGCTTAATCTTGCGAGTCGAGCGAGCGCGCGCGCACGTATGCATTCAAATCGAGCGTGCGTAATCGAAAATGAAAAATGCAGTTCCACTTCTCTCTCTCTCTCTCTCTCTCTCTCTCTCTCTCTCTCTTTCTGCGCCTCTTCTCTCTTCTCCCCCACCCCCTCTCTATTCCCTTTCTCTCCTTTTCTCTCCTTTTCTATCCCCGGCTCTTTTTTCGCCGGAACAATGCCCTCCGGGGACCGACGCGCGCCCTCGTGCTCGCCCTCTTCCCCTTACTCCCCCACCACCCCCGAAGAGAAGATCGATAAAATATCAGGCGAAGCGTGTCGAGCGCGTGCGGCTGGTTCGGCGGCGTCGGGGTGCAGAGGGGGCGAGCGGAGGGATTATTATCGGAGGAAAGTTACGGATGTTTCGCAAATTGAATGGAGACGGGAGATTTTTCGCGGGCCCGCGATATGAGAGAGCGCGCGCCGTTCGATAAATATATAGAGCTCTGCGTACTCGACGCTCAATGTGGGATGAGAAGAGAGAGGGGGGAGGGAGAACCATCGGTGCGATGTGCGTGCTTGGATGGTGCGTGAAATTGTGTTTTATCATAACGCTAATGATTTTTCCGCATCGATTTTTTTCCTTTCTCTCTCTCCTTTTTTTATTAAAGAGGATTATAGTATTAAGTCTTTACTACGAATGATGTTGTATACAGGGATAATAACCCGTCGTGATAACGGGAGTTTCGTTATTGCAATAAAGCGCTAGAGGGCAGAGAAAAAGAAGGAAAAAGGAATGTCGATTATTTTAAATTGTTGCATATATGCAGCTCTTGAAAAAATTGGAAAATAAGTTAATTACCGACTGTAATAAATATGGCTAGTGAACCAAGGATCCCTTGTAATTATCGAGACCTAATTAAAAATCTCATTATGATAGCGTGAAAATGAAGTGATCAAAAATTTGATTCATTAGTTCATTATACATTATAATAGAGCTCGAGAATCTTTTGCTGAACGATGATAACAACTTTCACTTCTCGATTAAGCCTAACTCTTCTTTAAAAGTAATAAAATTATGTATATTATTTATATGAATAAATTATGTTTTATAAACGAGTAAAACTTATGTCGTTTTGGGTTAAAAATACAAAATAACTAATTTCAGATCTTTTTGGGATATATCAGTATATATCGGTTAATATGTACTTATGCAATTAAGATTTATAATTAAGAACTTTTGATAATATAGAATTTTTGATAAATATTTCAAGGATTTACTTGCTAGAGACAAATTTTTCAATGTACATTTTGGGAATGACACTATTTCAATTATATAATCTATCCGTAAACACTTTATGAGTACCAATTACAGGTTTAATTTAATAAATTTTTGAAAGAATTCGTTGATTGATTTGTGTAGACTTCATTGTTTTAAATTATAATTTCTCACGTTATACCGATGTTATACTTATTTTTTATCATGTATATATTTCTATAGTGTATGTTTAATCTCATTCTTTTAAATTTGATAATGATGCGAAAAGAACTAGAAAGATGTATTCCCTTACAACATATTCTATAAAATATTTATTGCGATTCTACAGTGGAAACTAATGTTTCATATAGTTTCATGCATACATACATACATACATACATATATATATATAGTTTTATAAATTTTTTATCATTTGAAAATATAAAATTATAATTACAATAATACTAAACTTTTATGCGCGACAAACGCACATTATGAGTAAGTAATATTTTGTCCTGAATTTATTTTTTCAAAATCGACATTTTACGACCCGAAATAGAGTTAATATTTTGCTGTGTTTATGCGCAACAATAGCGTTGAACAGAGGGCTAGTCGAATTTTTTTCCCTCGTGCGGCATATTTATCTGTGCCGCTTCGATGCATTGCAACGCGCGAAATTCGATTTACACGGGAGCAAAATACTAACACTGGCAAGTCAAAATATTGTTTTGCAATGCGATATGTAACATTTATCGAGCACTAAAATATACGATAGCTTATTTACGAAGGTGAAATTTATACGTACCACGATTTTAACTGTCATTTGCGCGCACATGCATCAGGTGGGTATTAATAATTAAAAAAAAAAAACAAGAAAAACAAACGAAGTTTTCTAGTCAGCATATTAATTGCTGCAATGGCGCTTTCATAAACAATCTATTATTCATAACCAGTTTTGTAGATATTGCACGAAGGTTTGTATGCATTAAACTACATACTTGTAGTTGTTCGAATATTAAACTTGGCAGAATATTATAGGCAACGAACCTACTGCGTTCCTATATGCGTACGCTTAAAAGATAGCTTTTAAGTTAATACTAAAGTGCTGTGTTTCCTCGAGGTTTATCATCAGCTGCTTTCTACAGAAATTTTACAGAAAACATTTACAGAAAATGTCATAAAATTGAAAAAAATTTTGTTACACAGTTATAGTATTAATAAAACATGCATCTTTATATTAATTTGTGCTCAAATTATTCTTTAATTTTGAAATAATGTTTTCTTTTACAAATAATTTACGAGTACAATAGAAATAGCGGACAGTGTACATTACAAGAAATGTGTGTAATAAATTACGAAAGCACTGAATGACGTGGTGTCCGTATCGAAGGCTTGTTTCGAACAGATACAGCTTGCGCTTCGATCGGCTGAACGAGTGGAAACGCTAAACATCGAGTCAAAAGAAGAAAGGCTCCTCGGCCCTTGCTGTAATTCTTATACCTGATTGTATGTTCTGCTATTGTTCGTATTATACTCGCAAAAAATCTAGAGATTTTCATAAAGAAATTTGGTCAGTTAGTATCGCATGTATGAAATTTTAGAAATATGCTGAAAACAATCAGTACAAATGAAACTCAATTGCATATATTACGATGTTACAGTCGATATGCAGTGTAAAGTTGATACACAGATCAATTAAACATAAGTTTAAACTTTTTACAGCGAAGCATTGCCAAGATACAACTAGCAAATATTGTATATAAATATATGTATATATATATATATATATATATATATATATATATATATATATATATATAATTATATCCAATTTGGTATTTTGAATATAAATTGAAACATGTAGATTGAATGTTACTAAGCTGGTATAATTCAACACCAAAAGTCAATACAAGAAGTAAAAATTACTCAATAAGATTTTCTAAACTTCTAGAAGATTGCCAAAGTTTTATTTATGAGCAGTGCAGTTTGCAGCATACTCACAGATACATGTATAATTTTCTAATTCGAATAGATTATGCAATACGGATTAATGTTTATCTAGTGGATTGTAATAAAGCAGTCAATAGTTCACTATGTTCCTCCAGCAATGATCTGATCAATTCATAATTGTTCTCTCCCGGCGGTGTTTATTTTCATCATCACTGCGAGAATGAATTTTAGTAATAGTCCCACTATTAGGTAACCCTCAAACAGTGTCTCTCTCTCTCTCTCTCTCTCTCTCTCTCTCTCTCTCCCTCTCTCCCTCTCTCCCTATCTTTCTATTTCTCTCTTTCAATACTTCAAAACTTTCAAAATAACGAATGGATGCTCAAATGTCGAAATTTTCTTGTCATTTCATGACGTTCGCTATTCCGCACACATACATACAGATACGCATATGTATTTATATATGTAGATATTTGCATATCCGCGGCTCACGCAAAGTTGTTAACGAAGTCATGGGGCTTTGGCGGCGATTCTCTATCGTAATTAACAGCAACGCGTAGAGCTGTGTTTATTTAATTATGACGATAGGAGGAATAATTGTAGAAAGCCAGGTTCACGATTATCGCCGCTGGCCATCGCGACCTCGTGCGTATATATTTCCTTACATACTGGCTCCGTGTCATTGCGTTATTGTCATATACCTTAAAATATGGACTATATAGATATTACGGTTAATACCACGCTTTTTACATGTAGACAATGCATAGTACACGACTGATTCGGCGAAAATTATTCATCGTAGGTGTTTTGGGCACAGTTTTGCTTTTATCGAAGTCAACGCGTACGCTTAAACGGGCAAGGATAAGCTGGATACGAATTCATTTTGAATAATAAAGGATCGTCGAGAAAAAATGGCGCTTCGGTAAATTTAATAAAAATACACCCCCCAAAAATTGATTCAACCGCGGGAGAAGGTCCTCCTCGAAATTCCAGCCTCGCCCGCTATTTACAATTTTCATTCTCTGCTCCTAGAGGCTCGATAAATTACTTACTCGGGGCAAATCTTTGCTCTTTCCCGCGATTCCCTCCCTCTCTTGCCCCTCGCGATTTCTATTTGTCCTAGCCTCCCTCGCCTCCTTATGCCGCGCTCGCGCCTTTCGCGCCCCTTCGCTTCGCCTCCTACTCCCGCGGCTCCCGCGCTTTCAGAGCGACGCGACACTGGGATTCACCTTCCGCCCTTATTTCCCGTTCTTATGAAAGCTAAACCTATCGGTTGCAGACCCCCTCCCCCCGCCGTTCGATCCCGGTTTTCTTTTCTCCCCATTCCCCCGGCCGTATCTCTGTCTTACCGCCTCCTCCTCCACCCCCCCCGTTTCTCCTTCTTCCCCCGGCTCGTCTAATTTCTCTCTCCGCGGGGTGCGAGGCTACGGCGTAAGCGAGGAAGTGTTGCTGCTGTGCACGCGCATACCAACGTACTCCAACACAGGCACACGGCATACATGCGCACGGGCACGCGCTCTCTCCGACGAAGGAAACGCGATTATCTCGTTCGCCCCTCTACCACCCCCCGTCGCGAGCACCAATCAACGTGTCACGGGCCGGTAGCGCCCGTGTTCGACCGAATGCCAAGTGGACGCGCGAGAGCTCCTGATTAACTATATATAATCGTAATGGGATCGTGGGTCTATTTCTCGAAGGCCAGCGCTCGCCTCGAGAAAGGTGAGAGGGACTGGAGGGGGCGCGAGTGATTGAGGAAAATAGCACGGACTTAATTTAATTATGTGCTAAAAAGGATATATAGAAAGTAGCTCACCCGCCATGTTTGAATGGCGATCATTTTAGCGAGGGGTGCGAATTAAGGAGAAACATTTTCCCAAGGCTCGACGAATTCAGCTTTGTAATTTGAGAGTAGATTTGATGGTAATGCAAACTATGATGGTGATTCCGTCTTTATTATCTATAGAACCATTTATCCGAAACGCTAATTGAAAACAGAATAAGTAAATATCATAATAATGGATAACTTAATATAATTGAAATAAATAAATATAAATAAAACCAAGAATTCTTGATCATAGCAGTACAACTATTCATATTATGAATAAGCAGAACATGCGGTTTATGTTGTACATTCAAGCAAAAAGTCACGCAAGTACTTAAAGTGAGGCTTTTAATATAGAGCTCGCGTATTTCAAGTGGTATGAGGTTTTCCAAACAGGCGCCGCCAATTGTAAAAAAAAAGATTTATAACAATTCGTATGTATACCCGGAATATTCAGATCGAGAGTTGTTATTCTTTTAGATTCATATCTGTAAAGAACGAAATGAAAAGCTATTGTCGAGATAAAGTGGAGAGTTATTCTTTACAACGCTTATTAAGAACGTCGGACACATAAAACGAAGCTGATTTTTAAATGACATTAAATTATGTCGAACACATGGATAAAATATGCTTAGGTCTATTCTGGTTCTTCAGAAAAGTATAGTGCAGTACTGTGTCCATTTCAAGATCTCGACGGTTATAAGTCTCAAAATAAAACCACGAATTCCCAACTATTAATAAAATTTTCACAGTATTGAGAATAAGTCCGTTTGGACGTTATTCAATACAGACGATTTTTGAGATTTATCATTTTCATGATATTTTCAGGATAGCTGG
Source organism: Sycobia sp. Sy_11 (assembly GCA_018907035.1). Classification (NCBI taxonomy): domain Eukaryota; kingdom Metazoa; phylum Arthropoda; class Insecta; order Hymenoptera; family Epichrysomallidae; genus Sycobia; species Sycobia sp. Sy_11. Next base: position 2,275,182 of record JACCIC010000037.1, read on the forward strand.
CGTACTCATGAATTGAACATTAAGAAATAACGTAATACGTCTTGCGTATAAGTGATATGTATAATAATGAAACAGCTCGTTAATGGTTCGCAACTAGACTAGACATATCTCTAAAAGAAGTAACAATCACTTTTAAACGATCAGAGAGATGTTAAAAGATTCAGAAATTCGCCGAATCCGCAAAAGAAATACGTTTGAGTGTTTTTTTCTTAAAATACAGTTATTAACTAATTCAAACGTACCATTTCTCTACCAACGGCTTATCAAATGTTGTCCAGAATGTTCATTAGAGTTATGCGAATACTATGTCTTTACCCGCAAAACTATTAAAATCGATCAAAGGTAAATTTTCAGGCTATAGATTTATATATTTTTAACAGATCTTAACGAAACTGTCTTAGCTTATTATTCTGATCTTTTGCATAAAAACAGATGATTGGCTGAGTAACCTTAATGCTTAACATTTCATTATTTATGCTGTTATAAATTTTATATTATATTTGCAAATACTTTTTTCATTGCGAGTGCATCGATCTCTTTCTTTGTGTTGTCGTCATAGAACGTAGAATAGATTTTAATTAGTTCAATACAGGTTACCATGAATAGCAGAAATAAGATTAAATTTTTATCTAATATTTTAGCTATTTATCGATTATTTTAGTTATTGCATTGATTTTCATCAACCTATTATTCGTAAAACCTATGACAAAGAAAATAATAGATTAATGCAGAATTATGTGATATTGGTAAATTAGGGACGCAACAATGGGGGGTCTGAGGACACCCTGGCTGTGTTATGGATACCCTCTATTCAGACTACGCAATATGCTACATACACCACTTTCTCCACCCGCATACGCACGCTTGCACAAACGCGTGCGCGCGCGTGTATATATATATATATATAGGTTAAGATATTTTCAGCAAATGAAAGAAATATTTTATCTAGTGATATTACTCAAATTACTGCAGACATATCTTGCTGTGTACTGTGTGACGATGAAAAATTTATTTCAGAAGCACAATATTGCATTCATGCTTAAATAATTTACCAGTACGCCACGTGCACGAAGGTATTTGAGATGAATTTCATGAAACTAATTTAATGTCTCCATTTATTACTGAACATGTGTTTGAAATAAAAAATTTTATAATAACCATACAACAAAGCAAATTTAGACCGTTCAGATCAGATATTCTGAAAATCATCTATTATTTACGTAACGAGTAATTGGCGAAATTAAGTTTCATTAATAGCTATGATCCAAAATTGCAGCTATAGTGCTTGTCAGTAAAATTTAAGAATTTTGGAATTAGTCGAATGACGACCCGTCACAATGAGATAGAAAAAATATATGATTGTAATGAAATTTAAAACACCTATAGTTATACTGAATGTAAAAATTGCTTAAAATTTTTTTACTTGGATACGATAAGGGTCTTCAGCGTTACGACGTGTCTTCGATAATACAGAATGGCATTATGTTCAAAGTATAATCGATTAGGTTATTGCTGGCAAAACTCAAAGATAATGTTGTAAAATAATTAGCTAGAATATAAAGATTTAACGACTGAGGTTCGTAGTGGCAAGAACGTTTAACAATTATTTAGATTATGGACGCTTTTAAAAGTATTTATAAGGTTCGTGACTCGATTTGTATTATTCATATATGTGTATTAACAAATATATATTAATAATATAGTCAAATATTTTTTGAGATTGACAAAAACATTCTATTTATGGATTCAATGTTATAAGTAGTAGTTACACTTTGTCAAGAAGCATTTTTTAAGTAGTAATAGCCAACTGTGAAATGATATGTTCTGCTATTCTAAATTTAAAACGTAATAAAAGAACAAGCCAGAAAGGTTTTCTAGTCGATTGTCTAGCAAAGGAAATCCATTCTTTCTTATTTTATTCCGTTTGTATAAGGTAATTTTATGTTAATTATCTTTTTATACTATTTTCATTTATTGATATGATTAAACAACAAGGATATGAATTACTAGTATGCATTTGATGTATAGGGGCTCGAGTCTATGTCCAATTCTTTTGATATTGTTTTGTTCAATTTTTGACAGAATTTCGTCAAGTTTTTGTGGAGCTAAGTATAAATTTCGTTTGATTATCGATTATTATCAACTGTACAAGCAAAAACTTTTTAGTGAACGTAAAGTTTTTAATTAGTTTCGATACACTGTTCTTTTGGTGACTTAATCTATTATCACACAGCCGAATATCTATTAATTAATTTTTTTCTGGCCTAATTAGTGAAACACGAAAAAAAGTTTTTTGAAGAATGTTTTTATTATGATAAT
>JACCIC010000037.1:3562500-3767236 GCA_018907035.1 Sycobia sp. Sy_11
ATCAAAATCTGAGAACAGTGATATTAATGAGATTAGTGCTGGATAATACAAATGAGAAATGAATTTAATACGTAATTTTCTAGCACTTTTACATTTTACGCTTTATTTATACATTTTCTTTTTACATATACAAGTGAATTTATTGAAATAAAAAATCCAGTTGTATTAATTATTCTAGAGTAAAATAATATAAATATTTCTATCGCTCTTATATAGTCATTTACAATAAAATTATAGTGATAGCTGTATGGGCCTCAATAGGGCCCAGGTAGGCTTAAATAAATAAAAAAAAACAATTATACTGGAAGTCAAATGGCCCTCATTTACAATCATACAATCATTTACAATCACGTAAAATCTAAAATATAAAAATAAAAATTTATTTTATCAATAAAAATTTATATCGGTCTTACAATCTTTATAATATAATATATTAACCAAAATAATGACAGTCAGACAGTCTTTGTTTATAACAAAAAAAAAAAGGTAACTATAAACAAGGACAGTCTGACTTTCATTATTTTAGTTCATATATTATATTATAAAGACTGTAAGACCGATAAAAATATTTATTGATTTAATTCGCAACAATCGTTACAAGTACAATTTTTAATTGTAAAAAATTCATTTTGTCAATAACAAACGATCTAACTGTTGCCTCCATTAAAATTTTGCGCATTTCCTTACACCAGCGTTTCGAGCCGCTCCAGATCCTCTTCAGGGACTGAAATAAGAATTGATTAATGCATATATATATATATATATATATATATATATATATATATATATATATATATGTATATATGTATATCTCTTTGTCGTAAGATATGAGAAGAGTAGAGGAGCCATGTACTAATATCTATTTTTGTTCATAAACTTTTATCTCTGCATCTGAAAAGAAGCCAGAGTATCTTGAAATGTCGGACTTTTCAAAATTCATTTTCATTTTCATATTTCAAATTTTATATTTCAGATTTTACGAATATAATTATAAATAAGGGCGGTTTAGCTACCAGTATAATTATATATTTAGGTAATTATATATTTCTGTAAAAAGACTGTAAAATCATCGATATATGACTTTTAAAGAAATTTAATACAAATCACAAAAAAAAATTTATTCAGATTCAACGAATATTTTCTATGAATGCTTATAATATTGTCATAATAGCACTTCCTTAAAGTGTGTATGTATGTTTTTAAATCAGAATTATAACCAAATTTCTTTTGACAGTAAATTTTTATTTTATTTTTTGAATAATCATATACTATTAGTAGGAATGCAATTGCTTAAACAAATAGCGAGATAATAATGCCGCATTTGAATATAAAACTCAAAGCTACTCAATATATTTTAAGCGGATATATAGAATAGTGTAGAAAAGAAATATTCTCTTTTTACTCATGTTAGTCGCTCGCGATCGTTGCACACTAAAAAGAATTACATTGTCACGTCTAAAATTTGCATAAATTACGGATAGACATCCTCCCGCGGGGCATTTCTTATTTTTACTTAACAATGCTCCCCGTATCCTCTTCCATCGTATTTCTTATTTCTTCTCACGATACTTATATACTTACGACGAACATCTCTCATCTCACATTTTCTTGCCCCAACCCCGCTCCGCGCTGTACTTTCGCGCGAAACACATTTAGCCTCGTCTCTTTAGCCTATATATAACCGTCAGAAACGTGAGATGTTTCAATAAGTCGTCAATAACGGCTTATAAGACAGTCCACCTTGACTGAAACAACTTAATGTATTTAAATTCGTTGTTACTTTAAGGGAAGTCCTTTTTATCAAATAAAGAATTTGGAGTATTCATTTATTATTGACCTAGCTGAACTTTAGAAAAACATTATATTGAAATTAAATAAGTTTCGCACTTAGATAACTAAACGCACACAGATAAATATATATATATATATATATATATAATTATAATTTATAAAATATTTCGGTCGATCCACAATAAGTGTCATATGGACAGCACATAAATTTATACTTTATTTTAAGAAGAGATATGCAGGTTTATTCAAATTCAGCGATCTTAACGAGCTCTTAATTCTCTTCCACACCAATTGAGTAAAGTACAAAATACCGCCAGTGCCTTCTGTTCTTGATAATATTATATGTATAAACATGGAATTATAAGAAATTCTACTAATTCATGTACCCTTTATTTACGTCTATATTGTATTGCTGTAAAGGTACAAGCAGTTTCATCGAACGGTATGAGCATAAGAACGTTTCTAAAATGCTATATATATCTAAAAATTATTTTAGTAACCATATTTTAAAAACTTTCTCGTTTTCGTCATGATTAAGATTGATTGCAGAATACATTATCTGAACAACTGGGCCTGATTATCTAATTTTAAAACTCAATTTATTTTAATCTACAAAAAAGTAAAAATAATTAGATTAGAAAAAATTAGATTTTATAAGAAATATTATAACCGATTGGTGTTTCAGCACCAATCGGTTATCACCATATATATATATATATATATATATATATATATATATATATATATATATATAATTAATATTATTCCGGTATCAAAAAGCAACAAACAATCACCTGCATTTTAATCGAACTAATGCTTACAGCGCCACGCGGCTAAGAAGCGTCAACCGAAGCCTATCGCATTCTATAAAATTACAATCGATTCTTCAGTTGATGCCAGGCTTTTTAAGTTGACGTATTACACGTAAAATATCCTCAACGACTTTCGCTCGAGGGATACTTTTCCCCCCGTTCGCACTTCAGACTCAATATACGCCACCCACACCGCAGCGCGGCACAAATGCGCACGCCTTATTTCTCGCTACATGTAAGTGCGTGAAAGCTTTTTTTTCAAGTACTTAATTGGCGCGCGGCGGTTCGAGGCGCATAGATATATATATATATATATATATATATATATATATATATATATATATATATATATATATATATAAGTTCTCCGATGACTCGCGCGCACTCCTCAACTCGACGAGTGTTTTTTGCACTTTGTCGCTATGGTTCTTTAAGTGTGCTCGAGCCGCCGATCATTGTTTCCTGTTCATTTCTAATGAATAATAACGCAGGCACGCACAAAGTCTCTTTCGAGTAATATATACATATGGAAAGCCCTTTTTCGTGATTACATATAATTATCAGGCTTCTGTGATACGAAAATGGAATTGAAAAATTGACATTTTGTGGCCTTTAACGAAGGTTTTCTCTCGATCCTGACTTCAATAATTAATTAACTTTAAATTCAATTAAATTAAATCAAATCATTCAAAGTTCAATTCAAAATTTCAAATTATAAATTATTGAATAAAATTTAAAATTTCCAGCGATGATTTCGTCGAGAATTACTCGATATCTCGTATATACTTACATATCAGTTATAAACAGTTTTTCTTTTTTTTAATTTGTGTGGCGCCGTTTTGTCCGAGGAGATCGCATATACATTTCTTCCTTATATTAGTATTTCGCGAATATCATATTATATTAATCTCTTATTTATGTTATTTATACATATATATATATATATATAATATTAACGCAATATTATAAAACTTCTTAGAAATTATTACACATTATTTTAATATAATATCAGACTAAATAATTCTAACATTGAAAATCATAAAATTAAATTATATTTATAGCTCTACTTTCTTAAACTATAAACACACATAAATCTATCAGTGACAATGAAAATATCTTATTTTTAATTGTGAGGCAAAGAATATAGAGACGTTTTACATGAAGCTAATTACTATATAATAATAACTAGAATTTTAATCGATAAATAAATACTTTAATTCTATAAATTCTAAAGGTAGAAACCTACTATTAAAGTTGACACTATTTCTTAAATCTATTTTCGTTTCTGTTCCTAACAATATAATAAATATATATATATATATATATATATATATATATATATATATATATATATATATATTAGTGCATATCGAACTTATCCTAATCTAATTCATAAAATGAAATAAAAGCCTCACACAGGAAAAATAGGGATATTATTAATATAAACGATATTGTTTAAGGATATGAAGAAATAAATTCTTATTATTACGTAAATAAAAATTCTTAAACTTATTCAGTCAATCATAAAATTTATACAATATAATTTAGTTGAGATCCTGAAACGTATCACACAAGTTATGTCCAAATTAAAGAACTTTTACAGTTAATTCGAATTATATGCGACCATTCGGGATCTAAATTCAACGAGAAGTGGGGAGCGCCATCTCGCGACCGAGCACCTACAATTCCTCGTCTCGTAGAGGACACTCGGTAACATGCGGCCATATGTATATAATATGTGGGCCGCTTTCTCTACCTACTGTAGATAATAACCACTGTATGATATATATACCCATATAGCAGCGTATGCCAGATATGGATCATGCACGATATCTGATGCGTACCCAGATAACATCGCGCCAGCGTATTGTCGGCAACGCTTAGTACGCCTTGCAACTTGCAATCTTAAGTATTGACGGCCAGGTACAAGACAATTTACCCGCAAATTACAGGCAAAACATGTCAGGCAAAATCCGCAAGCTAATTGTCAGTGAATCGTGTGCCGATTGGTGCGGTATATCATGAATTTTGCTGCGCCATATATAATATATATATATATATGTATATATATATATATATATATATATATATATATATATATATATATACACATTTCTAATGTATTTATATTATATATTTTTTTTTTCATAAAAATACTGAATTACATACAATAAAATTTTTATTCAAGGATATATATAAAATGTAAAACATAAATATAATTTAATAAAATATATTTATGTAATATCATAATGACAATTTATAAATAATACTATTTTATAGTGAGGTTTAAGGTTTAGGGGTGGGGGAGGGTAAGATTTATTCGGTATAAAACAGGCACGTTGTTAAGACTTTTTTCTCGCGACACAGATACAGTTGAATTACCCAGTTAATTTGCATATAATAATATATCATTTGAACAATATTTTGCTAAATTTTCATTGAAAAATATGGAAAATTAAGGGAATGACAGTGAATCTCTGGAGGCTCCTCGAGAAAAAGTTGTTTTGCGGTGTACACGATTACGCACCACAGAAACATCGGAATCGCAAAAACAAAAGTGCTTTCTTCAAACGAGATGTTTCCTCAGATAACACCGTAGAGTTTTTTTTAAATTTAAAAATTTTTGGTAGCCCTAAGAAGCCAAAAATCCGAATTTTGCTATAAAAAATCGGATTATCTGTTACTGTCCAATAAAGAATTAATAAAAAACCAAAAAACTTGAGGGCGTTACCTGATGAATTATGTAAAGATGTACTGTGCAAAATCTGAAACCGATCGGTTCTATAGATTTTGTGTGAGAATGTACACAGTCTTCAAAAATGGCAGTTTTCAGAAAACGGCTGAAAAGTTTTGTAAACTAAAAAATTCACAATAAAACTTTATAATTCTTCAGGTTCATAAAACATCTTTTTGTATTTGTCTTCGTAAAACTCTTACTTCTTTACTGTAGTGTGACGCTTGTTCCTCCGCTCTATTTATTCTCAACTCGTCATCTTGTCGCGCCCATTCGTGGGAACTTGACCCTGTACTGATTTGCATCTTTTTCATAATAGCTAATAGAGCAAAAGAAACGTCATTGAAAGTACATGTAGCTACATTAGCTGCAATTTCAGCAATTGTAGAGGTACCACTCACTGACAATGGAGAGATTTTCCAGATTAACTGATTGAGACTCTCATTATTATTTTGCGTGCAACCTCCAAGATATCGCTACAATAGTTCGTCTTTACTCAAGTCCACATAAATGGATCTAATAGCTCTAAGAACTTTAGTAGGATGTGTTTTATAGCTGTGTTTAAAAGATTTTAGAGCATCTGAAGCTGCAGCTTTCTGCCATTCGCACCAAGAGTCTACGCCACTTACTTACGAATATGTAAAAATCCTACTTGGAGCAATGAATGTTCAAAAACTCACAACTTTGTCAATTTTGCTCCGATTAACTTGAAATGTCGATACAATATTCTTGAGATATAAAGCATTCATTTAAAATTTTTTTCAAAAATAGCCAAAAAAATGTTTAAATACCTTACCCCCCCTTTAATTTAAATATGAAAATAATTATATACAAATTATGCCAGCTTCTCAAACTGCTACATTTCGTGTATGTCATATTTTTTTCTGTCCTAAATTTATTTCTTTGTCCTGTAAATAATATAAAAACAAAATGTATTTACTATATATATATATATATATATATATATATATATATATATATATACTAGATATATAATACGACTATAATTATTTAAATTTATATAGTTTAAAAAATTAGAAAATAAATCACGTTATTAAATTCTTTTATGATTAGAAATCTTTTATTTGAAAATAAGAAAATAAAATATATAAATTATCATCAAATAGTACATATATAAATTGATCAAATTAATTAATAAATCTAAAAACATTTTTAGTATTACACATTTATAACTTACTATAATGCAAATTCCAGTCCTCCTTCAACCTTTGGACAGGTAGGATCTCTCATGCTCAGAGTGCATTTTCCAGCCCTCTACCGATCAGGTAAAAAAGGAAAAAGAGTCGTAAACTATCGCTAGCCACTGTGCGCCCGTATATGGTAGTATTTCACCCACGATCATTAGAAATGAGTGCTTTTTCAAGTGTCTTCTAGAGCAAAATTGGTGAAAATGTTAACATCAGTAAAACAAACTTAGTTCAGACTCTGTCCGGTTCATTAAAAAAGTTCCATATCGAATGATAGTCAAGAGAATGGATCTGAATTCTCCATGAATGAATTAAAAGTAACGATGAAAAGAACGCATAAAAGAAAAGCTGTAAATATAGAAAATCAAGCTTTGAAATTAAGTGAAGCTAAATTATCTAAAAATATATTAACAAGCAAGATAATAAAATCATCTCACCAATTAAAAGAATAAAAAAATAAAGAAGAAATCTATTCAACTGACATTGAAAGATGAACAAGTATTGATGAATTCAATTCAATGGCTGATAATTTTACTAATAACTTGAAAGACCAAGCTTCGTTAAATCCAAATGCCGTTTCATCTACCTCGATACCTTCATTCTTATCCAAAAACAGATTCGACATCTTATATTCGACATCTTAGCAGAAAATATCCTTGCCAACGTCCATTATGCCACGAAGAAGAGCATGCATCAGAAGATCTGAACGACATGGATGTAACTGAAAAATCTATAATAGATCAGATCCGATCTAAAAACGAAAAAAAAAACGAAAAACTACGCTCAGATCCTCAAATCGGATAACAGGGGAATCCCCAGCACAAAATAAAGTTGCAGGCAAACAGACTGTCTTATCTGAGGGCAATAAATCGGCCAGGCCGACCACGCCCACAACTCAGACCACCTGGGCCTCCTCGAGGAGCACGTTTCATTCTAAACCAAATGAAGAAAATGCCACGGAGCAGCCGAATGAAACTCCATCAACTTTCAAAGGAGCGAAGCCGCCCCCAATCAACAAAATTCATCAGGACCCAAAGGACACGGTGAAGCTAATGGAAGATTCACTAAAAATTAAATCTTTTTATATTAAGGTCGTTCACAAGGGTAAACACATTTTATATTTAGATAATCTTATAGACTATAATAAGACGAAAGATATCTTAGTCAAGGCAAAAACAGCTTTCTATACTTTTACCCCTAAATCGGAAAAACCCCATACATTTTTACTAAAAGGCCTCGAATTTAGCTGCACCGAAAGCAAAGTGCTTAATGAATTGGAAGCCCTATAGATACCCGATATTAAATTTATAAAAGTTTCACGTTTTGCAACAAGAAAATCCGTGTCTAACAATTCTCTCCTCGCAATCTTTATTATTCAAGTATCCCCTAACAGTAACATCGGTCATTTACAGAAATGAAAGAAACTCTACAACATGGGAGAAAATTAGAAAAACCAATATAACTCAATGCCATAAATGTCAGTATCTAGGTCACACTTCACAGAACTGTAACCTGAATTATCGTTGCGTAAAATGTATTGAACCTCACGGTCCAGGCGAATGTAAGATTTCGAAAGACAGAGTAACCGATAAAGACAAAATTTTCTGCGTAAATTTTAAAAGTTATAGGCATCCAGCGTCTTACAAGGGCTGCCCTAAACTTATTGAATTGCGAAAAAAATTTACTGAAAAAGTTCATAAGCAGAAGGAAGCAAAAAATGCCCGTATTTTCCAAATAAGTCGTAAAATCACACCTGATCTAAAATATTCTGATATTCTAAAACATGACAAAAGTCTAACTACACCCAACCATATAACTACTCAAGTACTACGAAATATGAAACCCATAAATACCGTACCCCATATTGACATAATAAAAGTTATTGAAGACTTTAAAAAAAGTATATTAAATGTTCTAAATGAACAACAAACGCAACTTAACACATTAAAAGAACTAGTTAAAAAACAAGACGAAAGAACAGATTCCATATTTATTACAATCAATAGCATTGAAAATGGCTAACCTCGAATTAGATCTCATAAACAATGGTCTTAATAATAATAACAAATTAACCCTTAAATATCTAAAAATAATTTCAATCAATGTAAATTCCTTAATTTCGAATCAACGAAGATTTAGTTTGTTATATCTGTTAAATAAAGAAACCACATTTAGTACTATTATCTGAAACAAAACTCAGATCATACCAACTCAAAGCAAGGAGGTGGAACAGCTATATTAACGAAAAAAACCTATAAAATTTAAAATCATAGTGAACGAACAAATATCTAAATTTAAAAGCCTTAAAACGACTATTTTAAAAATAAAACTTAATATTAAGGAAAATCTATTTATAATATCAGCTTATGCGAACGCCGGACATGAAATGGAGTTTCACGAAAAACTAGCAGAAATTTTCAATATACTACAACTAGATAAAATAGAAAATTATTATTTATTGGCGGGTGATCTCAAATTAATAAATATTTTTTTATTGGCCTTACAGTCCAATCAAAAGGGTGATCTATGAGAAACATGTAAGCTGGAAAAACGATAAAAACAATACTCGAGAAACTTTCTTAAATACTGGCTAGGTAACAAGAACATTTTCTATAAAATAAATTTCCTGAGCTCCGAACCCCCTTCTTCTCCTAGCGGAAATTCGTTCCTAGATATCTGCCTAGTAGATACACGCTTACAAATAAGAAGCCAGCGTCCCCAAAATACAATTAAAACTATTGACTACGATAGTAACCACAATGCTCTAGTGATGAAAATAAATATAAATAACTTAGATAAATTACTCCTCGAAATAGACATAGAAACGCACACATATAAAAAAATACACACTTTAAAAAAACACACGTAAAAAAACTTAAAAAATATCTTGATAATAATTGCAACCTAGAATTATAAAACAACATCAATCTCACAAATAATTAAATTGATTCAGCTTTAAATCAAATCGAAAATGACATCCTATCCGCAATTTGTGAATCTGTTCCTAAAATAATACGAAAAGACTTTTGCAAAAGTTATATTAATGATAAAAGTAGGAAATTTTGTCGCAAATAAATAAAATAAAACGCAATTATAATTACAGAAAAAGAGAAGAATTAGAATTTTGATATTACCTCCTATATAACTTAAAAAGAAGCCTTAAATACGAATTTTCAAAATCCATAAGCCAATTCTGGTCGAACAAAGTAAAGAAGATACACAAAAAAAATGATACATCTAAAATATTTCCGCAAATCAACCAAATCTTTAGACCTAAAGGCTCGAATCCCATTGCCTTCGTCAAACTACCTTCTAACAAAGCCACTCTATTACTAGAAGCGGGTTTATCCCTAGAAAAGGTTAACACAGATAATGAAGGCAATTTTATTATATCTAATCCCACTGAAAAATTAGATGTAATAGGTACTCATTTTGCCAAAACTCACACTCAAAGAAAGTATGACGTGTTTTTATGTATAAATTTTGCACATCAAAAATATCAAATTATAAAGCAAAAATGCCGGCAGTCTAAAGGATAATATAACAGTTTTCAATGATTTTTGCTTTTACTTATAATTATAAGTATTAATTCAATATTAAAATAATTATTCATTAATTATTTAATTAATTTATCATATTTAAAATCTTCAATATTATCTTGCGTTTCGGTCCTTATCTCACAGGAGTGGAACATCACAATATCAGATCAATTTGTTTCATATTATTTGGTATTACATTACTATATATACATTTATTGGTAGAATTAACCTAACCTTGTGTATTATAATAAACACCAAAACATAATAACATTACTTTCTATTCACCACTGTTTTAGCTGGTTGTAGAAAAGGTTTTACATTTGACTATATAAATAAACAAATAAATAAATAAATATATACAGCATCTATAAATAATATTAGTTAATATTATTAAATTCAGTTAAATTTTAAATGACCTAAAATGATTTTCCACAGAAGCATAATAATCTTCCTTCTTTGGTGAATGTATTGTTGAATCCAAATTTGGTTTTCTGCTAGCTGATGGCTTTAGTAGTTTATGCTGTAGATAAAAAGTTTTATCGATTATTTTTGAACAAGTAGCTGATGTGGTATTTATATGATTTTTATTACATGCAATATTTTTATTACAAAGCTTTGATTGAGCTGAAGTGGAGATTTCATTTCAGTTAATCTGGCCTTTTGAGCAGATGGTCCTGCAGCATGAATATTTGGAATCGAGACTGCATTCTGTTTATATTTAGCATCTGGTCCACTGTTTAGATGTAGTGGAAGTCCACTTTTCTTTAAATTAGTAATGTCATTCATAATTAATTGTTTTGTTCCAGGTTTGGATAAAGATGGCATCTGGAATTTATAAAATCGCAATTTACTATTTTTTTCCAACTATGAACATATAAAGATATATATACATAAAATAATAGAGTTTCATAGACTGTTCAATTACATTATGATAAATGTGACATAGTATTGCGACAGAAGATTGTAGGTTGTGGTTGAGGGAATATAAATGTGAAGAATAAATATTTAATATGATTTGGTAAAAAAGGGTGGCTTTTAGAAAATGATTATGCAGTTGTACAATCCATCTAACTAAATACATTTCTATTCTGAGAAAATTGCGCTCGGGGTGGAGGAAAACCAAAGAAGGAGAAATTTGCAAACAAATCCTTCGTTCGTTTTCTTACAATATATTTCATATATGAAATAACATTCGGATTTTAATTTTTTTGGTTATGAAGAATGTCGTCGGGTTTGTTTAAATAGTACTAACTTATCGATATTATCATTAATAATATAACATTAACCGGATCTTAAACTAAAGCTTCGAAATGTATAAAAGATACATTAATACGATTTTCGCTATATATATATATATATATATATATAATAAATTAATTAAAACTATATTTGAATGACACAATGATTATTTATAAACAGTGACGTAACAATTTATATCTAATGGGTGGTATTATTTATATATAATTAATATAATAATTAATAATGAAAAAATGATGAAAGGAATGTTCTCTATTAATAAATAAATTAACCAAGTGTCATAATATTTCTATATAGATTTGGAATAATAAATTGCTGCATTAATATATTTTGATTAACTGTAACTAAAATATGTTTACGCACATGACAACTGCTGTAAGCTTTCTTAAATTCGTGATTTCGAAACCGTAAGTGGAAACATCTATGTTTTATGTCAATGCACTTGACTTTAGCAAAATTATTATAATTTCACTAAAATAAATAATAAAAATTTATTGAATATATGTAAATAATATAAAACATAAAAATACAGAACGTACTATTGTCTTTTTCTATTTTTTGTATGAGCAAATTTACTTATTACTATACTTCAATTATGCGATTTGAGTAACTTGTTTTTGATTGTAAAAATAACAAATCAAGATAACATTTCATCACTAACATATAAATATTTTCAAAAATTGGAATAATTTCCATATCAAATTTTTTAATAGAACATTCAGCACGTGATAAATAAATTTATTATTTGCAAAGTAAATAAATTTATTATTTTTTTTAATTGTTTGAAATTCGTGTAAAGTTGAGTTTATATCAAAACTTTAATTTATGAAGAGTGCACACACTACATGTCTGATGATCAGCCACTGCGGCAAATGACAAAAAGTTACCTAGGTTATTATAGAAGTCCGATTAATAGTTTGTACATATAACATATATATTATATGCGAATCTGTAAACTATTGTCGATTCGTTTATTATGTATTGTATGTATAAGGCATAGCTTGCGTATAAGTTAATTCAAAATTCAAAATTAGGAATTCAATATACAATTACAATTTATATAATAATTAACGGTTCTGATAGAATTTTTTTAGTAAGACTATATATTATACCTAGTTTCAACCTTATTTCAAGGTAAATTTTAATCATAACCAAAAATACATCGATACAAAACTATTATGGGTATTCAATACTTAAAAAGTAGATTTAGAAAATGTATGTATAAGTTCGCTGAAATGACTGAAAAAAATGTTTCATGTTAAGCTAATTAACATAACAAAATAACTTGTTTATGGCTTAAAAATGTTTAGCATTTCTACAAGGTTCTTTGATTAACACGAGACTCAACACGATATAGTAATATTTTTAATTAGTTTATCAAAAAAAAAAAAAAACGACATATGATTCATTTTACCTGTATAATAGTATATTTTATTCTTAGACGATCTAATTATTAATTAGGAAGTTCTTCGAAAGAAGGTAGCATTCAGGTACTTCAATCAGGGTGGCTTTCTGATCTCGCAATACCAAATAGATTTTTTAATGTAGCATTTAAATATATAAACTGAATGTTTTATAAATAATATTTTTACTTATATTTTTAATTTACGTATTTTAAACAAATTTCTAAATTATTCTTCGTATAATCGTTTGCTTTGCATTTTTTTTGAAAATGTATTCCTTGAATAATTTTCGCTCTGATAATAGATTTTATATTTTACCTTCTCAGCAGGCATATCTAAATCGTTTAAATTACTTTTCACGTATCAATAAGACCGAAAATCATTTAGGAAGTTCTTATAGATCTGAGAGAAATGTTAATAATACAATGTATGAAACCCAATCAAATAATTTCAATTAAATTGTGGAGGTCGAAGTTTAAGCAGTTGGATTCAAATAGTGAATGTAATAGTAATCACGATGATTTAGATTCTTTGTCTGATTCTATTTTAATTCCTCGCAAATTATTTACGATTCTGTAGAAAATCTTGAAGCTCTCTTACCTTCTGCATTCAAAGAGACGAATATGACCCATCAACAATATAAAGCCGTTTTGCAAGCAGTTCGATCACATTCGTGTTTAAAAAATATTGACGTCGATCCAAGAACAGTTTTAGGTACTCCATCTATTTCTCAGCCAACAATGAAAATGGCTGGAGGAAAGTATCTGCACATAGGATTCGAGAAAGCGATTCTTGATATTTTACAAGTGACCGATAGATAATTGATTCCCGATCTTCTAGAAGTCGATTTTCATACCGATGGGGTAAGCTTAGATAAAGCTAGTAAAATAGCTTTTTGGCCGATTGAAATTAGAATTTTTAATATACCAGGTAGTAATCCTGAAGTTGTAGTAATTTAGAAAGGTGAAATAAAATCTAATAATTTGTTTTAAATATTTTACACTAATCAGGAAGATTAGTATAAAATAAGTAAGGACAATTTTCAAGGACTTAGAAATTGTCTAGAAACATATTTTAAGTAAATTCGACATTTAGATCTCGACAGAGACCTCAGCCTTTCAATGCAGACCCATATCATCGATCTCTCAAATTGATGAAGAGACTGTCCAATGACATCACCCACGGTGTTAGAATCGCTGCATCCACCCGCCCCTACAGGTTACTAACAATAACCTCCCCGACGATATTCTGAAGCTAATTAAGCAAAACAATAGAATCCGAAAGAAATGACAACATCTTAGAACCCCACTTCTCAAAGCCAAACTCAACTCCTTACAAAGGGACATCCACTCTCGGATAATCGAGCTCAGAAACAGCCGCTTCAATGATTTCATCAGTGAAGCCGAAACTCACGCCAAAAACGTGTGAAAGGTAATAAAATCTATAAGAGGCACTCGCCGCTGGCTCCCACCACTCAAGCAAAATGGCCAAATCTTCTGACGCGATGAAGAAAAGGCTGGGATCTTCGTACCATCTCTGAGCAATCAGTACTCACCTCTACCCAGCGCACCAGAACTCTCATGCTTTCACGAGCATGTCACCCAGACAGCTCAACACTTCCTCCCTTCAAACAGGGACATCACCCCTACCTCCCCCAAAGAGAAAGCGATATTATTTGCAGTCCCAAAAATAAGAAAGCCCCTGGTGCTGACAAAATCCATAACAACACACTAAAAATCCTCCCCCACAAATACATCATGTCCATCTGCAATATCGTAAACGCAATGATGAGACATCAATACTTTCCCAAGGCCTGGAAAACGGCCATAGTGATCTGTCTTCCCAAAGCCGGGAAGCCCCTCAACGACCCCGCAAGCTATCGTCCCATCAGACTTCTAAACTCTCTAAGCAAAGTAGCCGAAAGCGTTATCTTAAAACGCCTCTCCACCTCGGTCACCAGCAAAAATCTCATACTTGACTGTCAGCATGGGTTTCACACAGGGCACAGCACCTGTAACCAACTTCTCAGAATCACGGAACTGATTGCTGACAACTATCTGATTGGGACAATAAAGTCGTTCCTCTCATATGGATTTATTCGAGTTAGAGTAGGCAACTCCCTTTACTTCACAAAGGCCATCTCAGCCGGCGTCCCTCAGGGGTCTTAGCTCTCCCCCCTACTCTTTACTTCTTTCTGCCATGATCTTCACACAAAAGATCCAATTACTACGTCACTCTATGCGGAGTATGGTGTTTTGTCATTAGAAAGCGATGCTAGCTTTCTCGGGACGACTTGAAAATCATTTTACATTCATCAATAAATTATGTTAATGGTTTTAAGACATTTAAAACAATTAAACACATTAAGGGGAGTATTGTGTTTAATTGTTAGTAAGCGATGCTAGCCTTCTCGGAGCGATTTCTACTGGGACTATCGTGTTTAGTTGATCGTCAACTTTTATGGGGAGTTTCGTGTTCGCATGATAGAATGCGATTTCCAGGTGTTTTGGAACGACTAATAGGGATGGCCTCCCAAACTTAAGGCCAATTATGATTAATGTTTGGCATAAACAAGGATATACCCCAGGGAGTAACTGCGGCAAGACCGGTCAATCTCCTCACCGATTCCTATAGATTGCAAGCCTCTATGGTCGGTGGTAGCCCCTCGGATTCTGGGGAGGGCAAATCAAACATCATCATAGACAGTACATTGAGTACTAAAGGAAATGTCATGACGGATCAAGAAATGACGGATCGAGAAATCTCCATCACGCGCAGAAACAATCATCTGGAGCGACTTGGTGAGAAGATCAGCTAAGTGTTGGATTTTGTGAAAGATAGGCATAACGTGCACAAGACCATTAAGGATCTTGCTCGTTCTATTAATGCCTCATACTAATGCATTAGTATGGCAGAGGATAACCTGTTGTAGTATCACCGTCCCGGTACTCATGAAGTGGTGACTACGCCGGGTCTACGGTCTGATACCAAACGAATCGCAGCCGAAGGGATAGATTCTACTCCTAAAACATTAGGTAGCAAAAGAACTAAAGAAACATCACTGGGCTTAAGGAGACCATCAGAATCAGTTGGAGTACCTACAAGGAAGTCTGAGGCCAAGGAAAACCAGTGGCAGACCATCAAGCGCAAGAAGCCCAAAGGTAAAGATAAAGAATTACCTAGTGCATGCGGGCTTAGTGGACGAAATAGACCTAATTCCATTTTGATTAAGGCCAATGAAGGAGTTACATACGCGGAGGCACTGCGTCAAATAAAGAATGACCCGGAGTTATCTCATGTGAAGAATGAGGTTAACAAGATACGCAGAAATGCAAGCGGTGCACTGGTACTTCAGTTAGAACGGACAGCCAAAGATGCACATGAGTTGGCTTGCATTGTTGAAACTAAGGTTGGCCATAGCGCATCCACTTCGGTCCTGACTAATCTTATTACTTTGGAGATTAAAGATATAGATGAGATCATTACAAAGGATGAAGTCTTAGAGGCTCTGAAATCACACCTCGAACTAAAGGAGACTAACATGCTAATCGCTCGTTCCTTGCGGCAAGCTTATGGGGGTACTCAGACGGCGGTGGCGTCTGTACCATATAGCCACGCAGCTGAGTTACTACGTGCAGGGTAGGTTCGAATCGGATGGGTTAGCTGCAGAGTTCGAAAAAAAAAAGAAATAAGGCGCTGCTTCAGGTGTTGGCAGACAGTGCCATTGTCGCTCTAGATGTCAAGAATGCCTTTAATTCAGCGCGCTGGTCTTCTATTATGAGTTCTCTTAAAGAGTTCGGTGTACCTGGTTATTTACAGAATATCGTGGCCAGCTACTTTGAGAATAGGATAATATTATACCGAACGGATGAAGGCATTGTATCGCATAAGGTTACTGCGAGAGTTCCCCAGGGCTCAGTTATGGAACCTATATTGTGGAATATTATGTATGATGGCGTGTTGAGGATTCCACAACCGCCTGGTTCAATAACAGTAGGGTACGCCGACGATATCGCTCTAGTAGTGACGGCTAAGACCCTTGATGAACTTACTGAAAATGCCAATGAGGCAATCAGCAACATCAGTAGATGGATTAAGACGGCTGGTCTACAATTAGCGGAGCACAAGACAGAAGTAGTTCTTGTCAGCAGTCGTAAGAAGGTAGATAGTATTACTCTTAAAGTTGGTAGCTGCCGCATTAGTTCTGCGCCATCTTTACGATACTTGGGTGTACAGCTTGATGCCAGGTTAAACTTGAAAGAGCATTTAAAGATATCTGGCGAAAAAGCGCAACGAGTTTCAGCTGCCTTGTGTCGGCTCATGCCTAGGATTGGTGGCCCACGCCCACCCCAGAAGAAGCTATTAGCTTTATGTTGTTAATTCTGTCAGCATGTATGCAGCGCCAATCGGACATCATGCATGTGGAATTAAATCGTATGGTGAGCTAGCCATTGCGACCCGTCGCCGCCCCTGTATACGTATTATTAGTGGTTACAGGACAGTATCCACCGACGCTGCTGAGGTACTTGCCGGAATTCTTCCTTACGATTTAGCTGCAGATGAACTGGCTAGGCTGCACAACATATGTAAGGCCGCAGTGGATTCTCTACAAGGTGCTAAAAACGTGGAACGTCATCGTTCTATAAAAATATGGCAAAAACGATGGAACGATTCGAATAAAGGCCGATGGACTTATCATATCCTTCCAGACATACACAGATGGATCAACAGGAAGCACGGAGAACTAGTTTTCCACCTAACCCAGTTGCTGACTGGACATGGTTGTTTTAGGTTTTATTTCCACCGTTTTCACCTGAAGAATAATGATTTCTGCCCCATCTGTCCAATATTGGTTGAGGATGCCAAGCATATATTAGTGAGCTGCTTTCGTTTTAGAACACAACGTGAGCACTTGATGAACACCATCAGTAAGCCAATAAGACCAGAGAGCATCCTATCAATAATGCTGGAATCTTCTGAAAACTGGAAGGCAGTAGCCAGTTTCGCAAAAGAGGTGATGACCAAACTTAGAAATGCCGATAGAATTAGACGTATGGCCCAGGATGAATTAGGCTAGCTGATTCTATTTTAAGCTGCAGAGGACGAACACCGAACCCCTGATCAGTTGTGTGGATGGGGGACATAGGATAGTGTCATAAGAAGAGGAGCCGTATAGGCTAACTAACAGCCCCGCCGAAGTAATATTCCCGGATGTTTCCGGCGGGATACTGGTTTCTAGAGGCCACTAGTGCAGAGCTTGCTCTACCTATGCCTATTAAAAAATACATACACACACACACACACACACACACATTGTATAAAATGGTCGGCAAAATATCAACTTTTTGGAGTGGACGCTATATTGAAGCAGCTTTTTATACATATGCGATAGGTAAATTATGATCAATTATTTATAGAGATATAGATTTTTATATATAGAGTACTATTTACTTAGATATTATTCAATTATTTATGAAATCGATTAAATTATTATCTCGAGCGAAGTCGCAACCAGGGATGCTATATATATATATATATATATATATATATATATATATATATATATATATATATATTGCACGAAATCCCCTGCAAAATTGATAATCACTGTTTCTGTAGATAAAAAAGAGCGAAAATTAGTTTCACCATATTCGAATATGTCTCGCAACAGGCAAAAATCATAAATATATATTATCGAAATAAAAATAACCCTGACGCTTCTTGTAATATTTCAAATTCATATTTAACGTAAGTAATTATAAAAGAAAATTGGGCAATACAACTAAATATGTGTAGATTGTATTTGACATTATGCATTTTAGTGTAGTTATTAGATCAAATAACTTTATTTTGTTCCTCTCGACAATTCACTCCAGAACTGAATTTTGTTCATACATATACAAGCACATTAACTCCGAAACCTCATTATTCAGGTAAACGCACACATAACAGGAGGAGCGTAATATAACCGTATTCGTTACCGGTTGTAACTTGCACGCTAGAACTACAATAGTTTAATAGAAAGCAGGTGTATATTGTGGAATACCCGGCTATTTGTAATTAATGCAAAATTAGGTCCGACAGATTATTACGAATAGAACATAAAAGCATAAAATTTATAACAAATTTAACCTTTTTTCTGTTGTATGTAATCTAGAACAGTAAGTAACAATATTTGAAGTTTTAATTTCTGTTTTGATGCGAACTCTATGAAGGTTTAGATTTAACTTTGTAAGGTTTTACTTTCTCTATAAAACTCATCTCGAGACTTATTCTATAATCTAAGCACAAAATTCCTCGTAGAAGTCATCCCGACACACCTCAACATCGTATTTTATCGTGAAAATACAAAATTACAATATATCCCCGTAGAAGCCGTTTGTTATATATCTATATATATATATATATATATATATATATATATATATATATATACATACATATGTATATATATTTATATATATATATATATATATATATATATATATATATATCTCATACTAATTTATAAAAACAAAACGAAATTTTGTTTGTACAAAATGAACAAAACAAAGAAAAAAAGGATTGCAAAATAGGTGGAGTTACTTTATCAATAATTCCAAAACTATGAATATATAATGTCACTTCTGTATACAAACAGCAATATCAGAGTATCAGCTTCAAAAAGGTGCTACTTCGCAAATTATTTTTTTTTGCTGCAATATCTCAATTTTTAATTTTTTAATTTTTAATTTTAATTCAATTTTAACTTTAAACTTGATTTTAATTTTAACTTAAATTTTCATCTATCTTAGACTCAAACTAACCTCTCTTAAATTAAACTTATATAATTTATATTTGACTTACCTCATTTTTAACTAATTCTATAACTAATATATATATATTTATTTAAAATTTAATCATTCCTATATTTATATTTATATTTACATATTTAAATATTTCTTCATAGCTATAATCTCCCATACCCCACCTTTTCCTCTACCCTTAACCCCCCCCCCCAAATCACAAACTGGAGGCAACCTTCCTCCACTCATTTGTAAGTCCGACTCCATGGACATGGACACCGGCCTTACCACCGACCTCGACTGTCTTCCCCCCCAAAAGCTGATAGAAATTATCATCGGGCTCCGGGATCACATTGATCGCCTCCAATATATAATAACCACCACCACAACAGACCCAACCTTCTCTCAATCGGTGGCAACATCACGCCACACCACCGGAACTTTCTGGCAGCAATTTTCTGCACCCCCGCTATCAAAATAACCGTCTCCGAATCAACTCCGATCTCCGAAGAAGCCGAGTTCATAAAGCAAGGCCGTAAACGCATTCGCGTTGCCAAATCCGCACCAACGCTCTCCGATCTGGATTCTGACACTGAAAAAGAATCCACCATCGCTGTTCGATCCCCACCCCCATCATCATCCGCCAAAAAATAATTTGGCCAAAACTAAAGATCCCCATAGAGAAAGCCGGAATCTCCGTCCGCCGGGCCGTCAACACCTCTGACTCGGTCAAGGTGTACGCGGCAACGGTAAACGACTTCAGGCACCTAACGGCCCGCCTAGAAAATACTAAAATACAATATACCACCAACCAACTTCCCGAAGAACGGGACTTGGTTGTAGTCATTCGGGGTATAAACGAAGCCATCCAAGACGAAGACATCCTGAAGGAACTAAATTCGAAAGGTTACACCCTACGACAAATTCACCGAATGCGTAGCGGCGAAAAAATCTGGCCGCTAGTGGCCGTTCACCTAGACCCCTCTTCACCCGCCGCTAAGTCAATCTTCGACTTAAGCACCATCGGTGGCCTCAAAATAAAAGTGGAGGCAAAGAGGAAGTTGAAAGGCACGCCGCAGTGCCGGCGTTGCCTCAAATATAATCACACGGCAAACTACTGCCACACTGCATGGGCCTGCGCTTTTTGCAGCAAAAATCACGCCGCTCCGTCATGTCCTCTAAAAGGCAATAAAGACGCGCGCCCCACTTGCGCTAACTGCAAAGGAGAGCACAGGGCAACTTAAAAGGGCTGCCCCAAAGCCCCAAAGAAGGACAAGCTCCCCCAAAAACTAGTGAAGCCGGTAAATGCCCCCAAAACCGGTAACACCCCCCACCGCAGCTCATACAGAAAAAGAGCATCACCCCCAATCCTCATAAAAATCGGGCAAACCCCACCCGCACCACATATGCGAGCATAGTGAGCAACAGTGCAGCATCAGCGGCACCGTTGCAAATCAACTCGCCTCCCATTGCGTCCGAACTGCAAAACATCATAATGCAGTTCGTCACGAACATTACCGCCGCTCTCTGCAGACCTAATAATTCCGAGATAAACATCCTCAACCGGAACGCCAACGGCAGCCTCTGCAGAAATAGATCTCTAGAACTCCTCCAACTCTGGGAGGAGGAAAACATCGGGATCGCCTGCATCACAGAGACCCACCTCAACCCATCCCACAAACTCTTCCTTCCAAACTACATTACGTATAGGAAGGACAGAGAGCACTCTAACGGTGGGGGCGTGGCAATCCTCGTCCACAAATCCTACCGCCACCGTGGAATTACAACTGCCTCCATCTGCGAGACAATAGGGGTTAAAATTTCCCTCCAAAAAGGTCCCTTGAGGGTAATTGCATGCTATAACCCTCCACAACTCCAGAACAACTTTAAAGATCTTGCCTTGCTTCTCAGCAGCAACACCCCCACAATCATCGCCGGGGATCTAAATGCTAAGCACCCCTCTTGGGGCTGCGGCTCCAGAAACAGCAACGGCCGCGCCCTCCTCAGAAAAACAATTCGGCATGATTTTACAGTGGAAGCTCCTCCCTACCCTACCCACTTTCCGGGCTACCCACAACACGCACCAGACATTCTCGATATTTTTCTCACCAAAAATATCACACCCCTAAGCGACTCCCGGGTTATCTGTGCACTGAGCTCAGACCACAGTCCGGTGATCCTCGCCTTCCATGCATCACACATGTCTCTCCCGTCACACACAGAACACATCGACTGGCTACATCTCAAATTCAACCTAGAGACATCAGCCTTCCGATGCACACCCATATTATCGATCTCTCAAATCGAGGAAGAGATCACCTCCCTGTCCAATGACATCACCCACGCTGTTAGAATCGCTGCATCCACCCGCCCCTACAGGTTACTAACAATAATCTTCCCGACGATATTCTGAAGCTAATTAAGCAAAACAATAGAATCCGGAAGAAATGGCAACATCTTAGAACTCCACTTCTCAAAACCCAACTCAACTCCTTACAAAGGGACATCCACTCTCGGATAAACGAGCTAAGAAACAGCCGCTTCAACGATTTCATCACTGAAGCCGAAACTCGCCCCAAAAACGTCTGGAAGGTGATAAAATCTATACGAGGCAGTCGTCCTTGCCTTCCACCACTCAAGCAAAATGGCCAAACCTTCTCACTCGCTGAAGAAAAGGCCGAGATCTTCCCATCATCTCTCAGCAATCAGTGCTCACCTCTACCCAGCGCACCAGAACTCTCATGCTTTCACGAGCATGTCACCCAGACAGCTCAACACTTCCTCCCTTCAAACCGGGACATCACCCCTACCTCCCCCAAAGAGATACGCGACATCATTCGCAGTCTTAAAAACAAGAAAGCCCCTGGTGCTGACAAAATCCATAACAACACACTAAAAATCCTCCCCCACAAACACATCATGTCCATCTGCAATATCGTAAACGCAATGATGAGACATCAATACTTTCCCAAGGCCTGGAAAACGGCCATAGTGATCTATCTTCCAAAAGCCGGAAAGCCCCTCAACGACCCCGCAAGCTATCGTCCCATCAGTCTTTTAAACTCCCTAAGCAAAGTGGCCGAAAGCGTTATCCTAAGACGCGTCTCCACCTCGGTCACCAGAAAAAACCTCATACCTAACTGTCAGCATGGGTTTCGCACAGGGCACAGCACCTGTCACCAACTTCTCAGAGTTACGGAACTCATTGCTGACAACATGAACAGACGGCTGCACACAACGGTGCTGCTGTTAGATGTCCAGCAAGCCTTCGACAGGGTTTGGCATGACGGGCTCGTCTTCAAGCTCATTGCCAATGACATCCCCCATTATTTGATCGGGATAATAAAGTCGTTCCTATCAGACCGATTTATTCGAGTTAGGATAGGCAACTCCCTTTCCGCTCCAAAGGCCATCTCAGCCGGCGTCCCTCAAGGGTCTAAGCTCTCCCCCCTACTTTTTACTTTTTTCTGCCATGATCTTCCCATGCACGATACAATTACCACGGCACTCTACGCGGACGATATTGCCCTCATAGATGCCACTAAAACAATCTGCCACAGCACCTCAAGGCTAAACAGATTTCTCCCACACCTCATCAACTGGTACTCACGGTGGAGACTCTCCATCAACGAGAGCAAGTCCAGTGCAATCTTCATCTCCCGTAAAAACCGCACCCTTCCAAAAATAACGATCCAAGGCTCCTCCATTCCGTGGAGCCAATCGGTCAAATACCTCGGAGTGACGTTCGACAGGAACCTATCCTGGAACAAACAGCTCCGCCTCACCAGGAGAAAAATGCTAGAAGCCTTCTTAAAACTCAAACCTTTCTTCCATAGCAAAACCCTGTCACCCAGAACAAAGGCCAGAGCCTTCTCCGCCATCATCAGGAGCATTGCCACATACGCCATCCCCATCTGGGGGTCCATCCCCCGAGAAAGACTTCCGCGACTCCAAGGCACCTACATGAGGCTGCTACGCTCTTCCCTGAACACCTCTTGGTACTTAAGGAGCACTCAAGTACTTAAGGAAACTAACCTTCTTGCTCTCAACGACTACGCGAACAAATTCGCCAAAATCTGAGAGATTCAATTAAACAGCACCCGAACTTAGGAATCCAATCCCTGAGTAGTATCCGTCCTAAATCGACGGATCGCTACAGGAGGCCCTGCCACCTGATCAGCGATCCGTAACCCCATCAGCCACTACCGACCACTCCGTGCTTCGTTTTCGTACGTAAGCCTCTACCCCCAAGAAGGCAGAGCCCCTAAACTCACCAATTTCCTCCCCTATCCATATCCCACTCCTACTCCCCCACCCCCTACACCGTTCCGTTTAATAATATTTTATCCCAACAGGTAAAGGGAATGATACCTCCGGGTAGGAATCCCTGCGGAGAGGGGTTTTAGTCGGTAGGCATGCGAGCAAAGGCTCCATGAATCCGACACTATCTCTCTTAGAGAGGTGTCTTTAGAAGATTTCCCCTCCCCGAGTCACAAAAAAAAAAAAAAAAAAAAAAAAATTGAATGACCATATATTAAATATTCAATTTTGAAGTATTATCCTAAAGAACGTGTGACATTAGTAGGTATTATCCTTTTTGTTCTTCAGGTTCATCTGACAAATTATGTACACCTTGTGGATAGCTTTTAATTTTTGTAAATTTTATTTTCTCTTATGTAGGAGCATCTCACTCTTTCTCTCTCTTCTTTTGGCCTATGAAGGACCACGAGTCCTTAGGCTCTAATAAATACAATTCTAATTCAATTCTCTCTCTCTCTCTTTCTCTCTCTCCATCTTCTCTACTGAAATGGTCGTATACCAAATCAGACTAAACATAATTTGTACCGATAAATTATGTTTTTGTTATTTTAAAACGTTTATTATTTTCAGAAACGCATAGGCTATGTTTTTTTCAGCTTGAATAAAAGAAATGATGGAAAAGTATGGTTCTTTACCAACAAGCTCGAAAGTATATATACTATATTAAATTATATATATTGTATAATATACATATACGTATATATATATATATATATATATATATATATATATATATATATAGATGTATATGCGTCACAATGTTCAACTTACAGTTTATATACAAACTTTTAATGTTAAATCTGATTATCTGTTGCACGTACATTCGGGTTTTCGTCGCGCAACCGGCCGGTTCATTGTTTTGAGAGCTAGAGACTATATTTTGTAATATTCGAAAAATATATTTTAAAGCAATCTACATGTGCGTAACATTTTCGTGCGTTGTATGTGGTGTTTGATCTTTTTTGTTTGCTGAACGAGCAGTGTACATGGGCACTTTGTTTGCAGAAGAGGTTTTTTATGCCAATAAATTTTAGCGTTTTGTTTATTATTATATTTCTGTTTATAATACTACTGTTATTTTATTTGTTTATTCGATTTTCACCTTTCCTTAATTCTCCTTATTATTTAGACACACACACACACACACACACACACACACACACACACACACACATATATATATATATATATATAACATTATAAGATACAAATATATTGTATAATATAGATATATATTATATATATTTTTTTATGTTATTTAATGTCGTTCTATTTATGCTTCTAAATACCGATGCTAATCAGCGATGGAGGTCTACGATGTGTTTGTCAACAAAGCACATGTAAATTATTACAGCGGTGCTTGTGTCAATCGGCCGAAAACGGGATTTGAACTTGTATCACTAAGTTACTAGTCCTTTGCTCTAGCGATCGAGCAATCATATATAATATATATATATATATATATATATATATATATATATATATATATATATTATAATACATCATTACTTCTGCATAAAAAGGTAATACTTAGCGCCCGCTTAAAAAATATGCTATTCGCAGATTATTATTTTGCTTTAATTTCAGTTAACACCAATACTAAAATATTCAGGGTTTTTTATATAAAATACGGAAATATACGATATATATATATATATATATATATATATATATATATATATATATGTTATATACGGCTTTAACGGGGAAATGTTGTATTTTCGTGTACGGGCGTTGATATCCCGGTGTCTCAGGACGATTTTTACTGGGAGTTTTGTGTTTGGATGGTAGAATTCGACGTACAGGTGTTTCCAAACGAGTTTTATGAGGAGTATTGCGTTTAGTCTTTTCTATAAGTATTGTAAGCCGGAAGTCTGACTTTATAATTTTTAATAGAAGCCTTTAACCATGTTTCAGTTTTTATGATGCGAGGAGAGGTTAATAAGTCCTTAGAAAATCTAATAGATAGCGCTCTATTCTAGTAAGCATCATTCCTCACTAGGTATCTGGCAAAACTGTAAGTTTATCTAAAAAAAGTAAGTTTAGAACGGTGATTAAACATTTATATATAAAAGGCTTAACAGCAAAAGAAAAAAAAGCTGAGTTGGATTCAGTTCATGGCACATCTGTCCCTATTTTTTCAATAGTTTACAATTGGATAAATGAATTTAAACGTGGTCGTACATCAACAGAAGATGAACATCGTTCAGGACATCCCGTAAACTTGAGTACCCCAGAAATAATCGTTAAATCCACGATATGGTGTTAAGTGACCGAAGAATAAAATTGCGCGAAATAGATAAAACCACAGGGGTTTCAAAAGGTACCGTCGTTTCAATTTTGTACGAAAAGTTGGCTATGAAAAAAATATCTGCGAGATGGGTGCCGCGAGAACAAACGCAACCGCATGTTCTCTTCTAAGGCTCTTTTGGAGTGCATGCGTCGCAACCCAGATGAGTTTCTACGTAGGTTAATCATTGTAGATGAAACATGGATACACCACTATATTCCCGAGACGAAAGAACAGTGGATTATTAAAGGTGAACGGGCTCCAAAGAAGGCAAAGACGGTGAAATCAGCTGGAAAGATTATAGCTATTGCAATGCATGTGGTATTATCCTTATTGACTATTTGGACAAGGGACAGACGATTACTGGAAAGTATTATGCGCCATTATTAAGTCAGCTACATGAGTAAATGAAAGAAAATCATCCTCATTTGAAGAAAAAGAAATGCCTGTTTCTCCAGGATAATGCACGAATGCATACGTGCTAACCTACATGTAATTATTGTGTTTGTATTATCCACAAGATTATTTAAATAAATTAATAAATAACTAAATAATCTTATATATTCTGTATTATCTTCGGAAGGACATAGTCTATGTTTTGTTTTGAAAATCATTATACTTTCTTAAATGAATTATACGCGCGAACTTTAGAAGCGGCATATTATAATTTGGTGGAGACAATAAACCGAGTTCGACGTCGACTCCACATATCTTGCGAAGAGTAAAGTAGTACTGTACGTGCGCGGAGTAGATGGCGACTTGCACTATGTCCAATATCAACTCAAAGTAATCAGATAAAACAAATAAGAAAAGGTTAATTCATTCAAATGATTATTTCCAACTTTAGCACTAGTATCCTAAAGAAGGTATGATTTTAGTCGGTATTAGTATTTTTCTTCTTTAGATTCATCACCTTGGATATCTTTTGAGCATCATATTTTTTCTTATGTAGAAAAATGTCTCTCTCTCTCTCTCTCTCTCTCTCTCTCTCTCTCTCTCTATCTATCACTTTCCTACATTAAATGACACATTTATTGTCTCGTCTGAAAATTGTCTGACCTTCTTATAATGATAAGACGTACTAAGCGGTGAGATTATGCTATCGCATAATCTTGAATCAAAAGCCATTCTTGTCACCGTTGATTGGGATGTGAGCACGACGAATTAAACTAGATATTGGGTTCGCGTTTTGACATATGTTTATATTGAAACTTTTTTGTTATGGTATCCACGTTACAATTAAAAGCACTCGGATAAGGAAATGATACAGAACTTGCTAAACGGTTGGTTTGTGCAATAGCATAATCTTGTATTCGAAAGATGCTCAATTATTGTATTCATTGCCCGTGTGCTCTGTAAAGTTCATGGGAGACTTTAGCAGTGGGATTATACTTACCCATAATCTTGTATCTGGAAGAGACCTATCCTTTTTTTAGAACAATCGCTGAGAGACGATTTTCGTCTTTACTATGTTCCATCGTTGTTTCCTTTTAAACAAGTGGGGGGGAGGGGTGTCCATTGATGCACCGACCCCGCATCCCTGGTTTAGGGTCAAAAGGGCCAAAGAGACGGGTAAATTTAGCCGATTTTTCACGGTAAAAAATCATATATAGAAGCGGGATAACATTTGCATTATTATTAAAATAATAATATTAGAAAGTTGCGACGTCACATAAAAAACAAATCAAGTAGCTTGAATTCTAGTGATAGCGATTAAGCACAGCATAGTTTTCTCATTATAAAAAAAGAAATGAACTAAAATTACAAATGTCGCATACAGAAAACGAAAAAAAAACAAATAAATATTTGTGCTGGACAATACTTTTGTTATAAATTTAAATAAAGTTTAATTAAATAAATATTAAAATTACTGCTTTTTTATTTTTAGTTGGTTACTCCATGGAAGGGTTACATGGAAATTTATTCATTTTAGATCAAACGGAAAGACAATGAATCGAAGCATTGGGAAAATGAAACATTTGTTTTAAAAAAAATTATTATTTTTAAAAAAAAAGACGAAATTTTCATTCTGCAAAAAATTGTGACTTTCCTTTCTTTCATTGTGGAAATTTTAAATTGAGTCTTCTGATTTTGTGCTAAAATGGATAATCCATAATTACTTTAATAAATTTATTTTTAATATTTAATGATTATATAATATTGTAGTAGATAACGCATAGGAGCAAAAAGGGGAAATCCATTAATTGTCTCAATATTAAAAATATTAATAATAATAATATAAATCAAAAATAAAAAATTAAATTCTTATTTCTTTATATAAAAACGTCGGAAACTTATTTGTACACCCAATCACAATGTTCGACGAATTACCAACACAACAAAACTGCACTTCCTAAAATTTTTCTTGAATGATGTGGCAGTGAAACTAGTAAAAGATTTTGCAATTTTAGTGATTAATTATGCATCCACCTGAAGGGCCCGTAAATATCGTTTTCATAATCCGCGATTGACGATGAATAAATTTCTGAATTTTTTCACAAAGATGGCGCATTTAAGGGAATTTGTCGTCGAATTATGATCGTTGATTATGAGATGCAAAAAATTTTCCGGACCCTTACGAATCTGCGCACACTTTTCGAATACTGTGATATACTGAGAAGCAGATATAATCACGAGGGACCGCAAAATGTCTACTCCTTGACCAAATGATTAGCAGTATGAAGCTTCACGTTTTCTGAAGTATGCTGATTTAGTAGTTTTTTAGGGAAACGCGCTCAATCTCTGTTAGTAATTCATGTTGACAGAGAAGATAAGAAGTGCACTTACTTCTCCCATTTAAATTCAAGTATCTCTAGAATGAATCATGCTCAGTCGTCGCACTCTAATCCTGAGTCTAAATGATTTCTTTACTCGGATATTCATTTTATTGCGTGTTGTCCTACATTTATTGGAAAAAGGAATACTATTGAGAGTGTAATTTGTGCCATTTGAGATTATACTTCAATTGCATGGGACAGTACAAGAGTTAAAACTATCGAACTCTCGAATTATCACTGTAAGGTCTGTAAAAGATAATGTGAAAGTGGGAACTGCGATGGGTTTAGCTTTCCATATAAAATCGCATGTCGCTGGATTTATCGGTGACAGTAACGTTCCGGTGAAAAGTTGCACCGTCAGTGAGTACAAAAACAAACATTCGATACTTCTTGCAACAGTGCTAGTTATGTTTGTAGAACGAAGATTCACGTACGCGCAGTTCTTGACCAAGGCTTTGAGACCATTCCAACTAATTTAAGTGGCGTTAGAGACTGTGAAACTGCGATAGTCACTCACGCGACTTTATTTGTAATACACTCACCCACTAACGCGAATTTCAATATCGAAATTTCTGCTTCTATATTACAGTGGCACACGTCAGAATTACCATCGCGAAACCTCTTCGAGTTTGATCTCAGTCAATTCAAAAATCTTTTACTTGCTGATCCGGAATTTCAACTTAAGAATCAAGTGTTTCATAGATGTTGATATTTATGGTAAGGTCTTACGTTCTGGACTCAAAACATTGATGGATAATTTATTAGTAGCCCAAAATACCGCGCTCGGCTGAATTATCTCAGAACCAACGCGTAAAAGTGAGGCACGTGGGTGATGTTTATTAGATAGCCGGCAATGAAAGCCCTGCAATAGGCAATTGATACTATTTGAGCCAGTTCATTCAATGTATTTGAAAAGTGGAAAAAGTGCCGATTTTCGATATAAAAATGAAATTGAAAGATGCGATATACAAGAAAGTTTATGAAGAGATACACGTGCTTGACACCAACGGATGTTATAAAGTAAGACTCTTGTATATAGTTGAACTGACAATGAATAAACTGACAACTGATTGGATTCAATTTTTTACAATCCAATACGTACGTTGACGATATGTTTACTGGAGTAGATGAACTTAACACTGCAATACGTACGCGACTAGAATTGTTTAAATCTTTAGGTCTGCTGCTTTTTCATTAGACAAATAAATCAAGTAAATCATTCGGATTTACTACCCATATGTGTTTGATCAATCGATAGAAACGTCCCTAAACCTATCGATAGCGAAAATGTGGTAAAGGGGTGCACTCAAATCCATTTTTAGATAATTTTCGATTTAGCTCGAAGCATCTCCGTAATAGTACAAACGAGTTCACAAAATCATGGACCTTCTGATATCATGTGATTATTTGATCCATCGGGTTGGCTTTCTCCCATCACCGTAATAGGCTAAATTGTTATCCAGGAATTATGGATAGAGAAATGCGAATGGAATGATCCTTGATCCGTGGATACTTGCAAGAAATGTCGACTTTATTCTTTCTTCTTTATTCATTATCGTCACTTTTCAATTATTTTTCAGGCGAAGTCTCTGGAAGCAACTTTTCATCGATAACGCCATAACGTATAGAGATACCGACATTGAACTTCAAGGCATGTTTATGGTTGTAATAATAAGACTTCATGGAATGTTCTACCTCCCATGAGCCAAACGATCGAGAGTTATGAAAATCTGAGATCAAATCCATGAAAACATTGCTAAAAAGGACATTCAACAGAGTTCAGAATTATTTACCTAAATTTCCGGCCACCAGTCTTGATACGTTCATGTGCTTGTAAATTTTTTAAAAAAGCGATCCGGCCACATAGTATCGGAACAACCCACGTCATATTTCGTATATATTTAGATAATATAAGTTATCGCGAACGTTAACTTAACTTAGTTCAATTAATTTTCTCTGTACAGTAGTGTTATTCATAACATATATTATTATTTAATTTCAAAATATCAACACCATCATTTATAATTATAATTATTGTAAAAATCATTATTAAAGCATTTAAATAACGTTTTCTGCAGAAATGACTGCGATTGTATGAGCCGGATAAATACTTTCTTTTATTTTGATTAAAAGGTAAGGTAACTGTTTATAAATCCTGTCTTTTTATTTATTACACGCCCTCACAATAAATTTTCGAATACAGAATTTCTTTATTGGTTTTTTCTTTCATTCTAAAATAAACACTAATGTATGTTCACAATTCAATCTAAAAAAATTTAGTATAGTAAGTGTATTTGTATATTTATATGTGTGTGTGCGTGTGTGTGTGTGTGTGTGTGTGTGTGTGTGTGTGTGTGTGTGTGTGTGTGTGTGTGTGTGTGTGTGTGTGTGTGTGTGTGTGTGTGTGTGTGTGTGTATGTGTGTAATGAAGTATAATGGTCCTGCCGTCAAATTAAATTATACTATTATTATTTATTACCGCACTCTTATTTTTACATTGGATTTGTTCTTATGATTTTTTTTTAATCAATGGTTATTATTGATTATTATATCAGAAGTAAAATAGAAACATAAAATTGAATGTTATATTATACTATTCTCGAGCTAATTAATAAAAAACTTTTGTTACTGCTTGCATTACAAACAATTCTTACTCTTATGTGGAGTAAAATAAAATGAAACTTTATCTGGATCAGGTCTTAAAATAGTATTATCGATCATGCTAATGTTTGAAAGTTTCCAAACACTTGAAATATTCCATGTTCTTAAGATAGCTGTCAAAAAAAATGTCGCTTCTAACATTGCGAATTTCTGCCCAATACATTTTCTTGGTCCAGTACTAAACGGGAGATAAGAATATGGTTCTATCTTCTCACTATTTTCAGGTGAAAAGCGTTCTGGATCAAAAGTTTCAGGATCTTTCCAAATTTCTGGGTCATGATGAAGTTGGAAAATGTTCATAGTTATCGAAGTTCCTTTGGGTATTAAATAATCATCTAAAATATAAATATGAGAAACTTGATTAAGTATACATAAAATTAAAAATAATTATCTATAGATAAATAAATATAATCTACTGCATTACTTCGATATTGTTACTTAAACAATATTATAATAATAAACAATTTTTTGTAAAATTATTATATTATCTATATTATATTAGTTATATCTTAGTATTCTTACCAATCGTAATATCTTGATCTAGTAGTCGGCCAATGTATGGTACAGGTGGATATAATCTACAAATTTCCTTAAGAACTAGATTCAAGTATTTCAAATCGCTCAATTGCTTTATTGTATCCGGAGTTTTGTCATTACCGAATACATTATCAAGTTCCTCGTAAATCTTTGCCTGAATTTCAGGAGCATTGCCAAGGGTCAATAAAGCCCAACAAAGAAAGTGTGCTGTAGTATCGAAACCCTGCATAAAAACTTTTTTATATACCTAATTGAATATTTTCTATTTTATCATTATATAAAATACATAAGATTTTATTAATTCATAACGATTGAATTAATTCAATAAAATAATATTTAAATTACATATTGAAAAGATTACATAATAATTTCTAATAATACGTTTGAGAAATAAACAATAATTACTCCAAATATAAACGTATTGACTTCTTCTCGCAGATCGGTTACAGACAATGAAGTATCAGCATTATCACTTAAATCAAGTAGATGATCCAAAAATGAATTGGCTTTGAACTTTACTAAAAGTAATATATAATTTTGTAAATTTAAAACCGACAAAACAGCTAGAATTTTGATATTATTTAATTCTAGAAGCTGTTACCGAATTCCATTTCTCCATCATAATTGATTTTCTTCAAATTTTGTGTTTTCCTCAAAAATCGTCTTTTTTTTATCACCTTATCAAAGATACAATAACAGTTATAATATTGTATTATTATAGTATAATAATAAGATAATCAGCAACAATAAAATTATAAATAATAATCTACCTCTTCGGTAAAATCACCTATAGATTTAACATCACGTAAATACTGCTTTCCTGTTTGTGTATGATGAAAAATGAAATCCGATTTCAACCAAGGAAGATAATGCCTTTCAATCAGTAATCGTGTGAGACTATTGTTGTAAAAAACAGTTTTATATATAATATTATATATTATTACAAAATATATACAAGAAACGTTTAGAAAAACTATTTTTATACTTTTCAACTGCTTTAACATAAGGAGATTTAGGATTGCGTTGTAAATCTAAATCCACACCCATAGCCGTTTTGCATACAACATCTAACGTCCAGCTATTAATTAAATCATAAATATTAAGAGGTTCTTCTGGATTAGTTTTCAGTTTGAACTGTAGAATTTCAACAAATTCTTGAGTTTTTTCCTTCATAATCTTTAGATATTTTTCAAGAATATTTAAATGGAATGTCGGTGTTATTAATCGTCTTCGATAATGCCAAGTATCGCCTATTATGTTCGAAAAGATAATAAAAAATTAATAGAAGGTTTAATGATTTTCAAATATAAATATATGATTTTTATTGAAAATATAAATTTTAAAATATTTTGCTTGTGCAACAAATCTTATATTAAATGAAAGTGATACTATTTTTCTCCGAGTCTCCAAATGCACGATTCTTAAACAGATATGTTTTTTCCTTTGTGTGTACATTCTCTACATGCTCATTCATATGCAGCGCTAGTATGTACGCATGCATCGCGTGTGTGTACGCATGCGCACATACACACGCTTACACACACGTACATGCACAAACATACGCACACACTAAATCTAGAATAAATTAGGAGATAAAATCCCTCTGTCCAAGGTTTCTACAAGAACGGGAGTAGATTGAGTTTCTAGAGATGCCCTGTGTCTCCTGAGAATATAGGTACACTAGCAACCCCCCGTCTCTGCTTCGCCCGTGATAATAATTATAACCGATTGTTTAAACAATTCAATAATATCTATGTAAAAAATACTGTATGCATAAATCTATATTCCTATAGATAATTTTACCTATCGTCACTAATCATAAAAAGGTGATATCTCAGCATACACTTCAAAAAGGTGTAATTTCGTAAGCCATTTTTTACTTCAATTTCAGTTGACAACAGTAACTAAATACCGAAACTACAATATTATCCCGTAGAAGTTATATGTAAGATGTATATATATCTATACTTCATATATTTTCGTATTTTAAATTAAATATTACGAATATTTAGTTATAATATTTTGCACACTGAAATTGCAGCAAAAAAAAAGTTGCGAAGTAGCACCTTTTTGAAGCTGATGCTCTGATATTGCTGTTTGTATACAGAAGTGATATTATATATTCATAGTTTCGGAATTATTGATAAAGTAACTCCATCTATTTTGTTTTGTACTTTTTTGACAAAATCTCGTTTTGTCTTTATAAATTAGTATGATATATATATAGAGCAAATGGCTTCTACCGGGATATATTGTAATTTTGTATTTTCACGATAAAATACGATGTTGAGGTGTGTCGGGACGACTTCTACGAGGAATTTTGTGCTTAGATTATACAATAAGTCTCGGGATGAGTTTTATAGAGAAAGTAAAACTTTACAAAGTTAAATTTAAACCTTTATAGAGTTCACGTCGAAACAGAAATTAAAACTTGACAGAGTTCATGTCAAAACAGAAACTAAAGCTTTACAGAGTTCATGTCGGAAATAATGAGAGTCATTTCATTCAATCTGAATTCAATTCAGGATAAAGTATTGAGAGACTTTTCATTAATACGACTATCAAAATTTCGTCTTATAATGGAGTAATATCAATAACACAGGAGTCAATATGGAAAATTAAAACATGGAAGGTAAATGTGTAGGTCTCATAAATGTCATTGGGCACTCTCAATTTAATTTTATAGAACATTCTTCTCTAAGATTTCAGAACTTTCCTGTATTTATAAGTATTCTAAATTTATGACCCCCGAGTATTTATGCGCCGTTTTGCCATTAATTTCGATTTTCAAGCGCGTCTGCCCTGATTTTCATACTTTTTACTACAGCAAGAGAGAGAGAGAGAGAGAGAGAGAGAGAGAGAGAGAGAGATAGAAATTTTTAAATTCTTCAAATCATTACAGAGATCTGCATGATACCGAGTGTTATTTCCGAAGTATTTTTGTCATGTCAGGTTTTTAGATGTCCTAACCTAAAAGAAAAAAATGCGAATTTTTGGTGTATTTAATGTACCTGACGATTGCAAAAAAAAATTGTTTCTAAAACGGGGGAAACAATCTAAAAGGTCTACTCTTATCCTTAATAATCTATATTTAAGATATCTATTCTTTTATCAAAATATCATTGATTGAAATCAAGTAATTCAGCAGCTTCGACGCAGCTAGAAACAGCTACTTTGACGGATATGGCATATGCAATACCAGACTCTTATACCTTAATTTCGTTCAACCTCGAGCCCTGTAACCATTGCGATGATATAACTCCAGACCCCCTAAGCAATATTTTTTATTCTGGAGCATTACATATTTCAGCGTACAACTGTTATAAAACATGTCTGATCTTCTCGACATTTATGAAAACTCTTTTGCTTTTGTTCGAGAGATATTGAATCAGATCGTCTTTTATGTTGTTTATACGGCCCATCGCGCTGAAAATAATAATCAGCTAGCATAGCTAGAGACTATTTTCCTTGATAACGCCTTTCCATTTCTACTATGTCTTAATGAAAATGCTCATTCTACTTTTTTCTAAGATCATCTAAAGTTTTAGGAAACCAATCCAAATCAGAATAGAAATAGAAAACATTATACTCAAATTACAACCTGTATTGAAGCTTCTTCGCATTCTACTTATCAGTTTTTGATAGTTACAAGCTTTTTTGTTACCCAAAAAGCAATTCAGATTTTTTTTTAAATCTACCTATGTTTTTTTCCCTTTACATTCATCGCCTTTTCGAAATCAGTTGTTTTCATTAAATCGTAAACCTAAGTACCTACAAATATACCTTCTTTTATCTTTGCATCACTCAGGTCAAGTCAGACATTTCTGCCCGGAATCCACTGGTGACGCCAACTTTTGACAAACGCTGGAAAC
Source organism: Sycobia sp. Sy_11 (assembly GCA_018907035.1). Taxonomy (NCBI): domain Eukaryota; kingdom Metazoa; phylum Arthropoda; class Insecta; order Hymenoptera; family Epichrysomallidae; genus Sycobia; species Sycobia sp. Sy_11. The sequence continues at coordinate 3,598,487 of JACCIC010000037.1, forward strand.
TTACTTGTATATCTAATAAATTACTTATCGTTTTTTACAAATTACTATCATTATATTCAAACTGTTCCGAGTGCATCAATTCATTGTTGTTGAAACTTGAATTATTAAGATTTTCTAAATTATATTATTATCATAAATGCAATATCGAAATTTACCAATTGTGATCAATATATTCAAATTTTTCCAAATGCTTCATTATATTATTATTAAAACTGGAATTATTACAATTTATATAAATTATATTATTAGTATAAACAAATTAACAAATGTTATAAATTGTTATCATTATATTCAAACACTTTCAACCTTATCAATTCATTATAACTGCAAATTGAATTATTAAAATTGAGTAAATTATATGATTATTATGAATAAATAAATAATCATAGTTTCCAAATTACAATCATTATATTTAAAATCTTCCAAATTTCTTAATATAAATATTAAGAAATTTGAATATAAGTTGGAAGATTTTGGAAGAATTCGATTATATCTAAATAAGAGAATTCTAAAAATAAAATATAGGTATCTGAAATTTATAGACTAAGGTAGCCTTGGTCACTATAGTAGTTGTGTTGCATGTTTTAACAACGTCTTAGTGATATTCATTAACATATGTTTGATCACATCACTACAATAACAAAAATAGGCTGTTATCATAATGACTAATCCTACTATTTGAACATACTACTTAAAATATTTTAAAAATATGTATTTGGAATCGTTGTCCTGGTGGAACAGTACACCCTTCCTGTTGGCCAATTGTGGACGTTTCTAGCCGATAGCTTGCTTCAAGCATATATGCGTAGATAGTATAATTAAGCGTCTGGTCATACGGGAGCAGCTCATAGTGGATGATTTCCTTCCAATCCCACCAAACACACAGCAAAACCTTCCTGGCCGTCAATCCCGGCTTGGCCACTGTTTGAGACGGTCCGCAGACCTTAGTCCACGACCGTTTCAGCTTGATATTGTCGTATGTGATCCATTTTTGTCGTCAGTCACCATCCGCTTCAAAAATGGGTTGAGTTCGTTCCGTTTCAGTAGCACATCGTACGCGTTGATTCGGTCCAGAAGGTTTTTTTGCGTCAAATCATGCGGCACCCAAACATCAAGCTATTTTTTGTATCCAGCTTTCTGCAGATGGTTTAAAATGGTTTCGTGACTAACTTTCATCTCCTGGGCGATGTCACAAGATGCCACATGCCACATGTCACAGGTCTTGCGTCGGCTGGCTTATCCATGGTGTCGTTTTCACCAGCTCTTAATCGTCGAAACCATTCCTCTGTGGTTCGAAGTGATAGCGTGCAATCCCCCAAAACATCATGAATCTCACGGAATGTTTTTCTAGCGTATTTGCCTTTGACGAAGGAAAACTTTAAAATAGCGCGAATTTCGGCGTTAGTAAACTCTATTTTTACACGTCTATAACTTTTGAACGCAATATCCAAACTAATCATACATAGCGTCGTTTTATACGTTATGTCAAGACCTTTCAAATGACGTATAGTATTGCCAGATATGAGCTCTGTAGCGCTTTGTAAATAGCTGCGAAATTCATAAGATCAAAAGGCGGAAGGCAGATATTGGACAACCTAATATTATTTTATATGGAATATCAATAATCGGTGATAAACATAGACAATTTCCTTTTATATTTTGACATATTTAACTTTCACCTTGATTCATTACACATAACTACGAATTCTCTTAAGTTTGTAAAAGAAATGTTGCTGTTGTAATTGATAATAATGATTTATACAACTTACTACTATTTCATATTTGCCTAATACCTTAGCTAATTACCTTTACCTATTACCAAAATATGGTAATGGTTGAGTCACTCATTTTGTCAATGGTAAATTCTGACGAAAATCTGCCACGTTTACAAAAAGAGGATAATATTTACAAAAGAATTTTTGTTACATGTGTGAAAACACACTAGGCCCAAATACTTTTTAGTAGCATATATTTTACTGAATTTTCTTTTTTATTATGTACAAAATAAGGAAAAACATCATATTTGGTGGAGTTCGGTAGTTGAAAATCAATCTTTTTTTACTAAATTAATTACCACATTTCCAGTACAATTTTCTACAATATTATTGTTATCAGATTATTACAGAATTATTACAGATAATTATTATTGTTGTTCAAGCTCGTATTCATCATTTTTTAAAAAATAATATAAGACAAATTGAATTATTAAATATTATATAATAAATACGTGTTCATAATTATCAATGATTTCTTTATAGTTCTTTTCAAAACTAACATAATTTATATAAAACATTTATTTTTAAAAATAAAAATTCGAATTTTTCTGTAAATATTAAAAAATTTCATATCAGATTATGAATATTATTCAAAAGTCATCCTTTCATATTTAACTTTTATAAAAAACTATCTTTGACAATAATCAATATAGGTAATTATACAAATGCCGTTAATGTAATTATTATCATACGACTGCGTAATTCTATAAACCCGTGTAATAGGGCAAATTACTCAATGATATTATTGGATGCAACTTCACTTTCCACTAATATTTCTAGAAGTGCTGTTCTAAATAGTTTAAACGAAGACGGTTTTTGATAGAAAAGTGTACTAAGTTCAAAAAAGTAGATTTTCATTAAATAGCACTTTCCAATTTTTTACAATTTGATCAGAAATATTTTAAACAAATTATTAGTTCACATATGGGTTCTTATATTTAGTTTTGAATCTCGATATAATAAAGAAAATCAATAATGAATATTATAAGTATGTAGATGATATTTTTATCATTCTTCCAACCATATATGTTAATTATATTCTTTTTATTTTAAACATAAATCATAAAAATTATGTCGTCAAAGTTACGTTAAATAGAAACGAAGACAATGTAATAATAACCAACTGGTATAGAAAAAAAATAGAAATTGTTTTATTAAATACGTTTCACACCATACTGAAAACCAAAAATAGGTATTATTTACATATTAGTAGATTGAACGTTGAGATTATTTCATTATCAATTTCATAAAAATAATTTACATATATTAAACATTTTTCTAATCAAAAATAATTTGCCTTAACATTGTATTAATACAATTAATTCAAAACGTATTACATTTTTAAAAAATACTTGGAATAATAATAGTAATAAGAATAATAGTATCACAAAGATTAATTAAAATTTAAGATTAATTAATAACAAATTTTATTAATTTTATCGTATTACAAAAATCTAAAATCTATATTTGTATTTAAATATATAAAAACATTTTTAAACCATATAATATAAACATAATTTCAAAACTATATAATTAGTATAATAGACTTTTTGTTGTCTAATAAGTTGTCTTTCAGTTGTCTTATATACACATACATTTAAATAAAATAAATAAAAAAACACAATACCGAAAAATTACAATACCTTATGATCAAATTTGATTCGGACTGATACATTTAAATTCCGCGCGTAAACTGAATAGGTACAATTTTTTATTTCCTAATTTGAGCTCCATATCTCCATTAGTGTGTGTATGTCAGCTGTTTTTTTAAGACACAAAAAGTTTGTCTGGCGATATGGCGCTCAAATTTCACACGGACATCAAGAAAGGTTGTATCAATATAGTAAAAAAAATTTTACCGATTCAGATTACGCGCGGAGTTTAAATGCACCAGTCTGGGTCAAATTTAATCATATGGTATACATATAATGAATCTTTAAATTAAGTAGCACAAGTACAGTAAATACTTAGTTGTCTATAAGATATTTATAATCGATTGCGTCATTTCTATAATCACACAGTCGTATGTTCTATTAAAAGCTATGCAGGTCATCAAGAAAAATATTTTCTATTCTTATAATGCATAAGATATCGGCTAAAATATCACCAAGAAAATATTGGAGATTTAAAATGAACTACTAGAAAATTACAAGAGCCATTAATAGGTATACAAACTTATGATACTAGCTTCAGAAATTTATAAAATATACGAAGAAAAATATTTGAAAATTTACAATTTTGCAAGAAATCAAGAGATAGCAAGAATTAATTTTGTAAATAAATATCAGTACAAGCATAACAATTTCTGAACGACAATTTGAGTTTCGATCATTGCTCGTATGTAAGCATAGAAGGTGATAAAACAAACTATGAGAATTCGAAAAATGCGTCTACATCTATCGGTTAATTATAGAACTAAGTCATAGAGTATTTTGAATCGTTGTCTTCAAATCATAAACATCTATCTTCTAATTTATTTCTATTACATTCAATGAGAAGCGTGTACTCAACGATCCCTATACGAAGCATGAATAGCGATATTACTTTAGTAATTTTTTCGTTTCAGCAGATTGTTATATGTTACATGTATATTTATATGTTACAATATACCTAAATTGCTATTAAATTGCTGGAGAACATATAGATAATATTTATATTAAGCATAAACAAATCCTTAGCAAGTTTTTTTTTTAATTACTTTCATATTAATCGGAAATCACAAGGGACTCCATAGTTATATAGCTAAGAATATCCTTATTTGAGAAGTCCAAAACTAATTCTATCTATATAATTATATCTTATTTACAATTTCATTACCTTCAATTTCCTGGCCATATTTGAGGAAATAATATAGTAGAAAAGTTAGATATGGTTGAATTAAGTCGAGTATAAATATCCTTGGAAAAATTTTGAATGGCTCATAGAGTGATTGAACTTGAATCTTTAAAAAGCCTCAACATAAATAGGAAAATCCGAGTGCTTATGCAATTAAAAAGAAATCTTCATCTCTTACTTTTTTAAAGTTTTGTAAAAGTAATATTTTTTCTAAAGTACCATTGATAATCGTGTATATAAATCTTACCTGTTGATACAAGTAATCCATTTCCCAGCCAGGTTTTTAGATAATCATATAAATGTGACTTTGTAAGAAGCGATTGACTTGATAAGATTAACTGTAAAAAATTTAAATGCATACAATTATATTATATAATTTATATTTTATCATTATATCGTAATATGTTAAAAGTTTTCATAATCTCATAAGTAACATTGTATTTGGAAATTAATTTAAAACTCTTATGAAATCTTTTTTATATTAATAGTCCTGTATATCGTACCAATGTATGGTCAAATGACGAGAGCGCACCTCGGGCGATCAGCAAGGTTTAAGCAGGTTTAAGCAGAGATAATAAGGAGAGATTACCGATGCCGTATACGAAAGACTCGAGCGCCGTGAACGTGCGCCCTCCATAGGGCCAACTGCTACATAAATCGCGCCAACGCGACGTCACAGCTACGTCAGCATAAATTACTGTGCGCGTTTGCCTACGATACGAGCTGTGGTGTAGGCAATCAATATATATTGATATAGTTGTACGATTCTGTCCAATGTGACGTTGCTGTTTTCGTTTGAATTACACAGAGGCTAAACTAAACCCTAATATGCGCACGAGCATCAGAAAGAAATTCAGACCCAAACTTCCATAGACTTATATATTAGATCGCGCGCTCTGGAAACATAGTTGAAGCCTACACCAGAGTGAGAGAGCCATAGAAGGAGTCCAGTTATTTCTCCTTATAAGCGAGGAAGTGGGGACAAATTGAAAGTAGGGGAACAGTAGCAGAAGAAATATACGCAGCAGAACTATACGTTTCTCATATATTCTTACCATTGTTATTGTTGGACTGTCTCCCGGCTCTTTCTCCGGAGCAAGAGAGAAAGCACGACTCACTTCAATCCTATCTCTGTTTTTCAATACAGGCTTCAGAACATCCGTTTAAGCGCGCGGTCTAATCAAGTGGCACGGTAGCGCCACGAAGGCGAGTAGTCTTCTAAATTGAGATTTTGAAATTTCAATAAAAAAAAACATTATTTATCACTTCTTTACTGATAATTTTCCAAAGCCTATCTATTATTTATGATCTAAGGAATCGTTTACCGCCGGAATTTTTCGCTAAAAAACAGTTTTTAATATAAAACTCCGTGTGTGAATACAGAAAATGGTCAGAAACACATTTTTTTAAATATCTATAGTAATAGTAAATACACAAAAATAAGTTCAGAAGCCTCAAACTGTAGTAAAAGTTCAGACTAAGACGCTTTATGTATAGTAAAATAACCTCTAATGTATGACGCTTTATGTATATACGAGGGTGGATTAATAAGTTCCCGGCCTGACCAAGAGATGGCGACACTAGGACTACCTTGAGGTGGCGTTTTATAGTACCATACTTAGATAGCTTGTAGCTATAGTTTCAGTCCGATCGCCATGTTAGTTTAGGTTTGAGAGCACGCTGAACAAGACGCCTCTGTGTTTTTCGTAAAAATGGAAAAACTGGAAAATCGTGCTGTCATCAAATACTTTTATTTGAAGGGTTTAACCCCGAAGGAAATTAAAGAAAAAATGGACTCAACACTGGAGACATCCTCCCCATCATATTCAACCGTTAAACAATGGGAGTTCGATTTTAAAAAGGGTCGTGTGAGCACCTCTGATGAGCCTCTCTCAGGACGCCCCATTGAGGTCACAGCTCCAGATATGATCGAACAAATCCATCAAATAGTGCTAAAAGACCGCAGATTAAAAATGCGTGAGATAGCTGAGACCTGTAAGATGGTATATGAACGTGTACAAAATATTTTGCACCAACATTTGTATATGGAAAAGCTCTGTGCAAGATGGGTGCCGCGTTTGCTAACAGTCGACCAAAAATTGATTCGAAAGAACATTTCTACCGCCAATTTGGCGTTGTATAAGCGTAATCCAAGCGAATTTTTGCGTCGATTCGTAATCGTTGACGAAACTTGGGTATACCACTACACTCCTGAAACGAAACAACAGTCTAAACAGTGGATTGGACCAGGGGAACCAACTCCAAAGAAGGCAAAAACAATTTTTCGGCGACGAAGGTTATAGCTACTGTTTTTTGGGATGCGAGAGGTATTACATACATTGATTACTTCAATGGTCAATGCTACGCAGACTTATTGCAACGTTTGAGCCATGAATTGAAAATTAAACGACCTCATCTGGCTAAGAAAAAAAATCTTGTTTCATCACGATAACGCGCCAGCGCACACATCAATCGTTGCGATGGCTAAAATCAACGATCTGAAGTTTGAATTGATGCCGCACCCTCCCTACTCTCCAGACCTAGCCCCGAGTGACTATTATCTGTTTCCTAACCTCAAAAAATGGCTTGGCGGTAAGAGATTTGCGGACAATGAAGAAGTAATCGAAGCTGTAAATGGGTATTTGGAGGAGCTTGACGAATCAGTCTATAGAGATATCATTACTAGACTAGAACACCGCTATGAGAAATGTATCAGCCTTGGAGGAGATTATATTGAGAAATAAAAAAAAATTCCTAAAAACGTTGTTTTTCTTGGTCAGGCCGAAAACTTATCAATCCACCCTCGTATATCAGTTGTACATTATCATCTCTGATGCATTAAAATACAGTTTGGCATTGTATAGTGAAATCAGAGTATCAGGAGATTATAATATTATAAGGTCGCAGATATTCAATAAATATATACCGAATGCCAGAGAATTGACTGGACACATTATCAAATCAGTAGGAGTCTAGAATAGTAAAGGAGGTTATAGGTGAGAATAGTATTTCGGCATCGGGGATCTGCCGAAAATTTGATATAAAATATTTTTCTAAATTCAGTAATTTATTAAGATAAAAATACATACATAATATTATATTTAATTTTCATATACCTAAACAATATTTATACAAAATATTTTTCTAAAATCTTCCAAAATAGATTAATAAAAAATAAATTATGTAACGCAATAACCTCTTAAAGCAATGGATCATTAAAACAAATGCCTAAGTGCATTTTATATGCATCCCTATAAATAACAGCTTGTATAGTTTAAATAAATAACTCTAAAACTCTAAAAAATAATAATAAATAAATAGTTTTAACGAAAATGCAGCTTAATAGTTGTGAGATCATTTATAAATAGCCGAGTTTATTTTCACATCATTTTGTCCACGCGTGGACTCATAAAAAAAAAGAGTTAATTATCTTGAATCGTCGATGGTTTTAGGTGAACAGTCTTCTGCTATTTTTTCTAATAATTCATTATTATTAAAAAAAGCAGGTATACAATTTCCAGGCCGTTCCCACAAAAATTATGTTGTTTTTTTTGTTAATAATTAATTTTTTCAAATTAAACAATTTCTTGTTATATATATATATATATATATATATATATATATATATATATATATATATTATCTATAAATCACTAATAATAAACTATAAATCACATGTATTTACATTTTTGGATATTAAAAACGTATGTAGTTACAAAATTGAAAGCTAGTAACTAATAAAGCTTCATTTATTGAGATTACTGTATATATTGTAAAATTTTTTCATGCAAAAATTAATTTATCCCACCGGTTTTGGTTATATATTATTATACATTATTCAATGTATAATAATTTATTCATACAAGTATATGATTATTAACAAAGTTAATAATTGCAATTTAGAAAAGTAGGTTTTATTTTCAATAAAATTCTATGATATTTTTTAATAATAAATTGAAGAATATTTTAGTATTGTTTTTGAAGTAAGTTATCGAAAAGATATTTGAGAAAAAGAATTAGAAATACCGATGCTTTATACACTGTTAATTTGAAAATATAACTAGTTCAATCAGAATCGGAAATAGTAATATTAATATTTTAGATAAACGATTCTCAAAAATTTATTAGGTTACTGAAGATTAAATATACTATTAAAACCGGATTTAACAGATAACAATTCTACATTAAATCGGTCATCCAAACCGAAACATTGAATAATATTTATTTTTATTACGATGAACTATTAGTTCCTTAACAAATACGCATAGGACGAGCTCAATTTCGATCACTGAAAAATGCAACAGACACTATTCATAATACGACTGTGAAAAATTTGGGCGGTGTTAATTAGACTCGAGCTACCGAATAAACCTGGTTTAAATAACACAACGATCTTTTAATGCCGAAGTCAGTAACTAAGAAAAGAAAATATTGATATTTATTTAACCTCTCTTGAAAATACTCAAAAGAAGTGCATTTTAGTTTCATCCATACAATATAATATGAAATTCCATTAAAAGGAAAATTTATAAAACATAATTATGAATATGTAATTGTATATGGATAATTATATATATATATATATATATATATATATATATATATATATATATAAACATAATCACTCATATACAACCCCTCATAGATATGATATCTCACTAAAGACTTACCCTTGACTTCATAATTAAGTTTTTAATTATAAATTTATAATACATTCAACATTTGCAATGTTAAATAAATAATTAACAAATTACAAAGTCTTAACCTTATCAAAATAAAAAACAATAATATATTTCATAAAATGAGGCAATCAGCAGGTCACTTACCTTCATATGTCTTGGCTTGCGGATATTTATATTCGGATGAGTACCAAACCATACTAAAACTATACCATTCTTAAATTCCAAGCATAAGTCAGTGAACCATTTGAAACGAACTGTGAATTCAAATCGAATAAATTATTGTTTATGTTATGAAAAAAACGACATTTAATAATATCTTATTATTTTCTGATAAAAATTATATACTAGAGATGTAAATTGAACTCAGCCAGCTTTTTCGATAAAGAAAACATTTACTTTTTAGGGGAACATCCAAATTTATTTATTCAAAGTATTAACCATTGGTTTCTATACATTTCCTCCACCTTTTAAGAAAATTATGGATACCCTAAATTATTATACCCTATGTTATATACCCTAAATTATATACCCTAAATTATGGATACACTATGGACATCCCAAAAAATACACCTCTTTCAAGGCAAACTATTCGACGAGCTATTCTTCAAAATTTGGTGAAGCGCTGCTCTGCAAGTGAGTGTTCCATCGATGGGAAGAGGTGATATTCGGACGGGGCAAAGTTTCTGAAGAGTACGGTGAGTGCAAAAATACTTGTCAATGTGATATTATTATCACTAAATATCACCGTGAGTAAATTTTGTTCAGTTACTGTGTATTTGTTTTGTTGTATATTTTAAAATACATATGTTACGCGTAGTGCTTATTTTTTTAAAATGTTATAATTTAGTATTATTTTATATTAGAAAATTTATATCGTTTAATTATATGAATCTTATATTCATCAGTTTCTTTTCTGGCCATCTTTCTCCCATCCCTTTCTTCTGTCTAATGAAAAACAACTTCTATCTTCTCGATGATTCCCTTTAAGAATTATTAATTTTCTTTATATTTCTTTTTAATTTATTGATTTAGAATTTTTCAATTATTTTTAATTCAAACGAATTTATTGACAAATTAATATTGGATTAGAGTAGAGTTTTTGATATTAGAATTATATTAAAATATATTTAGATGAAAAGATACTCTATTTTTAAACTAATTAATTATGACCTTTATTCCTTACAATAATTTAATGGGTACATATATTATTTAAAATAAATATTGCAATTTCATTAATTCAATAATCTATAAAAATTAAATACTGAACAGTCCACATAAAATCTTTTCTGTATATGAATTGATATATGCAAAAAGTATAAAGATTCCATTTGATTTAAAATACGGGAGCTACGACGACTACTGCTTACACAATTCGAAATGTTTTAATAATATTGCTAAACATTTAAAAAAATTACCTAATATTATCATTTGAAATAAAAAACTAATATTACCTTTTTGTGGAATAGTCCAAATTTGTAAAGCGTTTCCCAAAAATAATAAGCTGGGTAGTTCAGGAACTCCTTGCAATTTTTTTCGTATCATGAAATATTTATAAATCCATTTCACAATAATAAGTAAAGCTACCAATAAAAGTATTTGAAATAGCACTGTTACTAATTTCCAGACTGTCATCATCGTTGCCATGATTGACATCAGAAATAAAACGCTTCAACGATATTCGTATATTAAAAAAAAAGGTGATTTTCACTTAAATAGAGCTATATATAAATTAATAATATAAAAAATCAAAGTAAAATCTTGGCAGATTCGATTTATACGCATAATTCTTTGAAAGCTCTATAATAAGCTAAATAATGATCATAACTTGACCTACATTGTTGGCTTTATAAATTTATATTGACTTGGTTTTAATCGTGTCTGTCTATTTCGCGAATATTAGAAACATTGATAGCTGAAAGTAAAAACTACAGTATCGTTCAGATAATAAATTTATCGTAAATAAATATCATCTAAATCATTAACAACTATAAATTTATAGAGAAAATTAGTAAATTTACATTTTGTGATACATATTTTAAACATGGACGTGTAAATTTATTGATCAAAATCTATATTAAACTGATAATAGCAAAAGAACACGTTAGATTTTTTTTATAGCACATTTGAAATATAGTATAATTAAGTGATCAATACTATTGCTTAAAGAAGATTTAAATTCTATAAATTTTTGGAGAATTTTAGTGTTTAATAGTCAAAGAGTTTTAAAAATCATATGGGAAGTAATTTCATCAGAATGTTGGATTATTCATTTGCTAATAATATCATGCATTTATGAAGCTGATGAAAGGATTGATCAAACTTTGAAAACCATAAATTGTGTTCAAACAAAACCGAAGCCTTAAGAAACCTTAAGAAAATATATTGAATATTGTTACAATTTTGGACAGATAATGAGACTGCTGACCTGAAATATCAAAATAAGTGTTATTATCATTTATAAAATAGTCTCTTATTTACCAAGGAATGAAAGCGGAACTTTTCCTAATCGTTTACATTACCACCAAAGCGCAGACGAAGTCGGTAAAAGTAAGGTGTGTTTAAGTAGACAAGCTTCGTTATGTAGTGTATATACTATTTTTTACCACACTTCGTAGGAAAAAAAAGTATCACTTTCGCTCCGCTTGCTCTATACTCTGAAAGTTTTCTTTCGCCCACTAAAAAAAGTAATGTTGTCAAAAATTTGAGGAAGGGGGAGGGCAGAAGTCGAAATTATCAATCAGGGCAATTATTAATTATCAATCTGCGCCGATGTCTCCCTTTCACTAATTCTTTAATAGAGAGACCTCAGGCTGACAAATTCGGTGCTCGTTATTTGAGTAATTAAATAGCGTCGTCTGGTACCGACTCCATAAAGTTAAATTGACTTTCTGAGAAAGCTGCCATCTCTATTATGACTGCTAAGTGTACGCGTTACTCATACGGTGTATTTATATATATATATATATATATATATATATATATATATATATATATATATGTAGTCTTTCATGCATAATGAGCTTTGTGGCAACTCTGGCTATTTTTGAAAGCTGTTAAAGAGGTTCTATGTAAATATAGATATGAAATTGTGAACTCCAAAATTCGTGTTACGATGTTCCTTTATTGGAATATTTCGCGTCACCGACAAAAATGTTTATCTTTAAAGTTATTATACCTAATAAACAATTATCTCTAAAAACCGTCCCTTAAATATAACCTTTTTACCACCCTAAGTAGAACATTATTTAAAACTAAAAATTGTTCTAATGTCGACTGCTGTACGAAATACATAAAATACCACTGTATTACAAAGTACACAATCTATAAAGCATATGTCTCAAGTTTGAAGACGTCATGATGTTTAGTATTTGTTTGACAGCTATCAATAGTGAATGTTTTCAGTGAATTTGTAAACATGGAAAAAATTGATCATCGTTATGTGATACCATTCTTTTATTTGAAAGGTCTCATCCCAACCAATATAAAAGCTTATCTAGACTGTACTCTGACTGAGACTGCTCCTTCGTTTGCAACAGTAATATACTCGTATTGGGTAGCAGAGTTTAAGCGAGGCCGTACAAGCTGCCAAGACGAGTATCGCAGTGATCGACCAAACGAGGTGACCACTTCAGAAATGTTGAAGAAAATCCACAAAGCGGTATTGGATGATCGTCGACTGAAAGTGCGCGAGGTAGCAGACATGGTAGGCATTTCAAAAAGTGCGGTACATCACATACTAACTGAAAATTTAGAGATGAGAAAGGTGTGCGCAAGATGCCGCGTTTGCGGCATGCTATTTACTAGCTTTCTGACTGTCTTATTATTATCTTATGATATCATCATCATCACATAAATTTATAAGGATAAATCGTGTTTTTGTTTGCATACATTACACAAAAAGCTACTAAACCGATCACTCTCAAAATTCGAAATATATATTCTATATTATCTTCGGTAGGACATATCCAGCAAACATTGCGTCACAGATTATCGAGCGATTGAGCGCTTGCAAGCTACGTGAAATCACCTCTTTTGCTTGTCAGGTACCATACAATAAATCCTTATATTTCGCACAAAACTGCGCAGGCCTAATAAGCGAGAAATCTACGTATATATTATGCGTACATTGCCGATATATTTTAGGCATGATCGCGCGGGTAATTCCGCTAGGACGGAATGTATTGGTGAATCAACGTGCCGCGAGTCGTTCAAACGATTAAAAATTAGCGATTTTGAAGTTGAAGGCAAGTATTGCTTCCGAAAGCCAAAACGTTTTGAAGACGAGGAATTAGACGCTTTGCTGGATAAAGATCCGTGTCAGATTCAAGAATAACTTATTGTATCATTAAGCGTCACACAAAAAGCAATTTCCCTGCATCTAAAAGCATTGGGATTCATCTAAGAGATTAGAAACTGGGTGTCATACGTATTCAAACCGAGAGATGTTGCATGCCGATTTTGCATGTCCGAAATGTTGCTGCAGCGTTATAAAAATAAATCTTGATAAATTTTGTCACTCGTGATGAAAAATGTATTTATTGTATAACCTTAAATGCAGAAAATTGTATACAAAGCCCGGCGACTGTGCTCAATCGATGCCGGAACGAAATATTCATGTAAATAAAATCATGGCCTACATATGGTAGAATCAAAAGGGTGTTGAATATTATAATTTGCTTTCGAGTGGTCCAACTATCAAAGAACCATTGTATTGAAAATTGACCAGAATATGAAACGAGACCTACATTCTTTGTCATCACATTAAAGCTCGACCACCTGTTGCGACTTACTTATACACCCAATATATTTATATTTTTATTAAAAAATAAATAAAAAATTATATTTTATGCAAAACAGTTTTCATTTATGATTAATTTTTGAAACTGAGGCATACATTTGAATATTACAAAATATTACAATTTATTACAAATTATTTGTAAATTTTGATTTATATTATTTATTTATACTATACCTTTATTTATTATGGTATCCACTGCACAGTACAATAAAAAGTAAAGTGATGATAAAAATATCTGAATATGAAACATATCTTCTGCATATGAATAAAGAGAAATTCATTTTATTTTAAGTAACATATATGCAATTATCAACTGCAACATATAAGATTAGTCCTGTAACTGATCCTGTAACTATTTATTTTGTAATGTTTCCCTTTGCCCCTCAGGATAGCTTACGCGGTAGTGCCAGGATCAATTTGAAAAGAAAGGGAATTTTATACAAGATCAGGAAAAAATCACGGTTTACTCAATTATGTTTATATGAATATAACAAAAATATATTAGAATAACAGCTTTACAAAAAATATTACAAAAGAAAAGGCTCTCTGTTTTCGGACCCTCCGACCTGTAACACACAAGACAGAATTTTATATTAAACCTTATACTATACCTTATTACACTATTTTTCGCACGCTCCTTATTTTACACGATATTTACAATTTAAATTTAACACACTTAATATACAAATCTTGCGCACTATATATATATATATATATATATATATATATATATATATACTTAATAAGGTTTTGAGGAAGGGGGGCTTGTGGAGTACGAACGAAGCCTGCTGGTCTTTAACGCAGCGCCACGCAATCAGGATCACGACTACGTTCGAGGTTAGGAGTAAGACTGCGGAACTTTAACGGCGCGGCGTATCCAGGATCAAATCTCTTGAGAAATACTAAGGCCGCTGGTCTTTAATGTAGCACCACACAACCAGAATCAAGCCTTACTAGGGTGCAAGAGGGATTTTTGTTGAGGCCACTGGTCTTTCACGGAGCGCCGCGCAACCAGGATTAACCTTCTCTAGGATTCAGACGGGATAGTAGAGCCTGCTGGTCTTTAAGGAGGCGTCTCCAGTCTAAATCGATGAAAAAATCAATTTTCCAAAAACACCGGTTTTGCATTTAGTATACTAGTAGTAACATCGTACAATAGTTTATTTTAACTTGCACGCTCTAAAAATGTTTCTATAGCGTGTATTCTTGGTGCGCGCGCAAGTGTGATTTTGGAGCAATTCAGACAGCTGGCGATCGGAGAGATATATACTTGATCCCTCTTCTTTCTGTATTTATATATCTCACGAGTATTTTCAACGATATTTTGAAACACTGAAAGTATTGCTTTCTTTTATTTTAATTTTAAAAACCGTTATTCATTTATATTAGTTGGAAAAAAAAGTTCATAAAATGGATAAAAAAAAGTACAAAATTCGGCAATTCGAGAGCTGATCGACAAAAAAAAAGAAATTTTCGTGGCAATCGATTTACGAGTGAGCGTGATGAAAGTGTGGTTAGTGCATCTGCTAAACAAATTAAGAAAAATAATCCTGCATTCAAAGTGAACGTTGATCTATTGTTGCATTACGTCATAGTGAATTTCTTACTCTTTCTAAGACTACAAGACATTTTAATTTGTAAAAATTGTAAAGGCGATATAACATTTTCCAAACGTAACGAAAAAGGATTAGGTTTTCAATTATTAGTTTCGTGTAAATGTGAAACAGAAACTCATATTCCAAGCAGTCCAACAATTCATACTTCCTACGAAATAAATCGCCGCTTTGTATTTGCAATGCGTTTACTCGGTGTTGGCTTGCTAGGTATAAATAATTTTTGTGCAATGATCGATATCAGCAAAGGATATGCTTCAGCTACTTATTATGCAATAGTAAACCACATTTGGATACCAGAGGAAGTAGTAGCTACATTAGTTCTTAGACAAGCAGTTAGTGAAGAGCAAAGAGAAAGTGAGGCTGCCGGTAATGTAAAACATCGGCTCACAGTTTCTGGTAATGGCTCTTGGGCTCGAAGGGGTTTTTCTTTTTTTGTCGGGATTGCTACATTGATTGGAAAAAGTTCTGGAAAAGTTCTTGATGTCATTGTGAAAAGTAGAATATGTAAAGCTTGTGAGCAATGGGCTGGAAAGGAAAATTCTATGGATTATCAAGACTGGTATGAAACTCACGAGCCAGATTATAGTGCAAATCATGAAGGCAGTGCGGGGTCGATGGAAGTTAATGGTATAAAAGAAATGTTCCAAAGATCTGTAGATTGCATGATAGTTATTATGAATATTATATTGGTGATGGCGAATCGAAGACTTTCTCATCGTTACAAGATATACAGCCCTATGGTGATGTTTTGAGCGTAAAAAAGAAGGAGTGTATTTTACATGTTAAAAAGGGAATTTATAAAAGAGCAAAAGATGCTAAAAAACAACTGATACAGATAAAAAAGGCTCAAAAAGCGTTAGAAGCTTCACAAAAAGGTGCTGATGGAAAAAAACGACAAAAAAAAAACAAAAAAAACTGAAAAGCCTAAAATAACGGCTACATTGACTAATAAAGTCATGCTGGAGATGTCAAAATATTACGAATTAGCTGTTCGCAGAAATCCAGATTCTGTTGAAGATATGAGAAATGCTATTTGGGCAACTTTTTACTACAAGATTTCTACGGATGATAAACCTCAACATATGAATTGTCCCGTTGGTTCAGACTCATGGTGCAAATCCCGAGTTGCTGAAGCTACTGGCCAGTTGAAAAATTTTGTGCACCCTCCAGCACTAGACGAAGAAATTCAACCTTTATTAAAAAAGATTTATGAAGATCTTACCACAGACGATCTGCTAGAAAGGTGCATCGGAGCACACACACAAAACACCAACGAAAGCTGCAACGCTTGTGTTTGGAATATAGCTCCAAAACACATGTTTTCTGGGAAGAAAATTGTTGAAATTGCTACTTATTGTGCTGTGTGCGTCTTCAATGAAGGATTTTTACCTTTATTAAAAATCATAGAAACCATGGGTATTTCGATTGGCAGCGTAGCAGTGGATTTTGCGCAGAGACAGGACGAAAATAGAATTAAGCAAGCAAATCGTCGCAGCATTGAAGCTTTAAAAGAACGACGATTCGAGCTTAGAAAGGCTAAAGCGCACGAAAATGAGTTTTTTGAGGACCAGGAAGAAATTATGTATGGAGCTGGTATCGCCGATTGAATTTATTTCTTCATTTTTTAGAGGTTTATTTCTTCATTTTTTACACAGGTTTTCAAAAAATTATTTTAAACGCATTTTTCTCGAAATAATATTTTTTGACCTGGCTAACATGATTTAACAAAAACTATTCAACCGATTGGGCTGAAATTTTGAGAGGTTATTCGTCACACATATAGTTATAGCCCGTACTAGAATTATGAATATTCGATTACATTTGAGCACTTTTTTAAACAACATAACTTCAAAAAATAAGCCGAAAATTAGAAAATCCCGCCATTTTGTTTTTATTTTACTTAAACTTCTTGATTATAGTACGGGCTATAGCCACTTTCTTATACTTTAATATGCTTTTTGAATTTTCCATTTCAGAGCTTCCTGTGCCAAGATATGATGTCAGCCAAAAAAAGCAAGCTTCGTTGTGGCAACCATATCTGGGACATATTGTATGAAAAATGAAAAAAAAAAATTTTTTTTGCAGACTTCAATTTGTATTTTTTTAATATAAAAAAAATTGTAGTGTGATAATAAAGTTTACTGCAAGAAAAAAATCTTGAAAATTTATGCAAAAAGACTAGAGATGCACCCTTAATGGAGCGCCAAACAACTAGAATCACAACTCTACTATTCAGAATTTTTCGGACGGAGGCAAGATTACTAGAGCTCTGGAGTCGGGATTACTATAGCTCTAGGGAGCCTCTTTTGGCTGTATCGACAAGAGAACTGCTTTTGGGGCAGAAAACTTGCCGTTTTATACATGAAAAATTAGTTGATTGGGTATTTATGCCACCGTTCGACTAATTTCGTATCGAACAGCCGAAAAATAATAATAAAAATTTTTCAATAATAAAATAATAATAATCGTATTATAATTATAATAATTGAAATGCTAATTTGCGAATGTTCCCTTGAGAACGCTCGTATTCTTATAATCACTTCGGCGTAATTTAGTTCTTTCGGATCTTTATTTATTACAATAATAATAATTATTATTATGATAACAAATTATTGTAATAATAATAATTATGTAAATAATAATTAAGTTGACATTTGCACCCTTGACGACGCTCGTGCGCTCGACTAATCGTGTGCATTGTCTGATTATTGTAATTTTAAATTTTAATTATTTAAAATTATAGTTTTGCAAGTATTAGACTGTATCGGGAATACAGCCGATACAGATAAATCGGGAATACAGCTGATAAAGATAAAAAAATTTAACCATGTTATCTAATGAAACTAAAATTAAATAACTTCAAAATTTCAACGAATAATAATGTTTAAACTTTTAATAAATATTAAGACAATTTTACTATTGTAAGATGTTGAAAATATTATTTGAAATTCAATTAAGCAAATTCACCATATAAACTTAATTGAAAAAATTCTAATTCAAAAATTTTAAAATACAAAATACTTTGTACTACAATATTATATATATATATATATATATATATATATATATATATATATATATATTAAATAGGGTTTCTACGAGGAAAATTGTACTTTCCGAGTTTGGGTGGTAAAAAAATGTTCAAGTGTCTCGAGACTAGTTCTACGGGGAGTTTCATATTCGGACAATAGAATATGTCTCGGGACAACTATTATAGTGTGTTCGTCTGAAAAAGTAGATTTTGATGTCCCTGTGTCCCAGAACGACTGCTACGAGAAGTTTGGTGTTCGGATGTCAAAATATGAAGCTATATGGAAGGGACTATATATATATATAGCGACGATGAATATATATATACCCAGATAACATTGAGTCCGCAGATTATTGACAGATTGCGCGCTTGCAAGCGGCTTGAAATCGCTGTTTCTGCTTGCCGGATACCGTACAATAAGTGCGTAGATTTAGTGCAAAAAAATAATAAGCGGTAAATTTACGTGTATATTGTGCATACATTGCCGAGATATTACAGGCATGATCGTGCGGGTAGAGATAATAAGGGGAGATCGCCGACGCTTATGGGCCAGACTGCAGTAAAAATTTTCGACTGAAAACAGGGGCCTCTGGCGGCCAAAGCGAGGTACTGGCCGTTTCGTGCGATATTTCATATGTTGTTTTTCGAGCTCGTGCGATGGTGCGATCGAGGGTGGAGATGACTGTCTTCGGCGCGTACAGAGGAAAAGCTTGTCGAGACAATAGGCTGGCAGCGGTGGGTGAAATAAAAGATGAGTAGCTTATACTGACCAAAAAAAAATTTTATTGCTACATATATATATATTCTCGCAGCAGCTATAGCAAGCAGGTCGAAGTTTTGAAACCTACGGCAACTTTAAGGAAAACTGGCAAACATCAAAGCTCAGAAAATCTCTTATAGCAAAGAGCTACCAAATTTTTCAATTAATCGACTAACGCGATTTTTGTTAAAATTTTTATACATACGTTTTTTAGGATTCTGATTATATATATGGTAGTAAAAATTGGTGATAATTTCAATTTTATAATAAATCACATTAAAACCCAGTTAAAATATTGTTTTTATAACTTATCTCGTAAAATACAAAAAAAATATTAAATAATTTAACTAAAAGTTCAAAATCTCATCAAAATACAAATTTTTTAATCTATATATTTTTTCTTTAAACGTTTTTTATTAACAAAAATGCACTTCACCATAATATTCTCATTGACTGTTCTATATCCTACGTTAGTTTGAATATATTTCTTTGGGAACTCTTGTTACAGAAAAATGTATAGAATCAGAAATATGTTTTTTGATGAAATCTATGACTTTTCTTAACAATGCTTTTTGAAACTTTTCGTATTGTACAAGATAATTTAGAGAAACCAGATTTTTACGGTGTTCTTATAGTTTTCACTATAAAAATGAAATTTCCTTAAATTTTCACCATTATATTTATGATAAGCAGACCAAAAAACATAAACAATATTTCAATATACAAAAGTAAGGCGACTAATAAAATATGCAGATACAATCTCACATTTGTTAATTCAAAAAGTAACTAGATTTTTCTGTCAGTAATAGAATAATATTTGTGAACAACACAAACATTCTGCTAAAGATTCTGTAAAATAAAATTTTTGTAAAAACCTAAAAATCAAAACCTTCGGGTACTAGACAATAGATGGAATATAAAAAACAATTATTAATAAATAATAGAAATGAATATAAAAAAATTATTCTACGAATCTCTTCTCGAGATCGTCACAGATAGCTTTATTTTCTGTAATGTACTGTACAATAAGACCACAAGTTTATATAAACACAATATTACTTAACTAATAATTTACGTTGCGCTACACATTGAAAACATTTCCAAATTTAAGTGAGTCAATTTCATAAAAATATATTTATTGCAATCCAACAAACATTCATTCAAATTCTATTGAAAGACAAACATACAGCTCTAATAGGAACAAATATTCTGCAATTTCGAAATAACCGTGTATTTGAAATGAATAATTGTGTTTATTTAAAGAGCAAAAAAGTCTTTGTTACGTTGCAAATACATAAACAATTTCAAGTTATGTAAATTAATTATATAACGACATATGTATTTTATTTTTATATTACAAGTTTTAATTCTTTCTACTTACATTATCATCTCGCGCAATTTTCTTAAGAATATCATTTACATGGTGCTCCACACACTGAAAAGAATTCCAAATTTAAGTGAGTCAATTTCATAAAATTATATTTATTGCAATCCAACAAACATTCATTCAAATTCTATTGAAACAAAAATATACAGCTTTAATAGGAACGAATATTCTGCAATTTCGAAACAACCGTGTATTTGAAATGAATAGTTGAGTTTATTTAAAGAGCAAAAAATATTTTTTAAGTTACAAATATTTTTAAATGATTAGAATTTCGAATACACCATACTTGACTTATTCTATACTTTTGTATAAAATAAATTTAAAGTATGTTTTAGTTGTGTAAGTAATTTTTAAAATTAAGATTTTTAGTGCTGAAGAGTACATGTAACTGCCTTATTAAATAGTTAAACACTCTATTTATTAGGATTAAGTCCTAATAATAACTTTAATTAACATTCTGATCGGGATGCCTAAAACTTGAACGGAAGATTGTGTGCGTTGAACATTCACTACCATTGCGTTTCGTATAATACAAATATATTACATATAATATATATATATATATATATATATATATATATATATATATATATATATATTACAATAAAAATGATGGAAAAATATGTAAATATAGTTAGTATTTATTGCAATATAATATATAGTGTACGTTTACATCGATGAAGATTACGAAAATGACGGTCCAATAAGTTGAATGTTATATTTTGTTTAAATTCTCAGTTCTCATATATCAAAAAAATATTTACTGCAATTAACTAAACATTCAGTATTTTAAATGTATAAATTACTTATTTTGAATAAATGGTTAATTAATGGTATATGAATCAACCCTTTATTTAAATCTATAAAATTTTTTTTAGTATAGACTTATTTCTATGACATACGTTTTACTTGGAACTAAAAAAATGTATATTTGATTTAATTTTATAATGTTTCTCTATTGAACTAAAATAATTAAGTTGCAACAAAATATATGTATGCTTTAAAGAAATTAACTTAACATTCAGACAATATTCATGGCCATTGTCAGCAATTGATTTATGTTTACGAATGCAATAGATCTCGAAAAAGCTTCTAATTATAGACTGTAAACTTTTCCAAAAATTATTTGATTGCTTTTTATATTTTTGGAGTATCATATCAGAATCCTATATAATCATATGTGACACATAACTACCTTGTATGGAGAAGACCGAGGAAGAGAGAGAGAGAGAGAGAGAGAGAGAGAGAGAGAGAGAGAGAGAGAGAATGTGAGAGCGAGAGGGGGACGGGAGAAAAGAAAAATCCAAGGGGATTAACATGGATTACTCGATGTTGGTGGGTGTTGCCATATCATATACCTGCATGTACCGGCGAGTGTCCTCTATACTGTTTCATTTCTTTCTCTCACCTGCTCTAGCTGTTTATTACCTGTCCATCTGCACGCACGTTGTACGAGGACTAGCAGGCAGTTTACAGATATACATGCAACAAATGTTGCCATCATTTTGTTTTTTTTTTTTTTTTTGTTAAATTTGCAGTAAAAAATATCCTATCATTTAATTCTGACCGTATAGAATACGTATTCAAAATTTGAAGGCGATCGAAATATTAACTTATATTCAGGAAAAACATGATTTTCTTAAACCAAGAGAATAGATTTTCTTAAGAACAAAAATGCAGTCAAGTAAATATTTATTTAATTATAATGTTCTAATTACTTAAATTTAGCTCATCATAGTCTAAAAATAAGCATTATCATTTTCTAGAAAACGTTTCTTTCAAACATGCTGATCAATATTAAAATGTAAAACCTGAATTTCTTAAATTTAGTAATCGTATACCTGAACAGAATACTTTTGATTCTCTAAAAAAGGCTTTACAGAATCAAACTAATATTTTCTAGAAATTAGCATTTAATTGTTTTTATACAGTATTGTTTGGTTCTCACAGATGCCAGACAGGCCGCAACTAGAGACAGAGAAAGAGAGAAAGAGAGCGCGCGGAGGAGAGAGAGAGCGAGAGCGAGAGGGAGAGAGAGAATAAAGAGCGAGGGCCAGTGAAGACGGATGAAGAAATGCAGGCGTACATCTGGCCGAACTGTGCGACTCACTAGCCTCTTCGCTTATAGTTCGTCTCTACCGTATCATAAAAAGACCGTCGTATGCCCTTCGGCTTGTCCATTATAAACATCCCTCTCCCTCTCCTATGGTTCCGAGCGCTCGATGCTTACGAGAGAGATCGGCAAGGCATTACTGCCTTGTTGTTTCGACTGTTCCGATCTCTCTTCTTTTCTTTAATCATTTTCTATCCTTCAATTGGTTGAAGTTGTGTGTTAATAAGTGCGTGAGTCAGTGTATAGTACGAGAAAGCTTGTGTGTAGCTTGACTGATCTTCATTGATCAGATCCCGTGCGATTCAGCATCGGCTGTCACTTGGCGACCAAAGTATTGAGGCCTTGGTGAGATCAGCCCCTGTGCTCGCTTCATAGGACCTTCCCAAGCGGCGTCTGCGCCCACTAGCTGCCGTTGACAGCAAGGGCTGTTCCCGTGCCCAAGACGTTGGGGCTGTCAGGTAGCCGAGGAAGCACACCGGAAGGATCCTCGTGCCTTAGGCTTCACCTCTTTGTATGATATTTTATGATAAGAATATTTGTGTGGTAAGAGCTCTAGCGATTGTTGTTACCATTTGTAGAATTCCGTTATTCTTTGTTCGGTATAAAAAATTATATTTTTTACCTTTTAAACTTTGGCTTATAATTATAAAGTTAGCGGCTTTTTCCTCCACTCATCGAGTGGAGGTTTTTTATGCCTTTCCTATAATAAATGTAAAATCACTATAATCAAATTATTGTTAAATTATTTATCTTTCTCCTCACGAATATACATTCCTAACATTTACTCTTGTTTTTCATTGCATTAAAAGTAAGTATATAAACAAGTATATATAGAACAGAGTTACACAATACATATATAAATAAATATGTTCTTAATCTAAGAAAACAAAATTTTGAATCAGAAGGTTATTATATTAAAACAAAAAAGTAATGCATTGAATTCAGAAAATTTAATAGCTAGAATTGCAAATAATCTAAATACTTAAATTATAGATTGATCAAATCTGTGGTCAAAGATTTTTCTGATACTATCAAAAGAACAATATTATCGAATTAATTAAATAAAAATTTTCTTAGTATAAGAAATAGATTTTTCGAAATAATTCATTAAAATTATATACTGCTAAAATTCTAATATAAAGTAAATATAACTTGATTCAAGAAATTTATTGATTTTCTGTACTAAGTAAATATTTTCTTTAATCAAGTAATCGCAGAAACTTTAACCAAGTTAGTAGGTACTAAAATAAAGCTTATATTTTCACAACAGCAGAACACAAATATTGGAAATTAAATGAATGTTTTCTTATCTAAAGAAAATATTATCTGGAACCAATGATTTCAAATTTAAAATCAGGAAAATAAATTCTTGGATTAATTAAATATCTCCTAGATTTTTGTCAAAATTTTCTAGAAAATGAGTATATATATATATATATATATATATATATATATATATATATATATATATACAAGAAATATATTCAATTTTTGAAAAAACTATTTACTCAAAAGAATGAAATAGTTTTCTCAAAGGGTGGATTAGATCTATTTGATTATTCCTTCCCAGTTGTAAAATCTAATAATTATTTATTTAATTTTATTAAACGAAGCACAATTATTTAAATATTAAATGTAATAAATAAATAGTAAAAACTACTTTATATTATTATTTATAAAACTATTTTATATTTTTGAAAAAATTATTTACATATAAGATATAAATAGTTTTATTAAATGATTTATTCTTTTAAATTTAATATTTAAATATTTGTGCTTCGTTTAATAAAATCGAAAAATTGTTTATTAGTTTTTAACAACTCGTTGTATATAATCAAATAAATATATTTTACCTTTTAATAAAGCTATTTAATTGTTCATATTGAATAGCTTTTCCAAAAATTGAATATATTTGTTAAATTTGAGTATATATATAGTTTTTCGAATATTTATTTATTTAACTTTATTTTTTACGTATATGTAGTTCCGTTTACTAAAAGTCAAGAAATATTTTTTACTTTTTAATAATTTATTTAGTGTAATGTAATAAATATATGTTCGCTATGCAAATAAACTTAATTGTTTGTTTTAAATATGTGGTTTACTCTAAATTACAAAATATTCATTCGTGTTAAATATGTATCTTTCTGTTTTAAACATAAATTTAAATAAATATTTGTTGTATTCTAATAACTATTGAATTAATTTTAATGAATGCATGATATAATGTAAATAGCAATGAAATAAAACTTATTATATAAAAATTTAATGAATGCTATTATATAAATAGTTTACAGGAAGTATAGTTTTTTATATCAAATTAGTATTATTATTAAGATCAACGCAGTCTTATTATCAAGTTTTAAATTCAAAATTTTAAAAAAATACGTATATATATATATACACGTATTTTTATACATATGTGTATTTTTATACATGTATGCATATATATATATATATATATATATATATATATATATATATATATATATACGTATTTTCTTAAAAATTTGGCAGCGGGGTGTAGCAAATGGGATTCACTGGTGTGGACGAAGAAATTCTTTAAGTGCGTATACCCAGTTATTCCTTTTCGTAGCCTCGATCATCGCCACGCAGCGAATTTAAAATTTTAAGAAAATATAAATACATACATACACACTTACGCACGCAGGCAAGAAAATCTATACGCACTTCAAGAATTTCGACAGCAGTTAATCCCTTTATTGCATCTATTCTTTCGGCGTCCCCCCTACTGAACGACGTCTCTCCCTCGATCGCACCAACTCGAAAACCAACATCTGGAATATCGCACGAACGGAGTACCGACGTTCACCGCCGCAGCGCTGAGTGTCAAAATTTTACTGCAATGTCTAACATGGGCATCGGCGATCTCCCCTTATTATCTCTGGTGCGGGTCCGGGTAACGCAGCTAGGCTCGGTAGGTATATTAAATTTTTTTATGATATAAATAAACGATTATATTTTATACAAAACAGTTTTTATTTACAATTAAATTTGAAATTTATACATATATTAAAATATTGCAATATATTACAATTTATCAGGAATTATTTCGAAATTTTTATTTATACTATTTATTATTTACTACTATTTATACTATTTATTATTATGCCGTATTGTAGATACCATCCTAAAAAAGGTAAAGTGAAACTAATTGAATTCATGTGACGCATCTTCTTCTTCTGCATATTAATGAAGAGAAATTCCTTTTAGTTTGAGCAGCATAATTGCGATGATCAACTATAACATATATGATTATTAATTAGTTATGTAACTGATTGCAATTATTCCAAATATGAAAAAATAAATCAACAGTGATATAAATAAGAAAAATTTAATCATGTCAGTTATTTAAATGAACTCAAATTAAATAATTTCAAAATTTTGGCGAGCAACAATACTTAAACTTTGAAGAAATAATAAAGACAATCTCACTGTTTTGAGACATTGTATATATTATTTTAAATTGAATTAATCAAGAGCAGCATATAAACTTATTTCAAAAATTTCAATGGTATACAAAATATTTTCCACTGTTTATATACAATTTATCAGAATTTCTTTTCAAATTCATACAAACCTGCTTCAATACGTCCTTTCGTTTCGTATATCTTTTTACCAGTCCCCTAGAACTCTCAAACAATCAAGTTATATAAAACTTTGACAGTAAGTAATAAGTAAGTAAGTAAATAAGTAAGTAACATTTATGTACAGAAATTCATCTGAAGAACTAGTTAAAAAAGCAATATCAAATAACTTATTAACGATTTTTTTAAAGATTAGCTCTTACTTAAACCAAAATTATATACAAACTAATTACTGATTTTCTAAAGAAAAACTTTTACAATATATTTGAGAATTGTAAGTTTTAAAACAATTCTGTTTTTAATATTGCTTTAAAATAAATTTATATTCAAAATTATATCATAACTACATAATATGAAATATTAGAATTGATTACATTTAAGCATTTCTAACTACAACCAAAAAATGAGTATAATATATTAAAAATGTATAATAAATATACTTGGCATTTAACTATATCTAACCTCTAATTCAATAACCTCTAATTAAAACTATCGTAAGCAATTTCCTTCTAATAATATATTTTATTTCAATTAGAAATTTTAAAAATTGCTTATTAAAAATTTTTACAATGATACACATCTTAATTAAATAAAATAATTACATATTATTTACTTAACATTATTTTTTTCATCATTGCGTATGCATATATACGATTATTTACGATATATTATTACGATATATACTTATAATCTAAAAATGTTTTTAGTATATTAACAATTTGATCTCGCACATAGCTGGAAATAAGTCTATTCGTTTGCTCAAGATTTTCTGGAAACACATACATACTATTACCCACAATCTTGCATAGAATGCAAGATAAATAAATAATATAAAACTAGATAAATAAAAATAAGAAAACAAGATAAATGAATACGCATCAGATGTCGTACATGATCATGCCTGGCATATGCTGCTATCTAGGTAGACATAGTTTCGGGGTTGCGTGTAAAGTAATTTTCTACGTTGCATCATTTATCTTCACAAATGAATTTAGTATGATTTGGCATACAACCATCTTATAAGAGAAGACGGAGAAAGAGAGCGAGAAAGATTTTCCTACATAAGAAAAAAATAAAATCTAGAAAAGATATGCAAGTTGTGGGTAGTATCGGTTTAATTTGAAAAATAAAAAGTATAACACCGAATAAAACCACACCTTCATTCGGATACGAATTCCAATGTTGGCTATGACCATTCAAATGAAATAGCCTGGTATTAATATTTTAAGCTGACTACTTTGAGTTAACATTCGAAATAATTCAAGACGTCCCCTACTGGGCGCTATTGGAACTAACTGCTAAAACCGTTCATTGTGCACGCATAAGATACTACTATGCTACACTGTTACGTCCTAGACAGGTATTTGTTTGTGTTAATTGCAAAAAACTGCAGTATGTGTGCATTGTTTGCTATATATGTATGTATGTATGTGTAAATTTATAGTGGGACTCATGCTGGAGACAATTTCTTCTTTGGAAGGAGGTAGATGTGGGGGGCAATAACACCCTAATGACGGGGAGGCCCCGGCAGAACTATACCTGCCAAGTGCAAGTCTCGGTACTGAGACACCAGGTAAAAATCGCACAGAGGGAGAGAGAGTGAGAGAGAAAGAGTGAGAGAGAGAGAGGGGGGAATTTTGGTCTTAGTAAGGCCTGGAGCGGAAAATCGGGGAAATGTGTGGGACCGAAAGGGCACGCAGTTCAGTTGTTTTTCAGTCCTTGCCGTGCGCGTACCTTTTCCTCGTTCTCGCTGAACCGTGAATAGTTTGGAGAACTGGTAAGCTGTTTGCATTATTCAGATTAAATAATTTATATGTAAGCGTTAGTGTCGACAGTGTGAGCGTGCATATTTGTGTAATTTTGTGTGATTTTGTGTGATTTCGTGTAGTTTAGAGAAGTGTGTTTGGGTTGTTATTCACGACCGATAAGTCGACGTGACCTAACCCAGGGCGAGAGAGAGAACAAGGCGAGTCGTGTGGATTCGCCCGATACCGCAGCGTGGAGTTTTTTCCGGCGTAGATACCGCTGCGTATCTCGAGTTGAACTCTCTCCCCATTCCCATCGCCCACGTATGGTGTGTCGATGCGGATCTGTTGTGATTCCAGAGTTGTGCGCCGCCGGCCCTCAGGTAAGCGAGCTCGCTAGCGCATTGAAAGGCCTTTAGTTTTAAGTATATTTGTATTTCGACTTGTTTGTTTCGTTTGTTAGTTTTAAGTATATTTGTATTGCGAATCGTTATAAATTTTTCTCATATTTATTTTAGGTAACATTATATCTTTAATAATAATAATTAGGTTTAGTAAATATACACTTGTCCCGGCTTTTCCCTCTCTCTCGTGAGGGTTTTTATGCCGAGACAAGGAGTTGAATTTTCCCGCGAGATTGTGTGTTTCACTTTATTGATTGATCCTTTCCTCACTCTTACCAAACCCTTGTATCACGTCCTTTTTCGATTTAATTAAAATCCTATAGTGTAATATTGGTAAAAACATGGTGCCCCGGGTGAGGAGTGAGTGAAGGATTAATCAGTATTTGTAGATCTGTTATCAATATGCTAAACTTATAGCTAAATTTATAGTATAAATTAAGTTTAATTCGAATATTTTTTGTGTTACTATATGTTTAACGAAATCTTTTTCTGTGTAAAACAGCGATAATATTTAACCTATGTGCTTGCGTGTGATTGTTTCTTCGTTTATCTTTAGTTTTCTAAATATTCATATTTTACAATAACAAAAGTCACTTGCAACTGTATTGCGTTATCGCGTAGCATAGAATTCTTCAGCGATTGAAGTGATATATATTATTGTAATGTATATCACAATTGTTTAGTGCTTTGGTTTGAAATAACGATTAAAACATTATTATATTCGAGTGATATTGTGAGGTAAAAATACATTCTGAGCATACAATATTTAATTTATTATGGTATTTAATTTAATCTATTGAATTGTAGTATTTATTTAGGAGAACTTTTTTCGCGTTTTTATTTGTGGCCACGTAAAATAAAAGGTTGATTTTTGCGTGAATGTGCTTCCGAAATCCGTTTTGTATAGCGACTTCCTTTCTTTTGTGATTTTGAAATATTCGTTATTGAAAGGCTTCTGCTCGTATTAATCATGATCCTTACGTTTCAGAAAAATGGTTTGAACGAATTGAGGGAGTCTATGAAAAGACTGTCGATGAGATTCTAACCAAGCTCTCGCAATTCGAGAGCCGGGATTTGATCACATCCATGGCACGTCCATCGGAATCGGGCTCTGACGCACGCGTCGCGAAATTACCGCGGATTCCATTGCCTACTTTTTCGGGAAAGTATGAAGATTGAGCCAGCTTTTCCGACCTCTTTATCACTCTCGTGCACGACGTTCCGCGGTTATCTGATGCAACTAAACTGCAATATTTAAAGTTATGTTTAACCGGCAAAGCCGCGGGTCTAATTAAAGATGTCGAGACTACGAACGCGAATTACGCGAGTACATGGCGAGCACTAAACGCGCGCTATCGCAATCCGCGATTTATTATAAATAGGCATTTAACATGTTTAATGGGTCTTCCGCATCTGAAACGCGAGTCAGCTTCGGAATTGCGCGCTTTCATAGACGAAACTCAACGCGTAGTCCGTGCTTTATCGAACTTAGATTTACCTGTCCAGCATTGGGATGTTTGGCTTATTTTCTTATTATCTGATCATTTAGATCCGGAGACTCGTAAATTGTGGGAGGCTGAGCTAAGCACAAAGGAGCAGAATGATAAGCCTGGGGATAACAACGAGGTTTCATTCTCTAACTGGCTTCCAAAATTCTCCGATCTTATTCAGTTTTTGGAGAAGAGAGCACAGGCGCTTAATATGATAGCACCTGATCATCAAGGGTTAAAGAGGGCAGCATCTACGTCGGTACCGGTGCTTCATCCGCGTAAAGTATTGCACGCGCGTTCTTCAGCGCGAGCTACATCAACTAAGTGTCCTCTCTGCTTCAGCGCGCATCCGCTTAGCAAATGCTTTAAACTCAAGAATAAAAATCGTTATGATCGACTATCGATTGTTAGGCGTTTGCAGGCTTGTTTTAATTGTTTAGGATCGCATAAAATGAATGCTTGTGCTTCTGTCGCGCGCTGTACTATCTGTCAGAAAAAGCATCATACGATGCTACATCTCGGTTCGCAGAAGGAAAGTTTGTCTGTTCAGGATATTCCAGATTCGCAGGGTAGTAATCTTGTATTCAATCCTGTTGTTAGTGCACACGCTTCACACGCTTCGCACACGGTTCAGATTAGAGGCCCTTCGGGTGAAACTACATGCGTTAGGGCTCTCTTGGACCAGGGATCAGAATGCTCGTTTCTATCGGAATCGATCGTACAACTTTTGGGGCTACCGAAGCAGCACACGTGCGTGCCGTTATCAGGGGTTGAAGCCAGTACAGCTGGTGTTGCGCGTGCCACGACGCGCATCATTATATCGTCGCTCGTAGATTCAAGCTTTCGATTCGAAGTGGACACGCTTGTGTTACCTAGACTTACGTCACAATTGCCGTCGGAGAATATTAGTAATGTTCATATTCAGCAATTCACCGAACTTAGATTAGCAGACCCGCAATTTTACCTTTCTAGTAAAATTGATCTCATCTTAGGGGCTGACGTTTACGGTCAATTATTGCTGTCTGGCTTAAAACGATATCCAACTTTGAATCTCGTTGCTCAAAATACGGCTCTCGGTTGGATTGTCTCAGGTATGGTATTTTTAAATCAATCACGGCCGGCGGCACAAACATTAGACGATAATACGGTAAAGGTTTTGCACTGTTCTACGATGCAAGAAACGGATGAATTATTTCAGAAATTTTGGACTCTCGAGGAGATTCCTGTAATTTCTCCAACTTTGAAACCCGAAGAAGCCGTATGTGAAAAATTATTTCGGGATACACATACCCGTAACTCGGAAGGCAGATATGAGGTTCGGCTGCCGCTGAGCTCAGAGCCTCCCGCCGCCGCAGCGGAAACTCGTAGAATGGCACTCAGGTCTCTTTCCACGATGCATCGGAGATTTGCGCGCGATGCTAGATTAGCTGAGGCGTATAAGAAATTCATGGAAGATTATGAACGACTTGGTCACATGGAGAAAATTCTAGATTCCGAGGTTTCTCAAGAAAAGGCATGGTATCTACCGCATCATGCAGTAGTACAGGAATCGTTTAACAGCTGGAAGCTGAGAGTCGTTTTTGACGCGTCTCGTCGAACGCGCGACGGTCATGCTCTTAACGATTTTCTATTTGCTGGAGCTCCGCTACGAAGAGATCTTTCGCTAGTACTCTTCAACTAGAGGAAGTATCTTTACGCTTTTACAGCAGATATCGTAAAGATGTTTCGCCAGATACGTGTAAAACGTGAAGACCAGGACCTTCAAAGGATAATATGAGCGCCCTCACCTGACGCAGGACCGTCAGTTTACCGTTTGACTACAGTAACCTACGGTACAACCTGCGCTCCATTCTTAGCTATCCGCACGCTATTACAATTAGCCGATGATGAAAAGGCTAGATTTCCACTAGGTGCGGAGACTCTGAAACATGAAACTTATGTGGGTGACATGTTTGCCGGTGCAGACGAACTGTGTATAGCTGTGCGGAAAAGAAACGAACTGACTGAACTTTTAGCGTCTGCCGGTATAGAATTGGACAAATGGGCGGCCAATAATGTTGATCTTTTACCTCCAGAAACACAAGAAGGTACTGCAAAGCAAATCGGCGCAGATAATACTGTAAAAATACTGGGAGTTCAATGGAATTCTATCGAAGATCAATTCCAATTTAATGTGAGCAATATTGA
The DNA here is from genome assembly GCA_018907035.1 of Sycobia sp. Sy_11. NCBI lineage: Eukaryota > Metazoa > Arthropoda > Insecta > Hymenoptera > Epichrysomallidae > Sycobia > Sycobia sp. Sy_11. The sequence goes on from JACCIC010000037.1 coordinate 3,630,918, forward strand.
CGAGCTCGCTTCGGCTTCGACAAAGCGTGCGATTCTTTCAAGCATAGCACGTTTATTCGATCCGCTCGTATGGCTCTCTCCGATTACCGTCACGGCAAAAATCTTGTTGCAAGATTTATGGATTCAGAAGTGTGACTGGGATACTCCTTTGGAAAGTGAAATTCGCGATCGGTGGAAGGCATACTGTGCATCTTTGTCTCAATTATCTTCGGTAAAAATTGATAGATGGTTAGGGGTTGTCGGTTCTCGCTCGCGGTAGTATATTTACGGATACATGAAGGAAATGGTAAATTTTCTATCTCGCTTTTGGCCGCAAAGTCAAAAACAGCTCCAGTGAAGACAATTAGCATTCCAAACCTCGAACTCTGTGGTGCAGCTCTCCTTGTCAAACTTATTCGTCATGTTCGGAATTTAGATTTCTTCAGCTCAATTCCCGTCTTTGCTTGGTCGGATAGTGAGATTGTGCTGACCTGGTTACGTAAGCACCCGTGCCAATGGAAAACCTTTGTCGCTAATAGGGTTTCTTTCATACAAATCGAACTACCAGCTGCGGTCCGGGCACATGTGCCTACTAAGCAAAATCCAGCCGATTTAGCTACTCGAGGCGTAGAGCCGATCGAATTGGCAAAAAAGGGTCTGTGGTGGCAGGGACCGCATTGGCTTTCAATGGAGCAGGAGCACTGGCCCCAGTCGGTCTCGATTCAGCGAACTCTTCATACGCAGAGGCTTCCGCCGGATCCAGAACTGCTCTCGAGATTCTCCTCGCTGACGCAGTTAATACGTATTATTGCATGGTGCAGACGTCCTCTTATTAATCTTCGTAGGCGTAAAATTGGTCAAGCTGTTTTGTGTTCATTTCTTAAGTCGTCGGAATTATCTGAAGCTCGCGCCACTATTATTCGTTTGTCACAGGCAACCGATTTTGCTGAAGAAATTGAGTCGCTTAAATTAGGAAGAAAATTGCCACCTCGCGGTAGGCTTAGCAGACTGAATCCATTTCTAGAGGAAGATGGAATTTTACGCGTCGGGATTTTATTGTTGAGAATTAACTAGCAGCACGCGTTGATTTATGTGATTTATACATCCTTACTCTTAGGAAGAAAATTTAACTTATTAATTTATGTCATTATTGATCCCTATATAATATTTTAAAAGATTTTAAAATATTAGATAAGTATTATTTATTTATATATATATATATATATATATATATATATATATATATATATATATATATTATTTGTATTTGAATAGTATGGTTTGTGATATTTTCATTTATTATTACATGTATTTTGATCCTGATGAACAAATAATTTGAAACCAATGGAGTTAAATATCAATGAATGCTAGATGTGGAACAATATATTAAAATTAAGGATGAAGATAAAATATTTATTGATTAGACTGAATCTAATGGAAGCAGAATAAATTGATTGTTGTGTTGCTACATATACGGTGAGAATATACAAAATCATATTATTAACTTCATTGTGATGATGCTACGTATTTGCAGTTTTTTTATAAAATTATTGAGAGATAAGGGTGAAAAAGGCCCCTTCCTTCTCGCCTCCTTCTGTGAGATTCATCCAAAATTCGTTAGAAAGTACCTTGAAATATTAATCGCTTGATTCAAATTTCTTGGCACCTTTACTACTTATTTATCTCTCCATGTACCACATCTTCATTAATTTTTTTATATTACTTATTACAAAATACATAACAAATTGAACATTGCATCAAAAAATTTTTTTTATATTATAATCACATCTTAGAATATTATTACATAGTGCTTAAATATAATACATTTTTATTAAATTACATAATCAAATCAATTCAGTAAACGAAGAAAAGCATATTTTAATTTGTCTATATGAACTACCTTAGTTCTTCCATTTCCATGATCTATTTTCGCATTTCTTTTTCTAATAATACAAAATATATACTATAAATAAAAATGCGCTTTATCTTTATAAATTAGTATGATATGATATGATGATATGATATCCTAATTTCTTTTCAAATAAAAAAAAGTATGAGTAGATATTTACAAAACAATTCTGTTTTTAACATTCCTTTACAATAAATTTATGTGTAAAATTATATTAGAATTACATAATATTACAAATTAGAATTTATCACATTAAACTATTAATAACTATAACGAAGTATAAGTATAATACAGTATATGTATAATAAAAATGTGTACATCAAATATATTTGATATTTGACTGTATCTATGTCCGAATTGAATAAGAAAAAAACTGTATGTTTAATCGAAATCAATTTCCTTATAAAAATATATTTTACCTGAATAGAAGTCTTAATGATGCTTATTATAAATTTTTGAACGATACAGATGTTAATTAAATAAAATAGTAACATATTTAATTACCTATTATTCTTTTTTATCATTGCGTAATACGATCCTTACCGCTACGTAGCTGCTTCGCGTATGAATATATGATATATGATATATGATATATACAGTATTATAATTATAACCTAAAAGTGTTTTAAGTATATAAATAATTTAAGCTCGCATATAGCTGGCAATAAGTCAATTACTTTGCTCCAGATTTTACACAAACATGTACATTCATATTTCCCATAATCGTGCGCAGTGGAACAAATCTAGCAATCTACACACAGACTACGAATGAATACACATCATATATCATGTATGATCATGCCTGGCATACGTTGCTATCTGGGTATATAAACAAATTGAGCTCGCATATAGATGGCTAAAAGTTTATTTTTTTGTTCCAGATTCTGCGCAAACAATGTACATTTATATTTCCCAGAATCTTGCACAACAGAATAAATCTCGCAATATACGCGCAGATTACGAATGACTACGCAACAGATATCGTGCATCATCGTACCTGGTACACATTGCTCTATGAGTAAGCGCTATATGTATTTATTTATTTTCAAATTCACGAAAAACAATTATAGTAAAATAAGAAGTTACTTTACCAAGAATCCTCAAGCATTATATATATATATATATATATATATATATATATATATATATATCACCATATCATGCTTCATCATCATCATATCAAATAAATTTATAAAGGTAAAGCGTTTTTTTGTGCGTGTTAAAGAATAAAACTACTGAACGGATCGTTCTGTAACTTGAAATATATATTCTATATCATCTTCGAAATCATATAGGCTCTCAGATAACAGCGTATGCCAGGCATGATCGTGCGCGACATCTAATGCGTATTGATTCGTAATCTGTGCATACTAAAAAAAATTAAATAAAATAATTCACCATCTTTAATCGTAATGATGAATATTTATGCATGAAGAAAAAATGTACATGAAAACATAAAATTGGAGTAGAATAAGCCAATATTAGTTAATTATTAAACTTAAAAGAAAAAGATTTTATATAAACATACAGATATCAAACCCGCGATTATATAACTAATAGGTAGAATTAATGGAGTTCTTCTGCAAGAGCATTATAACAAACATGGATACCTAATCTTAAATCTATGCTGTGCTTAAAATTAATACTCTTATTAAACCTGTTTTTATATAGTATTTGAAATTTAAAATCATTGTCTTTATATTATATAACAATGTTTGTCGCGTAGCGAGTTTTCAGTATGTATTTCGATGAAACATTTTGTTGTGTAAAGCGTAATATGATGCGACGGCGCGGCGCTGCGGGACTGCGCCTTCGTGATGTCGCACGGTAAGGAGCAGGGACAAAGGTTTGAGCAACGCATGGAACGACAAATTGGGCATTATAGATCGATCGGTCATATAGTGAGGTTCAATTTGTTTCGTTCTCTCGTTCTCAGTTTTTGTTTTAAGTATTGTTGTGCGTGAATCGTTCGCGGCGTATAATAGCGTTGATTCTTTATGAAAGAATTTGTTCGTGAAATTAAGTACACCTTTGCGTGTCTCTATTTCTTTAATAGCAATTTAGCTATTATTTTTATTAATCGCTGCTGTTTGTTGCTGTGTGATTTGGCTGATGTACGGCTCGATAGTCGGTTCCAGCATAAGCTAGCTATTCGTTTTAAAAAGATAAGCGTAGTTGTAAAAAATTAATGTTAATGATGCACCAGTACGAAATCATGTATGTGCGAGCGATATATTTGTGAAAGAAATATAGACATTTCACGAGGTTTTTTATGTCTTTCGAGGCTTTTTCCTCTAAATTTTTGAAGAGACAATAAACATAATTATTTGGCTCAATTGTGTATTTATTTAATAATCAAACCCAAATCACGAGGTAACTCTGAGAAGAGGAGTCTCGACTAATTAACAACATTCGTTTATATAATTTGGAATTATAGTACCTACATTTTTTTAATAATTACTTACAGGTATTCGTGATTCAGTAAAATAATCATTTTAATATGAACAATATATCATGTTTTTGATATGCTTCTGCCAATGGTTAGCATTAATATTTGTAATGAATTGTAAAATCGTGTAAAATTTAGAAATAACTGAAATTTGGAGACCACCACTGAAGCAGGAAAACGAAGTTAAGATTTTTATGATTTTTATGAACATTTCGGACATGCAATATCGGCATTCGACATCTGTCGGCTTCAATTCGTATGGCAGTCAGTTTCCAAGAGGGGCGGCTTTTTGCGTAATGCTTAACATTAATCATACCAAGACTTAATATATACCTATTTCTACCATATCGGGTCAAATGACCTGACCTTATGTTTCATGCTTGAATGTATGAAATATGGATGTTCGGAAGGAAATAAAAAAATTAATAAAATTTATTACTATTAAACAAAATAGTATTTGAGCATTTCTATTACAAAATTAAAAATTAAAAGTTTTAATTCATACCCATATGGGTCATTTGATCCGTTATGGTATGTTTAGTGTTAATAATACAACAAATTATTCTTGAATCTGACACGAATATTCATCCAGTGTAGCGTGTAATTCCTCGTTTTCAAAGCTTTTTGGCTTTGCAAAGTGATCCTTGTCTTCAACTTCAAAATCGACACTTTTGAACCGTTTGAACGATTCGCGGTACGTTGATTCATCAATACATTCCGTCCTATAAGTTTTCGAAAGCAAACGGTAGGCTTCAGCCGCACTTTTTCTCATATTGAAGAATAGAAGCATCACTTCCCGCACAAGACGTTTATTTGAATAGGAGCTTGCCATGATTTTCCTCGATAAAATAGAGGATACCGAAAGAAATGCTCAAATAAAATCCTGCAAAGTTGTTGATAGATACATAACTTACAAATGAGATCTGTTATTTTTGCCCGAGATCCACTGTTGAGACCATATTTTGTCAAATGCTGGAGACTTACTTGTATATCCACTAACTTATTCGTGATTTATGTTATTCCTGTATTATGTGATAAAAAAATAGTATGATATAATTACAAATTAAAAGTATCAGTAAAGTGGAACAGGAAATATTTTCGAATTCAATTTCAAGGCTATTAAGAATGCTCCTTACGGCGTTTACAGCGTTATGATGAACTACTAAAACGAAACAAATTTACTTTTTCAGTTTTTGTCGTCGTTTCGCATTATTTAGACAGAAAAACATTTTAAAAAATTCTTCAGATTATTCTACAAGTGGGAAAACAGATATGAATTAATCTATTTTTCAAAATTAGGAAAAAACAGTTCAAAAAGTTTTGTCTTACGAATCGTCTGCTGCACGCGCAGTCTAGTGTGTTTCAGATCTTACAAAGAAAACATTTATTATGAATTCTATGTACTTATTGAGCATCGAATTTGAGTTTTCCCACTTGTAGAATAAAATAATGAACCAAATAAAATTTGTCTCATGGCTCTACATGCCACATCTTTTGAGAAAACAGAAAAGTAAATTGCTTTCATAATGTAACCATAAATCCAATAAATAACTATAGTTGTCGGCAAAACAGACAGAAATATAGTTGCTGCGTTTTGAAAGAGATGGAGCAGCAAACCACGCTCAATATCGTACGAATTCAATCAAGTAAAGGGGGCCCTGTCCTTTAAATTTTTACTACTATTTTAACTATTTTATGTATATACAGGATTCAAAACTATTATGAATAAATATATGTATGTATATTCAATTACTTTATATATTGTAATATAAGTTTTAGAAAAAAAGCTATATTATTCTACATTTTCAGTCGATCATATATGCATACTACATCTATTAGCAGTCGATGTATTGGACGAAAGTGGGTTCGTATCGTGGTTTCTTATTGGAGGATCGAAGTTCATTACCTTGCTCTGTCGCGTCGCGAGTAGTTGCGAGTAAAATGTAGTTGAAAGATCAAGCATACGTTACCAGTACGGGCATACGGCATTTACGTCATTTTCAGTAAATTTTCTGATAATAAATATTAATATTCATAGAGTAACTTTTTAACTGATACATATACTAATATATATATATATATATATATATATATATATATATATATATATATATACGCGCGCGCGCACGTGTGTGTGTGTGTAATATTATAATTAATTTAATAATAATTATTAATGGCATGCATTATGTTTTCAATAATTGTAATAAATAAAATATCCTCTAAAATATCAAAACTTGATATTTATATTATTTCCTTATTTTTAATACTTCTAAAGATATTTTTCTGATTATAATTGTTATGTCTTTGCTAATTTTTGTGCAAACATCGTTTCACACCTGTAAATCGACAGCCATTTACAATGCTAAATAAATGCAATTCATATATTTATACATTTATAGATGAGGAGCTACTCCGATTGAGAGTCAAGTTCTCCAAAAGTTCTCTTTCGGCTCTCGCCGAGCTCTCTTGCTTCTCTTCTGTAATACAACGCCAAGTAAACAGTACATCAAAGTTCATCTATAAGATTTTGTGGGCGATAAGAACGAGAGTCGAAGAGAATTGGAGAGAGCTAAAGAAAACCAGAGAACATCCAATCTCATTATATATTTTTAGATAATTTTTAGATATTCGCAATATAATATCTAATTGTTCTTTCTTGAGATAAATATTTTTTAATAAATTCTATTGCGCGCAGGTGAGGACCGCGGGAAGTTTAAGGAAAATTAACTTTTTCATAAAAATTTAATTTTTTTAATTTAAATTCTATATTATCTTGGAAAATAATCTTCACATTAAAAAATGAATTTTGGCTCTCACTGGCCGGTGCTTTTTGGTTCTCAATGAGCCTTCGCCGGTTCTTTTTGACTCTCACAAAGCTTTCCCCGTCTCTTCTTCCCTTTACAAGTAAGTGATACGTTGTTTATAGATGATAACAATCAAAATTATAATATAAATGAATAGATAAATATTGTCCCTGGTGGGAATGCACCACAGCCTTCTTCGAACCGATTATCATTGTGCAAGTTGTAGAAAGTATCAATGACTATTGTTTATTGCTTAGTCTGTGATGAAAAACTTATTCAAAAAGCTTTTTATCTTTTACAAAGAAACTCCAAAAATCTGTTTTTATACCAAACATGTGACATATTTATAGTGAAGCGTAGATTGTAATTGAATTGTCCATTATAGCATAAAAAATGACTAGAAAATGGGTAATGAAATAGAAAATCAAAAAAGTGATTGCTGTTTGCTTGTTATCATCTATAAACAACGTACTACTTATTTGTAAAGGGAAGAAGAGAACCACTTTGAATGTAGAAGAGAGACGGGGAAAGCTCTGTGAGAGCCAAAAAGCACCGGCCAGTGAGAGCCAAAAAGCACATAACTTTTTGGTGTGTCAAATATGTAATTCTTATGAAAAATTAAATTCTAAATCGAAAGTTACTCTTTTCATTTTTTAATGTGAAGATTATTTTCCAATATAATATAGAATTTAAATTAAAAAAATTAAATTTTTATGAAAAAGTAAATTTTAATCAAACTTCCCGCGGTCCTCACCTGCGCGCAATAGAATTGATTAAAACATATTTATCTCAAGAAAGAACAATTAGATATTATATTGCGAATATCTAAAACTTATCTAAAAATATATAATGAGATTGGACGTTCTCTGGTCTTCTTTAGCTCTCTCCAGTTCTCTTCGACTCTCGTTCTTATCGCCCACAAAATCTTATAGATGAACTTTGATGTACTGTTTACTTGGCATTGTATTACAGAAGAGAAGCAAGAGAGCTCGGCGAGAGCCGAAAGAGAACTTTTGGAGAACTTGACTCTCAAACGGAGTAGCCCCTCATCTATAAATGTATAAATATATGAATTACATTTATTCGGCATTGTAAATGGCTTTCGATTTATAGGTGTGAAACGATGTTTGCACAAAAATTAGCAAAGACATAACAATTATAATCAGAAAAATATCTTTAGAAGTATTAAAAATAAGGAAATAATATAAATATCAAGTTTTGATATTTTAGAGGATATTTTATTTATTACAATTATTGAAAACATAATGCATTCCATTAATAATTATTATTAAATTAATAATAATATTAAATGAAATCGTATAATATTGTATCAAGATAATATGGCAGTAGTATTAAATTAAAATTTTATAAAATAAAAATAATCCCGATAAAAAATTATTTATTCAATTTAATAAGATTTAATTTAAATACATTTATTTATTTATTTATATAAAAATGTGGATTTCTAATATATATATATATATATATATATATATATATATATATAAAACAATTATAATTTTAATTTAATTTTTAATTTAATTTTTATTTTTAATTTTTATTTTTTATTTTATTTTTATTATTTTTTATTTTTATTTCTTATTTTTTATTTTTTATTATTATTTTTATTTTTTATTTTTATTTTATTTTTATTTTTATTTTATTTTATTTTTGGATGGAATTGATTGGACTGTAAGACCAATAAAAAAATATTTATTAATTTATATATATATATATATATATATATATATATATATATATATATATATATAATTTATGCAAACCATAATTAATTTTAAATTTGAATAAATATAAAGTGTAAAATATAAAACACATATTCAATTTTTTTAAATAGCTCAGTCAGAAAATCCTATCTTCTTTCATCACGATTACCCGGAATTATGATTTTTGAAAGAAGGATCGTTATCTATACTCATTGTAAAAAACAAATGTTAGGCTTATTGAGTTCAATTAGATTAGCAACTTCGTTTTTGAACTTTCTAAAGGGCCCATAACTGATTGTGATGGAAATTTGTGCATTTATGTTTTTGGAATATCATAGTTGCTTTTGGTGAAAATAAATTTAAATCGCTAATTCAATATAATAAAGACAATAATGACGGTTATTCAAATTGATTAGAGATTGTACGAAAAATTTTAAAACAATCAAAATAAAAGTTTTAGATCTCATTAAATATATATGTAGAAAAATATAGAATCCTGACGTATAAACACTGTTATGACTAATAAAGTTTTACGGTCAGAACTGCTTAGAACACTTTTCACTCATTGGGTTTTTCTTTTAGAAAATAAAAAATCTAGAGAAAAAATATCTAAAATACATGTGTTTCCGTAGACGTTAAACTTTTATTAAAAATATCTTGTCCAATTCTTAAAAAATATTCTACATAACATATTCCTCATATTTATCCATTTAGTAGTTTTTATGTATTTTACCATGAAAATCCAAAATGCGTCAAAAGCGATAATGATATTCATAATCAGTATACCAAAAAACACAAATACGCCAATTTTGAGCGAAATCAGATGTAGGTGCATTTGGAAGTATAGACAGAATCAACCTTAGATAAAATTGTTAAATTTTTTTCAAAAATATCAATTGTACAAAAAAATGAACAGAACAAAAAAGATGCACTTTTATGAGATCTACAACTCTATTTTGAAAAATTTTTTTAAAAATATTCTTATTTTCCAAAATCAATACCAAAAAGCAACATTTTTATTGATTTCGCTATGAAAATTTTATTTCAGCAAAAAAATATAACTATCATATTTGTAATAAGTACTGCAAAAAATATAAGTACATAAATTTTTAACAAAATCGAATGCGGACGCTTTTCCGAAGTCCGCATTCAAATATATATTTTCAAAAAGCTTGAATGGCAGTAAAGCGTTTAAATATGCTGAGTTTATATGTCAAATGTATATATATGCTGATTTTGTTAGAGCAGAGTGTAAAAATGTAACTTTCTCTCTCACTCGGATGTATAACTGCTAATATATGATACTTTGATGAAAGATTTTATCTGATCAATTTGATTCAGTATTGAATTATAGACAGACGTTCGACAGTGTTTCGACTAAATCATGAAAGGCTGTATAATTTTTGTATATATATATATATATACACATGCATTGCGTATTTGCACGCATCATGACGCTTCAAATTCTTTTGAAACTTAAAATATCTTTTCTATGCCACGACATCTGATGCGTATATTCATTCGTAATCTGCGCGTATATTGCGAGATTTGTTCTGCTGCGCAAGATTGTGGGTACTATGAATGTACGTGTTTGCGCAAAATCCGGAGCAAAAGAATGGACTAATTGCCAGCTATGTGCGAGATCAAATTTTCAATATACTAAAAAATATTTTTAGGTTCTAAGTATTATATATATATATATATATATATATATATATATATATATATATATATATATATATATTAATGAAATAAAATAAGTATGTATTATTTACTTATCTATTTTTTTTTTCATCTTCGCCTAACACGATTCTCACCGCTATGCTACTACTTCGCGAATGTATATATACGATATTACGATTTACGATATTACGATATATGTATACGATATATATAGTATTATATAAATCGTAATATCGTATATATACATTCGCGAAGTAGTAGCATAGCGGTGAGAATCGTGTTAGGCGAAGATGAAAAAAAAAATAGATAAGTAAATAATACATAATTATTTTATTTCATTAATATTTGTATCATTTTTAAATTTGTAATAAGCAACGTTTAAAACTTATAATCGAAATAAAATATATTATTACAAGGATATTGCTTACGATAGTTTTTCTTATTGAATTAGAGGTTAGCTATAGTTAAATGACAAGTATATTTTAAATATACATTTTTATTATATTATACTTATACTTGGTTATAATTATAAATGGTTAAATGTAATCAATTCTAATTTTTTATATTATATAGTTATAACATAATTTTAAATATAAATTAATTTTAAAGTAAGATTAAAAACAGAATTGTTTTAAAACTTACAATTCTTAAATATCTGGTAAAAGTTTTTCTTTAAAAAACCAATAATTAGTTTCTATATAATTTTTGGTTAATTATTTTTTCAGATGAATTAATTATTTCTTCAGACGAATCCCTGTCCATTTTTAAATTTTTATATAATTTGATTGTTTCAGAGGCCTAGGGGATTGGAAAAAAGATATGCAAAACAAAAGGTCGTGCAGGAGCAGGTTTATACGAATCTATAGTTTATTTTATTTTAAAAGAAATGAGGATAAATTGTACACAAACTGTTCAAAATATTTTGTATACCATTGAAATTTTTCAATTATGTTTATATGGTGATTTTTCAAATAATTAAATAAGTAAATTTCAAATAATATTTCTAATGTCTCACAACAGTGAGATTGTCTTAATATGTCTTCAAAGTTTAAATATTGTTGCTCGTTAAAATTTTGATGTTATTTAATTTGAATGTCATCTAGATAACTAACATCATTCAATTTTTCTTATTTATATCACTGTTGATTTATTTTTTCATATTTGGAATAATTATAATCAGTTACATAACTAATTAATAATCATATATGTTATAGCGGACCATCGCAATTATGCTGTTAAAACTAATAGAAATTTCTCTTCATTCATATGCAGAAGAAGATGCTTCACATGAATTCAAATAGTCTTACTTTATTTTATTATGCCGTTTTGAGGATGCCATAATCAAATAGGTATAGTAAATAATAAATATTACAAATAAAAATTTAGAAATAATTTCTAAGAAATGGTAATATATTTCAATATTTTAATATATGTATCAATTTTAAATTTAATCCTAAATAAAAACTCTTTTGTATAACATATAATTGTTTATTTATTTCACAAAAAAAAATAAAAATAAATCTAATTTACCTACTGAGCCTAGCAACGTTACCTGCACGCGCACGATCATGCCTGCAATCTATCGACAATGCACGTACAAATATACGCGCAAATTTCACGCTTATTACGCCGGTGCAAATTTGCGCGAAATCTACGCGCTTATTGTACGGTACCTGGCAAGCAGAAACAGCGATTTCAAGCCGATTGTAAGGGCGCAATTTGTTGATAATCTGCGCACTCAATGTTATCTGGGCATTGTGGATACGTTCCTGAAATGTCGGTAGTGTAGAACATTGATTTTAGTTCTCTAACTTGACACAAAATTTTTCTCTATAAGGCGCATCGATCGATTAGGACTTCCGGCAATCGTGAGGAGCACTCTTAAACTCTGCTCCCCTACTCTTTTCTTGTCCTTACTCGCTTCGGCTTTTGCATCTCTATCACGTTATACGTGGTGTTGCATGTAAAATTATCGACGGATTTCCCAGCAAGCGACGTCTACCGGACAAATCGGAATTACCCTCTCCAGTGAATTTTGATATTTCTGATGTAAAACAAGTGCAGTTACCATTCCTCTCTTCCTTCCATAGTTCCGTTGCACTGTTTAAATTGGTGACAAGTGCGCTATGCTATCTACCGTTTCCTTAACTCTCCAATAACTATATATATATTTTGATGTTGATTCTCTATACAATACCCAGATAGCAGCGTATGCCAGGCATGATCATGCACGACATCTGATGCGTATTCATTCGTAATCTGCGCGTATATTGCGAGATTTGTTCTGCTGCGCAAGATTGCGGGTAATATGAATGTACGTGTTTGCGCAAAATCTGGAGCAAAAGAATGGACTTATTGCCAGCTATGTGCGAGATCAAATTTTTAATATACTAAAAATATTTTTAGGTTATAAGTATATATATATATATATATATATATATATATATATATATATATATATATATATATACATGTATATATCAATATATAGTATACGTGTGCCATGTGGATGTGTTAGTATTTCAAGTTTGTTTTGAAATAACTTCAGAAATTCTATGAAAATTATACATATTATGTTACATTACAATATTATCGATGAAGTATAATGTAATGTTAAAAAAAGTATGCATTTGAAATTCTTCCATTTTTAAAATATTTTATATAACATTGCATTTCTTTTTTATTTAGATTCCATCAGATATATGGACTTTTTCTTTATTTTGACGATTATTCGAGAAATAATTAATTGATTTATAATATATAATAAATAATTAAATGATTTGAAAATATATCTTATTTTTTTGATGATTAGGACAAACTAGATTAATGAGTTTTTAGGACTTGATTATATAAATATAAAGATTTATACCATACATTTTATTATGTTCATTCATATGTAACTATTATATTTTAATTTATTTGTGTAATTTAGTATAATTAATTACATATAATTGCATTAGTTTAATTTTATGTGTGAAATAAAAGTATTTTGAAAATTAAACTTTTAATTTTTTTAATAGATGAAAATATGATCTATTATAATGTTTTGAATAATATTTATTTATTTATTATTAATGTTTTTACGACTTATATATACACGAATATATATTTAATATGTAACATATTCTTGCATATTTGAATTTTTATATTTTCCCGCCTCGGTACTACGCAAGCAAGTCCGCGTTTTTTACCGTTACATTTTAAACGTTCCACGAACTTTTTGAAATCTAAATTCAATTTTGGTTGTACTTATAAGTATATGTACAAGTTTTTTCCTATAATAAATATAATTTATTGTTTAAACAAAAAGAAAAAGAAAGACTTAAATTTATATTGAGAAATTTCAACATTTTGAGATTTAAGAATTCTCTGATTTTTAAATTATACAAGGTAAGTTTCTTTAATTATTAAATAACATAGGACTGAATGTAATTCTTAAAAAAGGCCACTGAAAGTAGAGTATACACATTTTTCATTTAGCATTACAATTTTCTGAGAAGTTTAATATTGTTACTCACTAAAATGTTGAAATTATTTAATTTGAGTGTTATTTAGATAACTAACATGATTAAATTTTTTGTAATTATTTCTTTGTTGATTTATTTTTTTATATTTTGAATAATTATAATCAGTTACATAACTAATTAATCATCATATCTGTTCTAGTTCATCATCGCAATTATGCTACTCATACTAAAAGGAATTTCTCTTCCTTCTTATGCAAAAGAAGAAGATGCTTGACATTAATTCCAATATTTTCACTTTACTTTTTATTATGCCGTTTTGTGGACACCATAAAAAAAGGTACAGTAAAGAATAAATAGTATAAATAAAAATTTAAAAATAATTAGTAATAAATTGTAATATATTGTAATATTTTAATATATGTCTAAATTTTATATTTAATTGTAAATAAAATCTGTTTTGTATAAAATATAATTCTTCAAAGTTTTATATAATTTGATTGTTTCAGAGGCCTAGAGGATTGGAAAAAAAGATATGCAAAACAAAGAATGTACTGAAACAGGTTTGTTTGAATTTATAGTTTTTTTTATTGTAAAAGAAATTAGGATAAATTATATACAAAAAGTACAAAATATTTTGTATACCACTGAAATTTTTCAATTAAGTTTTTCAGGTTATTGTGATTAATTGAATATCAAATAATATTTTTTCAAACTCACAAAGTGAGATTGTCTTAATATTTTTTCAAAAGTTAAATATTGTTGTTCGCTAATATTTTGATGTTATTTAATGTAAATTTCATTTTGATAACTTGCAGGATTAAATTTTTCTTATTTATATCACTGTAGATTTTTTTTTATATTTAGAATAATTTTAATCAGTTACATCACTAATTATAATAATCATATTTGTTTCAGTTGATCATCACAATTATGCTGCTCAAACTAAAAGGAATTTTTCTTCATTCATATGCAGAAGAAGAAGATGCTTCTTATGAATTCAAATAGTTTCACTTTACTTTTTATTATGTCGTATTGTGAATAGCATAATAAAAAAGGTACAGTGAATAATGAATAGTATAAATAAAAATTTAGAAATAATTTCTATGAAATTGTAATATATTGCAACATTTTAATATATGTATCAATTTTAAATATATGTATCAATTTTAATATATGTATCAATTGTAAATAAAAACTCTTGTATAATATATAATGGTTTATTTATTTCACAAAAAAAAAAAAAATAAATTTAATTTACCTACTGAGCCTAGCAACGTTACCTGCACGTGCACGATCGTGCCTGTAATATATCGGCACTGTACGCACAATATACGCGCAGATTTCACGCTTATTACGCCGGCGCAACTATGCGCGAAATCTACGCGCTTTATTGTACGGTACCTGGCAAGCAGAAACAGCAATTTCAAGCCGCTTGCAAGCGCGCAATCTGTCGATAATCTGCGCACTCAATGTTATCTGGGATATAATTCAGTACTTCTCTGATCGCTGGCGCCCCTGCCTGTCAGCTATTCGAATTCCATATATAAAATCGATTATTAGTAACAATAGGTAACATAGAAAACTTCCCACTCACTACGCTCGACTTTTCATCATACCGGAGGGGGACGGCATCAGGGCGCGATCAGCATCAACCTGCGCCGAACCAATACAGTCATCAGTATACATGCATGTGCACATTATAATACAAACTAACGTCTCGCTCCAATATAGTATATGGACAAAAGTATCAATGCAGTGCTCCGCGAGCGGTGACTGATTTTGGACGTGGTGTGTACTCTTCGTCGTGCATGTCCTCCTCCAGCGAGGAGTCCATCGTTAGGCGGGCCGTCGCGGCTATAATGCCATTACCTGGCCGAAAAAGTTTTTGCACAAGTAATAATTATTCTTGAGAAAAGTGAAACCGCGCGCGGGATATAATATTAATAATAATAAATATATACACAGTGCGCGAGTGTCCATTTATAATATATACACACACGGCTCGTTGGCGACGGAAGAGCACGAAAAGGGTGGAGGGCGACGCTTTTGGAGCAGAGGGTAAAGCTATATATATATATACAATATAAGACGAGGGCGATAAAAAAAGAGGAAGAACGGTGACGAGTGTTCAAATCCGCATCGTTTTTTATTAGATCCTCTTCGTCGAGAGGAAGGCTGTTCGTCATAGGCGATATATCCGGAGATCCAGGGTCCTAGAAGTAGCGGCTTTCAAGTGAGTATGTTATTGTACCCTCAATTTTGACTACATCCTCTAGACTCATTAGAAAAAAACATTCATTCCTTAGTGACGCTTATCTTATAAAAGGGTTGTATGACACTTCTCTCATCAAACGCCCGAGATATAACAAAACTCAAAGAATCGTATATACATATTCAGTGAGTATATATATATATATATATATATATATATATATATATATATATATATATATATATGCATATATATGCACAGCCGTAGATATGATTGGCTTTTACCTTTCCTAGAAATTATCTTTCTATCTCGCTTGCTTGTTACGTATAGTCACACATCTTGGACATCGGAGCTTCCGAGTATATATATATAATATAGCATACCGATGCCAGTATACGCATTATTATATAGTATTCGCGTATTGCTTTACTTGGTATTGTTGTATTCTGTGTGCGTGTAGTATATTGCAGATAGCGCCCGGAGCGCTCTCTCGGGCACCGCACCGTACCGCGCGCGCGAGTAGCTCCACGAATTGAATCGAACCTGCATATCGCGCATCCCAGGGGTGTGTCGTGTGTGGTGTGTTGCGTCGTGTGGCGTGCCGACGCGGTGCGGTGTGTCGAGGTGCGTGCGTCTTTTGCCCTTCTCACCGAAAAAGAATACGTCGAAAAAACAAAAGAAGAGCCATCGTGACCCTGGAGGGTTTTCGGTAAAAAAGGGCCAAGCTACAGACAAAAAAGCAGAGGACGTATAATATACTGCAGGTTAGAAATTGACCCGTGTAAGGGCATGAGTATAATGAATATATATATATATATATATATATATATATATATGTATATATATATATATAGTATATTCGGGTGCACCCAGGAACGGGACTTCGAGAGGTTAGGGTGCTCGCGTTGCCACGGCGATTGATTACGCGTTATGTACGCGACGACAACGACCAGGCCGGCGGGCCCTACAGCGTTGTTTGTTCTTCTTTCTCTCTTCTTTCTCTGTATCCCGCTCTTCATTTTACTATGATACAGATACTATAAAATTTTCAACTGTCGTTGATACTAATCTCTCTTATCATTTCACTTTTTGTATATCCGTGTATACTTGCAGACGCTTTCTATACCTAGTGCTACATACATATCTCTCTCTCTCTCTCTCTCTCTCTCTCTCTATATATATATATACTGTCTATATCTCTCTTTTTCTCTCTCGCACACGCACACGCATGCAGATACAAAATTGGTCGCCATTTTCTTGATCGTAAAGAAGATCGAGAGAGAGAGAGAAAGAGTACAAGTGACTTGGTACTTTGGCAGAATAGCTTAATGATATTTGTCCTCGTATTTGTGTTTCTTTCGTATCTGTGTAATGCTTGTTTGAGTAAGGAAAGCTTTAGTGTTATATTCTAAAAATGGTAGTAAATGAAAAGCAAAATGAAACGAGAAATGTAGGTATTTTCAAAATAGGAGAAGCTTCATTTCATTATAAATTTTAAATGCCTCATATGTAAACATAATAATCTAAGATGTGCAAAAACTGTTATTCTTATCTCGATTATCTTTAAATATAGTGATTTAAATCATATTAAATCTCAATAGTGTTAAAACTTTTGAAAATTTTGTTGAACTGTAAAAAATGTTCTCAAATTTGCAAAATGTTTGCATCTATTTGCTATATATATATATATATATATATATATATATATATATATATATATATAATAAACCCTGATTTATTGAAAACAAGTCGTTATGTCGCAATGTCGTTAAATGTAAATACATATATATATATATATATATATATATATATATAGTGTAGTGAGAGAATTACGCGAGTAAGGGGAAGTATTTCGTCGTATTGAACGCCCAGTTTCCTAGAATAATCGTACATATTATATAATAAGGCTGCAGGCATAACGTGTGAAGCTTCGTGTCGTAATTTCAATATATATATATATTCTTTGGAAACGTTACCGATTGCGGAACGTAAAAAAGGGAATTTTGCACAAAACGGGCATGGGAGAGCATAAAAACCGGCGTCTCTTTCGCGCTATCTCATCCTGATGGGCTGCTAGGAGTGCCGGACACCGTCGTCGCCTCGTTTCGTTTCAGAATTCCGAGAGAGATTGAGAGAGACAGAGACAGATAACAGACAGACAGTAGCCACAGCCGGCATCAACTTAAAAAAAAAACAGTATGAGAAGAGTGAGACGGAAACAGACAGACGCAAGTTTTGTTTTGCCGTGTGTGCGCGTAGTCGCGCGAATGCGGTATATATATATATGCGGTACATATGTATATGTACATGAACTGTACACAACTAAGGCTGACCCTACGCGCGTGTACACAAACTCACCACACATGCACGTGCATAATATACATGAACGCACTCTCCTCTAATTCTCTCACTCTTTTCTCAACCGACAGTTACTTTACTCGGTATATATGCGGGGGCCTTTACTCTCGCTTGACTCGCGGAAGGGCGTTGAGTACCTCCAAAACACGCGCAGAGCTCGCTCAATAGTTCATATTCGTTTTATTTAATTTTCTTATATCGCTTCCTTCTCCTTTTATTAATATATTTTTTAAATTTTTTAGTCACTTGCACGTCGCGCATTTATACACAGTACACGCACACTCACAGTTCCTTTTGAACAATAGTTATACAGTTGAAGGCGGCATTCAAAAGTGAGTAAAAAAACTCGCGAGCGCATCGTGTGTGCATGCGTGCGTGCGCCCCTGCTACAACGTGCCGAGGGCAGCGGAAAGGACAGGGTAGTAAACAGTATATATGTAATGTAATATTCTATTCGCGTGTATAGTGTGCACTTTCATAAACATTAGTGTGTGATTTGAGGTTAGGTCAGGGGGGGACAAATGACGTGAGCTGTGTTTGTTTGTTTGTGTGAGTGTGCGCGCGCGTTTCCGTAGTGAAACCCAATATGACCTTGGAACTATTAATAATTGCACGTATGGAGTAATTTTGGAGACGAAGTCGTGTTATAAAATTGCGTGTCCGCGGGTCCCTATGTGCGCGCGTGATTGCTACATGCGCGGTAGAGGCAGTGAAGACTGGAAAAAAGCGACGACTGTGATTTATAATTATTGCGTTGTGTACCTGCAACCAGAGTGTTTTTTTTTTTTTTACAAATGTTTCGAATCGGTACATAACTGTATATTGAACCTACTAAAAATACGCGGTGAGTGAATCGCAGAAAAATTCAAATTCTATGGTACTCCCTTTTTTCCAATATAATGTATACTAAAGATTCTATTTTTATGCATGAAAGTTTTAGTATTATTTGAGTATTATTTTAGTATTATTTCTCTAATTCTTTGAAATAAAATCTTTAAATTGTTCAAATAAATATAAAAGTTCGTGGGAAACGAATTGAAAATGTTTTATTTACAGAAAATATATATTTTTCATGTTCAAAAGAATTTATTTATGTAAATTTGAGTTATTTCCAAAATAATTTCTAAGAGAGGCTTGAGCTTTACAGTTGGTCGAAAACGCTTTTTTTTTCATTCGAATCTTATAATTGGTGAAAATTTTGTGAAAGTGCGAAAATCGAACATAATTGATGAATTTTACTTAAATTTAAAAATAAAACATCCCTTTTATCGTACTGTGTTGCTACGATGCCCTCGATTCATTTTTATGATGCCGAGAACAGCACTCATGGAAAAAAAACGCGACTAACCGTAAATTCACGTCGCTCTCATTTATCTCAGGGCTGTTTTAACATTTAAAAGAAAACAAAATGTCGCTTAGAATAAAAATAGTTTCATATACTTTACGTGACTTTAATGTTTAAATTTTTTACCCGTGCTGAAAAATTACAATTGAGAATTCTTATTATCGGTCTCGGACGATAATAAAAAAGAGAAGAAATTTCACGCAGTAAAATTACATTACAAAAAATTACATTCTATACTAATAATGACTAATAAAAACATGATAATTCGTGAAAGACAGTAATATATCGAACTCTCTATGAAATAAAGGCCATTTCGCGTACAAAATTATTTTGAGTATAAATGATATAATTTTATCATTTGCGCGATAACATTTTAAATATTTGGTTTGTTACATTGATAAAGCAATTATTTTCAATATATAGAGTCATTTTATTTAAATGAAACATTTTCAAAACACAGCATTTACGTGAAAATTTCTTAATGAGTAAAATCGCGTAATAGTCAAAGCATAAAAAGAGTAAGCATTAAAGTTTTGTCCAGCAAAAAATTCGAAGCAGTATGTATATATATATACTATTTAAAAAAATCCAATGACCTATGCCGCCTCCATAAAAGCTTATCGTCCAGCAGTATAAAATACATCGATGAAAAGGCTGCGGGGCGCGCGCACGCGAAAGAGCGTATATAAAGAACGACGAAAAAAAAGAAACAGCTAAAGAGAGGGAGAGAGAGTGTGTGGGAGTGAGAGAGGGAGTGAGAGAGGGAGAAGAGAGAGAGAGAGAGAGAGAGAGAGAGAGAGAGAGAGAGAGAGAGAGAGAGAGTGGAAGAAAAGAGAACGCGCGCAGCTCGTAAACCGCTGCCTTATTGGGACACGTGCGATATAAAATGTCTTTTAATTCAGTGGGTCCTCTCTCTCTCTCTCTCTCTCTCTCTCTCTCTCATCTCACTCACTCACTCTCTCTCTCTCTCACTCCTCTCTCTCTCTCTCTCTCTCTCTCTCTCTCTCACTCTCTCTCTCTCTCTCTCTCTCTCACTCTCTCTCTGTCACTCTTTAGTGAGTTTATGCACGGTGATGATCACCGCTGACGCGGGTGTATAGTCTTCGTCGTATCCTATATACTAACTATCCCGACGACACAGCGTACGTGCGCGTTATGCGTTCGTATATGATAAACAGAAAAAACAGAGTCCGCGACGCGATGGCGAAGACGACGTCGACGTCGACGCTGATATTCCAACGCTTCTTTCGTGCATACGCATAGCTATATGTATATATAACTCAAATGGTATTTAGCTTCAACCGTCAGGGATCGGTGCGCGCACGATCGCGCACTATATATATATATATATACGTACATACATACATACAATATATGCGCGATAATCTATGTTTAAACCGTGACATCATCGGGATGCCAGCGCCCAACCCGAGCGCACCACCGATCGCGGTAACAACAACGGCGCCGGTATATGGCTTAGAAATTTCGAATCACGCTTCTCTCCGCGTTCTTGGAGCACAAGCCTCGAGGAAACGCATCTAGAGAAAAGAGATGCTGATAATGCTCACGCTTGACTCGCGCGTGCGCACGCATGCACGCATAACATAATAATAATGATAATAATATTAACAACGTCGCTGATGCATTAAGTATTATTCTTTCCCTTCCCTTTTTTCCCTTGCCATCTGTATATCTGTTGTGCATCGGTGAGCGGGAAAAAGTGAGAGAAAAAGGTTACAAGGCTTTTAATAGCTGTACGTAGCTGATGCGAGGAGCTTTTTTGACATCGGCGATGCCTTCATATATAATTTCTCAGCCCCCCCCCCGTGTCCTGACTTTCGAGAGTTGTACTCTCTCTCTCTCTCTCTCTCTCTCTCTCTCTCTCTCTCTCTCTCTCTCTCTCTTCCTCTCTCTCTCTTCTTCTCTCTCTAGCTCTCTTCTTGAAAAAACGTTTAAATTTGAAAAAATTTAATCAGATTTTTCTGGAACCTTGAGCTGCGTCAGCGTGGTCACACATTTTTTATTGTTGACAAAGAGTTGAGTGAAATTAGAATATAACGTTAGATTAAGGTTTTTTGTTGTCTATTCGGGCGAGCCATGAATTCATGCTTATAGAATACGAAACGATGAATGTAAAAAAAATTTAAGCACATTATCATTAGAACTTACGTAATTGAATTTGTTCAGAATTTTTGTCAATAAGTTTTAAAATATTTTTATAAAGTAAAAGAATAAAAGAGCATATATTCTTCTTCAATTTAAAGGATAGTTACGATGCAATCGTGTCGGGACTATCTCTCTAAATGGTCTATTCTTTATACTGTATTTGTAATTGTTAAACGCGATAGTGAAACGAAGTTTACTTGATAGTTCTACAATACTTCAATCAATATTTGAACGTCTACACGCAAATATTTTTGATTACAAATAATTTTCATATTTTGTTTTCTGAAAAGATTTTCAAAGAAAGTTATGTGAAAAATTTTTGCTTTAACTGACAATCATGAAAAATGATGAAGCTTTTTAACCGAATTTATTCTTACCAAAAATAAGTTCCTTAAAGAATATTCTTTCAAAGAGTCTAATCAATTCATTGAGGATTCGGTCGTTGTTTTCATTCTTTTTTTTTGTTAAAAATATCGTTTTGACAGAAGGGAGAGAATTTAATATCGTAAAATTGAAATTAGATCTTAATGCCTCTCATGCTCGATATCGATGGTACTATATGTAGGTATAATGTTTTGTAATCGAGCGATAATGAAAGTTTTTTCGACACACCCTGATGAGCGCGCAAATAACCAGCCATACATCAAGGCGCTCGATCGTTGGATTACGTAAAAGCATCGATGCACACGTGCGTGTATATATATATATATATATATATATATATATATATATATATATATATATTATATGTATTATGTATATCGTAGAAGAGGAAAAAGAGGAGGATGAGGAGGCACTTGTTCGTTCGTCTATATACTATTGTTCTAGCCGAAAAAATTTCCTCTTCTTTTTTTTCTTGAATTGATTTTTTTTATCCTCTGAAACCAGGGGCCATTATGTAATGCTTGATTATTCAATCTTGAAAAGAAGCATGATTTCACATCCGTATTTAGATTTTTATATTGGACAAAGTATACAGTATGAACGTGTGTTATACCTGTATATGAATTCATCTATGTTTACACACTTTTGTATTTCTTAAATGTTATGTATTGTTGATTGTTGAATCTCGTATATTTTGCAAACATGAACGAGACTAGATAGTTATTGTAAATATTGATCTAATAAAAAATCATACTAAGTAAGCTGCTAAGTATTGTAAACAAATATCAACTTGTGTGATTGTAACTGCTGTAATATCTTTAAAGGCTGCATTTGTTTGCGATAAAAACGTGTATATATATGCATGTATGTATAAACTATTTCTTAATCCCCGCCTTTATCAATGGCTACACAGAAGTCTACTTCACTTATTGTTTATAATAGAAATTATCGAACAATCGTCGTAGTCTAAGAACGAGATCCCTAATGCTTAATGGATTTTTAAAAATATACGTGAATTTATTCTTAAACTAGAGAGACAAAATTACATTTAGTCATTTTAAAAAATTACTTTCATTTAAAATTCAATCCATCTTTCTCGTATAAAGAATCCCCACAGAATTGGTTCACTTCCACGAACAATTGAATTGCTCTATTTCGGAAAACGCCGCCATCGCTGTCCGGAGGAATTCAATTATTTTCGTGTAACACACGAACTGCCCACTTTGGAGCGTGGCTAATACGAATATTCGCGCAGCGAATTATGAATGGATACTTTCACTTTACTATTGCCGCGGAAAGAAAATTTTTCTCCATGCTTTTCTCGCAATTATTGATAGCGTTTTTGCTGATTGTTTCGAGAGTGGTGATTGCAAGAATCTAAAAATATTTTTAAAAAAATGCGTGCCCGCGTGCACATACACACAAGTATATCATAATCTTTTGGTTTCATTTGAATGCACGTTGCAGACTAAAATTGAACTCCTAATCAATAAGGCACATAAAAGAACTATACCACAGTACAGTAGTGAGGATAACCACTTCAATCTTCAGTTTGTATTGGAAGAATCCGATTTAATAGTAAAACGTATATTATGTTGCATACTATTATGTGATAGATTGGGACATAAATTACTCTTAATTAAAGCAAATCTAACATTTTACTCTGATTACAATACAACGGCTAAATTGATCTCGATCACGAAAGATTACATAAGATACCAATTTAGCCGAACATGTACGGCAGGGGGGGGGGTAATGTGTCATGTAAGCGACAGAATAAGGAACGAGGTGTGTGTATACATTGGTCAAAATAATAGCTTCTATATGTATAGGGTGTGAACCTAATTTGAAAGAATATACAGTGAATTTATAAGTAGCCCTGCTGTATTTCATTACGCGTTTTATAGATTTGTGTTATTTGTATAGCATCAGTATTAATTAGTTATTAGTTTTGCTATTATAATATATTTAAAAAGATTTTACGTAACTATTACCTTGTTATTAAGTTTACCTCGGTTTACTTGCATTAACGGAATTTTAAAACATTTCTCAAAGCTGCAAAAGGAAAAAGAAAAAAATATATTTTTTCCTCATGCACGACAGCTGCTTAGTTTTTAGAATGATTTATTAATTAGGTAACGTGGAGATATAGGCCGTTGCATAATTCGACTACGATTGCTCAACGTTGGGATGATGCATTTAAAGTATCCGTATGTTTAGGCTTCTATTATTGATACATATATATGTAATACTGGAAGCTACTTTGCCGAGCGTAATCCGTAAAAATAACTTGCGCTACGTGATGTGCTGGCTGGTGGTGAACGTGACGTTGACAGTTCTTTATACTAAATTGCATTACCTACTGCTGATCACTTATTACATTAAAAATATTTATACTGTATTTTTACAAAAAATTCTTGAATTATGAGCGATTCTATCATTGTAAAAATTTAGTGCATTTGTTTCAAATCGAAGAAGACTCTGGTGTTCAAGTTTTATATAAATTAGTGTACTTTTTGTCACTAATTAATTTTGTTAACTTTGGTTAACTTTGCTCGCAAACTGATCTTGTTCATTTATAAATTTTTTCAACTATATTTCGAGATTAGAATTATTTTGTTGAATAAGTTATTTTATAGTACTGTATTTACCATGCAATTATAATTTCAAATCTGGAAGATACCAGCAATTCTAGTTGGTAAATTGTAAAGATTCTAAGCTTTAATTGGTATTATTTGCTTTTCATGTTTCAACGAAATATGATATAAATCTTCAAGCAAAACACGATCTGATCTAATTAGAGCCTGTGATTCCTAAAGCATTTCAATAGTTTTGAACTTTGTTCTTCCTGCTAAAATAGAATGAATAGAATTCGAAAATTGTGAAATCACTGTATCAATTGTAAAAAAAATTTTTAATAATATAAAACGAATTTTTATAGATCTCAAGTCGTTGAAATGAGAGTGCTTTAAATAACTCCAATACAATTTTAAGAATGAGACAAACAAATCCGGTACAATAACTATTATTCAGTAAATGCAGCATTGTCCAAATATTGATTTTGCCATATGAAGCCGCTCGTACATCATATAAGGAAGATATTAACGAGCTACTATACCTCCTTCTTTGTCGATATATATATTTTAATAAACATATATATCAATGTGTGTGAACGCATAAAACTCTGTGATGAGCAATTGCATTGCGTTGAAAGAGACCTTTATGAATCGAATAACTTATAAGAGCAACTTTTTCAATTAATCTTTTTAGAATCACCGAGACAGAGAGAATAACGAAGGGAATCAATCGCCATAATAGTTAGTCTCTCTGTAATCGCCGACAAGAAATCCTTGAGCAAATATTCATATAGAAATAGAAAAGTTCTAGTTCTCGGCCTTTATTATATCGTCGCGCCGATCGCACAATCAGCAAGAAAGTATCAATTAGCTTTAGTTGAAGTTGCAATTTTGCGCTTTTTCTGTTATTACATACGTATGAACACACACACACACACACACACACACACAAAATAAAATAAATAACTTTGATGCGTGTCAGTAGCTACGCGTCGAAGCGAATCGTCGCTTTTCTATCTATATATATATGCGATAAGGGTACATGGGGGTAGGAAGATATATGCCTTGTGGGAGAGTCATAACTTTACTCTTTATGGATAATATAGTGCGGATATCAGCGTGTATGAGTCACAGGATGAGTAGAAGGCGTGGTTAGGGGAAGAGCGTGGGGGTCAAAATCCCGTATGCTCGTCGACACAAAGTTTCTTTGTATTCGGCGATACGTCGACGACTACTGCAGCCGTATAATTTCGTGTGTTCTACGATAATATTATATAATATATTATATATATATATATATATATATATATATATAGATAGTATAGATAGATAGATAGATAGATAGATAGATAGATAGATAGATAGATAGATAGATAGATAGATAGATAGATAGATAGATAGATAGATAGATAGATACGTGGTTAGTTTCACATTCGTATATATAATACATATTTATAACTCAAAAAATGTTTTCATATGGTGCATAATACCGCCTGTCGTTATTAATACCTGTACCTTTAATAAATTGATTTCTTTCGCTTTCAAGATACTTGATAATAATTTATTTATTCATCTAAATAATTAAGTTTGTCGTTTGTAATTTTTAGCAAACTACTATAGAAAAAAATTCATTTAAAATATGAAATTTCTAAATTTTTAATGAATGTTAATATTGATAGGGAAAATTATAGTAAAAAGTAGTTTAAAAATCGTTTCTATTTTAAAGAACAAGAAAGATTTGTAAAGTTGTAATAGTAAATCGGTAAAACTATTGAAAAAATTGTTTGAAAAAACACGGTCACCTATGCCTTACATAATGTATATCTACGCTGTATATATTTTTCTGTTGCACTGCTGTTATTATCTGAGACAAATGGCATGCAAGAAACATGATTTTATCAGGACTTGCGTTGTTTCGCTCGGCGATGTTCGTAGATCGCAAGCAGCATTGTACACAGTGCACCTTTTTGTTTTATTTTTATAGTCGTTGTAATTATGACTTTCTAAAAATAAAGAGATGGTGATAATGTCAATAATAACAACAATATCAATAATAACAATAACAATAATTGATAATAATAATAATAATCAGAATAACAATAATAATACGTGTTCAGTGTACAACCATGCTCTAGAAAAAATATTGTAATAGGGTGTTGGAAGTTTTAGCTAAACGAAACACGAACCTCATTTCTGAACTCAATTCAATTGATCTAATCGTCAAGAGGGTCTAATAAGATTTCATTGTATTCGATTTTTCTCGAGATATTATTGAATTGTCACTTGATAGCGTATCAATTGATATAGAGTAGATCATTGTTACAAGTGGTTGCTCCCATTCGAAAAGAGACAAGTGAGATTTTCAATAAAAATTATATAAATACAATGATATGCTATATTTAATATATACTATTCTGTAAAATTTAACCAGTAAAAAGGATTGATGAAATTTGAAATCCATCATTGATGAAACATAATGTAGGGGAGGGGGCATAGGGTTATAAAAAATTAGGAATGTACAAACAATGTACAGTGGAAGACATCAAAATTGAATAAAATATCTTCTTTGTTAATGCAGATCTGTTCTTACAATAGTTGTTTTTTTCATACTCTCGAAATAGCATTCACTATTTTTCTCTCCTCTAAATAATATCAAAAACATTTGAATGGTATTTATATTATTTTAAGTATTTTCGAAGCACAGAGTAAATTTTCGGAATCAACAATGAAAATCTATAATTTGTAAGTTTTGATAATGATCTTTCCCCTGCAACTGATGTATTTGCTCGATTTTTCATTAGGATTACAACAATTGTACACTGCTCTTTTTAAAATTTCATATATTAATTACATGTATTTTTACTTCAGAATAATTAAAATACTAAAATTAGTAGTAAAACTGCAGTTAGATATAACAACGGAAAGTACGCGGCGCACATGAGTAATTGTTAGATTAAAAGTTGTTTCTAAGGCGATAACTTTTTTTTATTAGTAATTTTAGGTATTTGAAATAAATATATTGGATAACTCCATTTGCAGAAATTAAATTCAGGAAGGCCTCTAAAATGTGGATCAAAGTGTATGAATTAATTAATTTTGAGTCTTCAAACTTCATTTCGATATTTTAATTAGCATTACCGTAGAATCCAATATAAAAATTAATATTTTATATGTATATATATTATATATACATAAATTATCAAAACGTATAATATTATCTATAGATGTTTCAAAGTTAAATCTGATATCACTGTGCCCTCCTTTATCTCTGCAATGTGGAGCTTGGAACGTGGATGGTATGCGTAATGCGCTTACACGCGCCCTGACGATAGTATGTATTCTAATAATTAGGTCATACGCACTGACCGAATACGTGCACTAGTAGACCAAGCTGTTTTGAACAACAAAATCAACTTATTATAATGATTCTTTCCAGGCGGACTCTTTTTCATACAAGTGGTTTCTAAAGAGAGCTGGAAAATGATACGACGTACTTAAGAGCCCTGGTTTCTCACGTTTCGTATTATCATTAAGAGGAAGCCGAAAATGAACATGTATGCACATAGACGAGCAATTATGTACAACAGGTTGAATGACTCCGGTATGATCGCAGCGACTGACTGTTTTTATCGCAAGCAATGATATCTCGAAATCTTATCATACATACAGGTGTATTATCAATTATAAACTCATTTAAACGATTTTATACTCGATTAAAGGAATTCGATTTCTATAAACGCAATGATGAATCAGTTTTGTGAATTGGATAAAAATAGGAGTGATGTAAATGCAGCGATTGGTATCTAAACGATAAATTTGAAGAAAATCGTTAAAAAAACAAACTTACCAAACATAATAATCCTCGTATTATATTGAAAAAAAATCTTATTGCGTTTTCATGTATCGAGTAGAGAATTCTATCAAGTACGGGTTCATCAGCTTGATTTTGCGCTTGCGTAAAATTCACAGCTCTAACATGATATTTCGATTTTCATGCTAAAATATATAGTCCAATATTAAATGTTCAAGGTAATTCGTACCTCGTACGGCTTACTTACTTCGAGAACTAAAAATTCAACTTTCACACGCGTGGAGGAAGATACAACTTTTCATCTAATATTTCATGCTTCTCTTTACGATGCTTCTTAGACCAATAAATTCAATGTAACTGCGCAAAAGTTCATGGAGCCACGTTAAAATAGACTTTTTCTAAGGGCAGACTATCATAGCATTATTTTTCAGATAATCACAGGATGAAGTTGTAATAACTTTTTCATTATAAAAATTTGTCTACATGCTTCAATTCTCAATGGCGTATAATCGTTCCGTTTTCTTCTCTTAAAAATTGACTGATAAAGCAGTTTTGTTAAATAAAATATACAAAAGTGTCTTTTGTACGGCTAACTGTATATCACATCCTATAAGTTTTATGGTGAAAACATATTTGTGAGGTTCCATATCGCATATTTTTTTTACTAAGCACCAAAGCATATGCATAAAAAAGGAGCGTAGGCGCCTGGTTGGGTAGTTAAAAAACCGCAGAAATAGAAAGAAAACGTGCCGATCGACGCTTGTGGTTGCACCTGTCAGACTCGCTTCTTTCGTTTACTCGCAGCGAACGCGACTATATTTATGCTTGTAACCGTAGATCTGAGAAAGAGAGACCAGTCCTGCGTGTGACATTAGGCGATGTACAATGTGAAATGAGAGAAAAAAAGAGAATATAATATGCGCGTGTGCACGTACGTGTGAGGAAGTGGGGGGGGGGGGGTAGAAATGTAGTAAAGGAAATCACTAAGCCAAGCCTAAAAGGCAAACACATACAAAAGTTTAGTTTTCTTAATTGATTGTCCGGTAACGTCACTCTTTGAAGCAAACACCCGCACCGTCCTCTAAGAATAATTTTTCAGGATTAGTGTCTCGCTAAGAGTTTTTTATTCTGTATCGATCTAAATGAAGATTTAATTTCTGAAATTATAAGTCCTGTAATTAACTTACTATACTTTGTAGTAAAAAGTTAGACTTTTAGTAATTGTTCCTAAAAATTTCTCTCCTTGTGGAATATAAAGTGTATATTTTCTCTACAACTTTTATGTAAGGCGCGCATTTCTTTACAACAATCGAAAATTATTAAGCATACAACAATTTTTATGTATTTTTGGACTCTTTTCACAATGAAATTTAAGTACGAAATTTCTTTGATATTCACACCCAGTTCTTCTAAATACATACATAATATTCATGTCTAAATTGATTCAGCAGACACATTTTTTTTTTTTTTTTTTTTTTTTAACACTCCATATATGAATAGGGATAATTATTTATATATTACAATCTAAGGAATTGACATTATTTTTGAACTGAGATCTGTGAAGTTTTTCTGCTAACTTTAATAACGTTCGAAGAAACCTTAATCATTGTTCAATTATTATTTATTAGTACAACTTTGAATTAAAATATAAAAATATTTTCAATACTATAGGGATTTGATCTGCAAGATTTGTACTATAACTTACGTCTTTTTTAATCAAAATGCAAATATAGCTTGTTTAAGTAGCGTAAAATCTTGCTAAAGTCGTCCAAATATACCGAGAAATATATTGAAGAGTATCAGTAATTAAATCCAAGCAGAGCATGCGCAATGCGCAACGGATGATCACACGGCAGTATTGTATAAAACTGTGTTCAGATTCCGTATTCGGCACAGAAAATCGAGACATCCGCACCTCGATATGCGTGCAATTCTATTCTTCGATCTCGCCCTACATCCTGCGATGTGTTACCATCATATATGCACGTTCCTCTGATGCGCGCGTGCGCGGTCATCGCTCGTGTAATACTCCGCGACGGTTATAATACGCGCTCGTGAGTAAGATCCCCACGTCGCGTCTGTGACGTAAAGTTGCGATGCTGCGCACGCGGGCGCGCAGTTGCCGCTGCTGCTTATCCGCGTGTTCTTTCTCGCCGCGCCGCGGAGAGCGGAGCACATGCCGGCGGATATATACCGCGCTATATAAGAGATGGCGAGGTCAGTGGACTTGGCTCTCCGGGATTTTTCTTTCGCTCTCTCTTGGCACGGTGCGTCTGCGCGCGCGGTTCTACTCTCTGCTTGTTTTTATACGTATATATATGTATATATATATATATATATATATATATATATATATATATATATATATAGACTGTTTTAAAGCACTTCTCCCCGCGTCTGGTATACGAAGATAGGAATCACTGCTGCTGATAATTCAGAGAGAGAGAGAGAGAGAGAGAGAGAGAGAGAGAGAGAGAGAGAGAGACCGAGACACAGACAGAGGAGTATAATTTGAGTGGGCGAAACGGATTTCGTTCTCTATATTTCTTTATTTTTTCTTTTCTTGCTAACAGCGGACGAAAGGTCAAAACGACGACTTTTTTTAGATATGTCATTTAAATTCTTTTTTTTTCTTTTCTTAATAGCTGCGTCATGTTGGGCTGTAAAATATTCGTTCATTGTGAATTTTTGTTTGGGTAAATTGAAAACTAATTGTTGATTAGCTATATACTGAAGGTACATAAGTAATGTATTAAAACAACAAATTCATATAGCATGTATAACTAGAATAGCGCGTGTTCAATTCTTTTTTCTTATTTAGTACGTGTATCGTATAAAGCCATTGCACACAGAGTCTATCGCAAAACGGCAAGTTCATGCACGTGCCCCCCCACATCCACTTCCCCAACAAATTAGACAGGATCGATGACGAGACCGGCAAAATTCAGCACGTAAAGACCCTTTTCCGCGAATTTCATAATGCGGATCGATATGAGGGGTCGCCCGGGGCTGCCCTAGGTGCGCGCGCGAGCGTCCATAGCCAGGACTCAACCCCGTCACGTCGCGCCGGCTTTTCGCGTTTACACGTTCTACTATATATATGCATTGACGAGGCAGGTGCACCTATTCTGCTCTGGCTTTCTTCTTGTATATGCGCGTGTCAGCGCACCCCCAGGGGCTATCTTGGAAAGTGGGTAAAGCGCCTTTTCTATTGATCGATTGCTAAAGAGCGATTTTCCTTGATTTTCAAGGTGACCTCGAGGATAAAAATAAAGGGCGATTATGTATACACACAGTATCGCTTATTTATTTTCTTGTATGCGTTACACAGGCATACTCGTGAATACCTTGTACAGAAAAAAATCTAGTCAACGTTAATTTATCCGGAGCTGTTCAAATTGATAAGACTACACATTCGGTGTATTTGGGCCCGAGTGGGGGGGGGGGCGAAAAGATATAACAAAGATATGTAGATAAATGTGACACACCTTCAACCAAACACATTTGGGTACAGAGTTTACTTAGTTAAGGCTTCGATTTATCTATTTGAATTATGAATTTTTTTAATCGTTAAGTGAAAGTTTACATGGGAATTTTTAAATTTTCTGACAGCACCAAAACTTGTATTCCGTGCCTTTTATTATCACATTTTGCATCCTCCTAGGTAACACACACGCGCGCGTGCACACACACACATGCATATGTACGTATATAAATATAGGTAGTGTGCATACGCGCTCGTCTCCCCTTGCTTGTCCCTCTACATTAAACAAGTGAATCGCCTTTTGTCAGGTGGGGACAAAATTATCAGGCGCTCAACTTTATTTCGCACCAGCTGCTCCGAGAGAGACAATAGAACGTGTGCGGCTCTCCACTTCCGGTTTCCCTTGGGCCGCACGAACGCGGAACATGGCGCATTGTCGACCGGCAATAATTAAATTCGTTGGCTAACTTTCAGCGCGTATATTCGCGCATTATGCACGCTCAATTTGACATCTGTAATTTTTAGTGCATATAATTCTTACCCTGTCCGATAATCATATTTAATTAATAAAAAAAATAAAAAAATAAACTTTAATTTTCACAGAATCCATGATAGTTATTTCCTTAAATATTGTACAATTATGATGCATAATGCTAAATAAATAATTTAAGTATCACAGCTTATAATTACATAATGTTATAAAACATATAATTACCAATAATAAAAAATCAGAATCCTAAATTTATTAAAATCTTAATCAGCATACGTTTAAGGTCGTTTGGAAGCCAAAGTTTGTTTTTAATTACAATTTTGAACTTATTCTACTAATTAATTTAGGGCATCCAAAAACCTGCAAAATCGTGTATCTTATACGTTCAAGGCCGCTTTTACAGTCGAAGGATCAAAAATTTTTGAAAAACAATTTTCTAGAATTTATTTACACTTGATGAAACACAGTGTTTAACTTAAAGTTTCTTTTAGAGTCTAATTGAGTTTCGATTAATGCACATTAAGACTGAGATATATATTATCAATGAATAATATATATATATATATATATATATATATATATATATATATATATATATATATTTCAGAAGTTTGCTAATAAAAATTTTTAACGTAAGAAATTTGAAACATTGTAAAAAGCTTAAAACGTATTTGAAAAATTTTAGAGTCAATATTAAAGTAATATTGCATTTTCAAATTATTTTTTCATAGTTCATTCTTTGTAATTAAACCATTAATAATGCAACAAAAAAATCGAAGATTAATTTAACAGTGATATTTTAAGTTTAGACATCGTGTACATAAGCTATATTGGTTGCGTGTGAATTATATAATGGAATGTCTAAAAAGTTATTATTTAAAAGAAAAGTAAATTACAAAAATTATTTTTTTACAATTATATTTAAAGTTTAGAATGGCTAAATAACGGCTTAAAAACGGTTTTCATTTAATATCATATCATATCATATCATACTAATTTATAAAGACAAGGTATGTTTTTGTTTGTACACGATAAACAAAAAAACTACTGTACGATTGCTCTGAAAGTTGACATATAGATTCTATATTATCTTCGGAAGGATAGCGGCTATGTTTTTTATTAAAAATAATTTAAGTTAAAGTTAACGTAAAGTTAAATTAAGTTAATGTCTTAGCAGTCAGTCCTCTCTCTCTCTCTCTCTCTCTCTCTCTCTCTCTCTCTCTCTCTCTCTCTCTCTCTCTGCCAAATCATACTGAACATAATTTGCGACGACAAATTCTGTTTTTATTTTCATATGTTATATTAACTTCAAAAGTGACATAGGCTATTATTTTTAGTTAGAACAAAAGAAAAGATTGCAAAATAGGGTTCTTTACCAGCAACCTCGAAACTATATCTAGAAACGATGTCCAGGTATGTAGGGATGAGTTCTACGTAGGGATTCGTGTTAGGACGGTAGAATACGATGTCCAGGTGTTTTGGAACGTCTTCTATGTTGAGTATTGTGTTTGGTTGGTAGGAAACGATGTCTAGGTGTGTCGGGGCGACTTCTACGGAGAGTTTCGTATTCGGACGGTAGAAGATGAGGTCCAGGCATGACGGGACGATTTCTCTGAAGAGACTCATATTCTATCCTTCGAGCACCCAAACTCCCAGTAGAAGTCGTCGCTGAATTTCTGGACATCGTATTCTAACTCTCTATAGCAGTCGTCCCCAAACATATTCTATCGTCCAAACATGATACTCTTCGTAAAGGTCGTCTCGAGACGCTTGAACATCTTGTTCTACCGTTCGAACTCGAAAATACAATTTTCCCCATAGAAGCCGTATGTAGCATACGCGCGCGCGCGCGCGCGCGTGTGTGTGTGTGTATTACGGTAAATTATTTATAGTAATATACATTTTTATATATAGAGTACTTTCTACTTAAATTATTACATTTAAATAATCTTGGGCAAAGCCAAGACGGATGTTACTTTTGTGTGTGTGTGTGTGTGTGTGTGTGTGTGTGTGTGTGTGTGTGTGTGTGTGTGTGTGTGTGTGTGTGTTTGTTTGTTTGTTTGTTTGTTTGTTTGTTTGTTTGTGTTTGTTTGTTATATTTTTTCATTTTTTCCAATTCAAATTGTAAATAACATCATCTAAACTGAAAATCGTTGTTCAAAGCGTTGTTCTGTGCACTGTAATACGTCTAATGAACTATGGTTTGATCTGAAGCCTTTTTTAGATTCTACGTTTTCACATTTTTCAAAAGACATTTGAATCTTTTTAAGAATTAAAAAATATTTTATTAGATAACCCAATTATTTTTATAAATAATTACCTTTAAAAGAATTGTTATTCCTTGCGTATTTTACATAAAATGATGTGCATTATAAATGTAATAAATATGTTAAAAATATATTTGAAATTCTTATTTATCAGCAATTCACAGAGATAGCTTAACGTATATTTAATTTAACATATAATTAATACTGCAAACCAAATAAAATTAAAAACTTTGCAACTAATTCTTTTAAATATACTTGTCTACACATTTGTCACATCATGAAATAACATTTCTAATATTTTGTTTTCAGGTTGCTACGGGAGCTCGAAGCCTAAGCCCACGTATATAGGTGAGTAAAATTGCTCTTGAAAAAATTCCTTTGAATACGTATATAGATTTTATATTAAGAACGCCTGGACGATGTAGGGTGCGTATAGCTACTTTAAGGGGGAAGGTCTTTATATTTAAACGCCCAAACACTCGAGAATGGAATCTTGGAGGAGACGTGAAAACCCGTATAGGAATCTTATATTCGTCGTGACACGTGCACACATGTCTGTACGCGCGACCGCGTGCGTGTGTGTGCTATATACGCATATATGTGCATATAATTTCCCGCCGAATTATTTGTCGCACACCAGAAACCGGGCGACACGATGCTCTCTGCTTCTAACCTTCCTTTTTCTCTTTTCTCCTTATTACACTGCTGATTCTGTCTATCTAGAGCTTTCTCGAGCGTGCACGCCACTCGGCATTTCGAGCATTTCGCTGCGTGGCGTGGGGAGGCCCAAAAATAGATGGCCCTTGCGCACCGATTCTCGCACTATATATTATATACATGTTCGTCGGTGTACATATAAATATATATGTAGGCTCCTCATTGTCATCACGTTTGAGGATGGTGTTTGTGAATCGATGGTATATTATTATATTGTGTATTGTGCTGTCACATCGTATGTGCGCGTGTGTGTTTACGGTCATTGCACTCGACCGTCAACAGAATCATTGTTGATTTGCTTTCTAACCGATTATGGATTAACAACATGATGACGCCTTCAATTGTGTTTGCGTGCAAGTGTCGAGGGGGGGGGGGGTCGTGTAGTGCAGAGCAAACAGTACAAGGCGAATCTTAGATAGGGGAGAGATTGTTTTCATTTTTTTTCGTTCGATGTCCACGCTGCTGACATTGTCTGTTATACTCGTTGGTGTTTTGTTTCCTTTCTATTCGTATTCTTAAATTAGAATAGTCGGTAGTCAAAGACTCGCAGTGCCAGACGGTTTTTTAGATAAAGTTTATAAATATAGGCATATAAAAACTGTTGAAGGATTGTGCGTCGATGTTACTTTACTTTTGTTGGATTTCTTTTTCAATGTTTAAAGATCAAGTACTCAATTATTATCGTTTAATATTGAATTTTTGTAAAAAGATTTTTTTAAATTTTAATATGGTACTATTATATGATAATTTTTATTCTGGTCCCATATTTATCTCTGTAATTACTGATTTTTCAAACCAAAATGTTCTGTGGTAATGTAATTTTTTGCGGACGCTCTATACAAAATTGACGTCGCCTAAGCATGGTACCTGTTCATTTCTCGAATGCGAAGGCATTCGTAGTTTTATCCCCTTTCTTTTTCCCATATTTGCCGATTGCGTCAATAAACAGAACCTCGATTTTGAAAGATGAGTTCGTACTCATGAATGTAAGTAAAAAGAAGAAAAGGGAAGCTATGTTTGCCTATATAATATGTAACTCAGCGCACCATGACTTAGTTCATCAGATAAAAAAAGCGATGATTGTCGGACATAAATTTAATTATTGTTGTTGCCAGCCTAGAATGTATTAGCTAGCGAGCTGGTGTTACCGTAAAATATGTAAGGCTAATATCGATGCCGTTACTGTTGCAGGCCGTAGTATTTGGTATCTATAGACACAAGTAATAAAGCCGTAACTGCATATAATTATAATAAAGTTATGGCATGAATCTAATTACTTTAAAAATATACACCAGTATCGAGATCAGTATAATGATTTACCGCCGACAGTGCAAGAATTCATGGTAGACCATGGCTGGTAGCTTTGTTTTACTGTAAGCCTATATTCGGATTATTGAACTTTTCGAGTTCGAAACTTTAAAAATATAATACTAGATAATTTTAAACTCATATTCCTGCTTATTGTGATAATCGTTCATGTAAAACAAATCTTAATTTAAAAATTATATTTTAATTTTTTAATGTGGATAATATCTGATTTCGTAAATAATTTTTGAAGACAACCATATAGTTTAATAATAACTTCGATAATAATTATCAGAAAACTCAATGACAGCGCACTCAGAGCATGCTACCCGTTATATACGTAACCTGCATAGACTACTATATTATATACATTTACCATATAATCTCGAATCGTGTAGAGTCCAAACTTGAATATTAATCCCCCAACCAAAAGAAGCTTGTACGTGCGTTCGCGTTAAAAATTGAAAAATAGCATTATTTAAACACATATTACAATCTAAGAACATCTGAACATAATTAAAACTCGCATGTTCCTCTCTCCCTTCATAACCGTTCTTTCTCTTAGATGCAGACAATTTTTTTTTTCACCTATATAAATCGAGAACAAGGTCAGTTTCGTGTATTTATGTGTATATACGTACAATTTTCACGATTCAGCGCCTCGAATGATTTGACTTTCAGCGAGCTTTGCTGCTATGATGACGAATGGAGTTCATGGCGCATTGGGTGCTATTATCAAAGAACGCAAAAATTCAACACCGGAAACAATTCAATCGGGATGTTTTAATCGATATAATTCGATTAATTTGCAAAATTTCCTCAGTATCGTTCATGTCCAGTTATCAAATTTATCGTCTTATTTATATATACACCAACTTTCCATTTAAAATATTCAATAAAATACTCATTATAATATATATATATATATATATATATATATATATATATATATATATATATATATATATATATATATTAAAAAGAATTACTTTGTGGAGAACAATGAACAAAAGATAATAAGAAAATATGATCCTCTTTAACTATAGGAATTGTTTTAGTCCTAACATTAAAAATGATTAAAAGTAGTGGTATTATCAATCATCACTTAAAGTATTAAGAATATTTGAAAACGTTGAAAGAAAATTCCGTGTAATTCATTCGTGATATCAAATTTAACAGGTTATATTAATATAAGAAACGAATAAATAAACTTAACTATATTTTACTATGTAATCTAGCCATTTCGATAATAGTTATACTTTACAGATGTTTTATTTGTTGCATTTTCTTTTGTAATATCCATATTTCAAGAAAAAATGACATCGAGGCCTTGCGATCACATCTCGCGCGATCATGTATTTCCAAGTTTATTTTTGATGAAGTAATAAAAATAATAAAGCTCTACGATACACCAAACCGTTCGATAAATCAAAAAATAATTCTCTGTACTTCTCTTTTAATTGTGAAAGAAAAAGATCGAATTTGGTTTTAAACAAATAAAATCGCACAATTTTGGGGAAAAATAGTCCTTATCTCAAAAACGACCAATTTTGGATTTCGTAATATTGAAAAATCTATTCAGTGTATTGAAGGACGTAAACAACACTAAATTATCGAGGAGACCTTTAACTTTCTACGAGACCCCTTCTATGTGTAGATTTAATGAACTCGCTATAATTTCTTCTTGAAATGAAGATTTTACGAAAAAATGGAACAGACAAAAAGTCTCTAAAACGTAATTATTTATCGAAATAACTGACTTACGTTTTAAAATTTATTTTATGTTTTTCAAAAATAATCCTTTTAAACAAAAAATTATCCATATCTCAAAAATGACTAATTTTTAGGCCTATAACCTTGAAAAATCGATTCAGTGCATTGAAAAATATAAAGTAACGTCAAGTTACCGAGCAAATCTTGGTGTGTTCGGACTGTACAGCGTATCTATAAACCAAGTGAGCATTAACTTTTTTTCAATGTATGATGATTACCTAAAAATAAACGATAATCCATCGACCTAATGAATGAACATCCGTTCCCTTGTATCACCTGAAGGATCGTTATACAAACCTTTTACACTGACTAGAGAGAGAGACAGAGAGAGAAAGAGAAAGAGAGTATGAGAGGAGGGTATTTGAAAAGACGAAGTTCATCCTTTAATGACTTTTGCGCAATAGCGCGAAAAACAGTTGAAAGGCTGGACGGGTCCTTGGCTCTCCCCCTCCCCCTCTCTCTCTCTCGCCCTGCTTTTGTCTCGATGGTAACACGACCTTGTTCGTCACTATTATGTTAATATTACTATAGTTTGCTGTCAAATTATTTGGCCACGCACAAAGTTCGACAAATAACAAATATTGTAAATAATTAATGGGGACTCATGTGTTTTTACTTTCAGTCAGAAGAACATTTGGATGTTTGTTACAAATCCTTTATTCGTTGTTATTTCAATTCGTCAGCGTCAAAATCAACGAAATGTCTATTCAGAGTTATAAAAACTGACTATAATGACAAATCTGATTAGTCACTATATTTTCTTACAGAACCATCCTTAAGCTTATTTTCCACCTTTATGCAGGTACAACGTACTAAAGCGCAGTTGGAAATAACGTAAAAAAATGATAAGTTCAGTTTTTACTTCTCCCTCTCACTACTCTCTCTCCCTCACTTATACGCGTGCAAGCAGAAGTCTTTTTCTTATATATATATATATATATATATATATATATATATATATATATATATATATATATATATATATAAATCAAGATCGACGCGTTAATAGATTGGCAAAGTCACACCTTGGGAATTCTCAACAAGATTAAGCAGCATTGGCCGCAGTCCGTAAGTGGAAGGAGTGACCACTCAGATCCTAATTCTGCTTTGTTGATCGCTTAGATGTTTTTTTACACTCAACAATGAGAGCGGGAACTGCGAACTACCCAATTCAATGCTCAAGCCTACAAAATGTGAGACGGGTATTGAATTTGATTAATTACAATACACCGACTGCACTGGTTTTGGTCACAGATTTTTCTCACTCCATACAGGCATAACTTAAAGTGAATACGGAGTGGGTGAAGTAGCTTAAAGTTTAGGTCAAGTTAATTTATAAAACGGGGCACAGGAATACTCTATAAGGAATAAAATATAAAAACATTTAAATAAAGGTATACATTGAATAAATAAAACAAACACATATACATACACACATACATACATACATACGTACATACATATATATATATATATATATATATATAACTCAAGAATTCGCACAAAAGAAAAGGGAAACTGAAATACTTTAATTGTGCTTTTGTCGGAAACTGAAATCCTATACAATATACTAGACGAAGTTCGTATACGGGGAGCTCTCTCTCCCTTGAATAGAGAATTCAGTCGGTGCGAGCGGTTTTTTTTTATTACTAAATGAGAGAGAAACAGTGAGGGAGGTAAAAACACATTAGCATGTGCGCCTGTATGTGGCGACCGTGTGTGCGTGCGTTTTTACGAGGTTCGCGTGCGCTATTATAGTTGAGCTGTGCGACCTCCTGACGCCACAGAAGCGCCGTGCCGTATACCGTCCTCGGCGTCGTCGTCGTCGCTTGGCCACAGCGCTCTCGAAGTTTATTTTATATATATACAGAGTGCGCGCCTTTAGTATTGATCGAATCTCTCTCTCTCTCTCTCTCTCTCTCTCTCTCTCCCAGGACTTCGCGACGCCCCGCAGCCTGATACGTGCGCGCCTGTCTGCGTCGGGGTAGTTGAGGAGCTATATATATCTGTCTAGCCCGCGATTGCCAGGGACCTCGCTCTCGCTTGCGCAGGGTAAATCCTTTTCTACTGCCCGGCAGGCGCGCCTGCTTTGTTCCCTCACCCTATATATAGATTGTTTTTTTATTCTTTTTTTTTAATTTCTTTAATTTCAAGCTGCGTTTAAAGGGAAGACTTCAAGCTAACGAGAATAACAACTAACGTAAGGGGGAATATCGTTTACTTAATAAGTTTGCTTCGAAATTTATTATTTATATGATCAATTTTGTTTCATCAACTTCAAAAGTTAACTCATGAATCTGTGTAACTTTTTTCGTCAATATTGATAAAACTTAATTTTATTTAATAAAAGCACTAAGCTTTGTCTTTATACGATAATAGTTAAGAATGCCAATAAAACGAGTTGCAAAATATATATTTGAAGTTCTCGTAGTTGCATGTATGGATGTCAAAAATGAAAGAACTGCAAATTTCGGCAAGTTCATGTACTCTATTCAATTAATTAGTTTATGAAGCAAATTTAAAACGTTTAGATTATCTTGTGATTAATATTTTCTCGTATAAAGTAAAATCGTCTTTTTTACATTGTAAATATTGAACAATTTTTACTAATTTTTCAAGCGATTAATTACTTGATGATTCCAACGGGTGACTTATAGTGTAAAAAAAAACTTTGTTGTAAATATATAAATTTTATTCCCCAAATTGATTTCTTATTCCATGTATTAATAATTTTTTCCTAATTTAATATCAAAAACTTTTTTCACTTAATAAAATGTAAAAAATCTTTTGATCTTCTAAATTGAGAAATAGACTGAATCTTTAAATTCTTAAGTATTCAGATAATATTCTCAATTCTAACTCTATGAGAATTCATGACAGAGCAGAAAAATTCTGTTCTTTAATACTCGCTCTGGTATTATAAAATTGTTATGCTGTAATTTGTTTATTATTGCATACAAATAGGCACGGCATTAAGAGTCAGGAGAGAGAGACCGCCCGCTGGCATACATTGTGGCGCGATGCTGTAGTATACAGAGCTCGATATACAGAGACAGCTGGGCAGGCGTCCATCTGCTCGCACTCGGCGAATGGATCGGTCGAGTCCCGCATGACCCGGAAGCTGCGTATTCGGGTTAAGTACACGCTTCCGGCAACAGAATGCGCGTAGTGTAGCTGCGACATCGATCTATATTATATATGCGTATATAGCGCACAGTCGCATCGATCATTGCAGCGGAGCCTCATCCGCGTCTTCGCGAGAAAAAGATTCTCTACGTGGACAAAATTTGGAGAAGCAGGCAAAAAAAGGAGCACAGTATTCTACTTTTATTATAGTTCTGTGCAAGGCCCTGAAACCGAGAATTTCACTTGTAAGTCGGAAAGAAGAGTGCACGCGCATTGCTTTATTTTACGTTACTAATGTATAAATAAGGTGGTTGAATAAGCTTGAAAAGCTTATTTATAGACTCATGGACCAACTTTGTAGAAATACGTATAAACAAATATAACAAATCATCTTCATTTAGATGAGAAGTGTCTTCGGATTCTTTAATTTTTAATATTTACAAATATTTATTAAATATTAATATAATTAGAAATGATCTAAATTACCTAAAAAATATGTTTTATACAAAAATTTATTAATAAAAATATTATACGAATAATACTTTCTGACATATTTTCGAAAATGTAAATTTTTAGGAATAAAATTAAGGATACAAAATATTATAAATAAAGTTAGGAATAATTATCATAGTAAAATTAAGAAGAAAAAATTCCCCCTACAATGCTTGTATAGTATTAATATAAAGTAGACCGCAACAAATGATGATACTATAGGTTTTAATTCCTATTGAATGAGGCTGTGGATATAATATTCCAGAAATTTCTGTTTAATTTTCAGATAATTTTAACATAATGATAAGAAAAAGTATAAGTAAAGGATAATATATATGCCTAAATTCTCAAGCTTTTCAATTTCAATATAAAAAAAAAGGAAGAATTTGAACATGCAGTAAGAAATGGAGAAACGTGTATAAAAAACCATTAATAAAGATGTAATGAACGTACATAAAAACGATAAACTATTAAGCACAGGTGTATTTGACACGATTTACGCGCGCATGCCCGGCAATTTGTAATTCACCGTATATATAAACACTGTCATTCCACACATTAAAGCAAAAAGGGCGCGTAATGCGCGCAAAGAGGCGTCGCGTGCAATTAACTTCTCTCTCTCTCTCTCTCTCTCTCTCTCTCTCTCTCTCTCTCTCTCTCTCTCTCTCTCTATAATTCTTCATCAACACGATACTATAAAGATGTTCATATTTACTCATCATACTCACATATACACGCTGGACGTGGGAAAGTCTCATTGTATTCTATTTCTCTTTTCATAAATAGAAAGCGATCTATGCGAATTACGTCGCGCACGCAGGCCGCTCATTATGTACATATCGAATATCCTCAACACACGGCAGAGATGCGTAGTCGTATATATGATGCACAGGTATAGCGCACACTGCATACTTTTTCAATTATTATATCGCCTGTGGACAAACGGGTATGCATGTATATATACATGTATATCATTTCCTATAGCCAAGAGTACACATGCACTAGGAGGTGTGCAATGAGTGCATTATACATATGGACATAATACATGTATGAGGCATTCCGCCAACATTCCGCTATATCGCCGTATATATTATAAATATTATTAGATAACGCATATATCAATTGATCTGATCTCTGTGCGTTATTCGGCTATAACTTTTACAGTCTCAGAACCTACTTCCAAAACAAGTTTTGTGATTAGGAAAACATGTGTGGACAATCTCTTGGATGATGCATTATGGACGATTCGTGGACGATGGTGTCCGAGCAACTTATTTTTCCGCTCGTGCGTGGAGCAAGACTTTTTTGCACTATATAGATATAATAAAAGAGAAAGTTAAGCTCTCGCCGAACTTATCTCTCTCTCTCTCTCTCTCTCTCTCTCTCTCTCTCTCTCCTGCCATGCAAGGCAATACTTTGTATGTGAGCGCATGCGTGTTGTTCGTGTGTGTATGCGTGTGCGCGCGCTTATGTTTGCTTTACTGCTTAATTGAGTTGATTCGCAGAGGCGCGTATTTTTAATTGCCCGCAAATTTAATTTATTATTGTTTGAAACTCCCTTGTGCGCACGCACGCGCGTACGTACACAGTTTTTGCACGGGCTCGAAAAATATGAGAACATGCAATTTTTAATTATAATTGCAGACGAAGTTGAAACCAGAATATTCTATATACCCAAAAAATAAAACAAGCCAGATGGAGTGAATAAAGAGGTGTCCAAAATGGAGTTGTGAGAGATTATA
Organism: Sycobia sp. Sy_11; assembly: GCA_018907035.1. NCBI lineage: Eukaryota > Metazoa > Arthropoda > Insecta > Hymenoptera > Epichrysomallidae > Sycobia > Sycobia sp. Sy_11. The sequence continues at coordinate 3,675,181 of JACCIC010000037.1, forward strand.
ATAAAAAGGGGCAGTTCATGATGCTCAAATGTGTGCATTTTACAATTATTATAACTTATAATAATTAACTTAATAATTAGTCGTACTTTGATTTTCAAAACTTAAAGCTCTTTTAGATATTAAAACATATTTATGTCGACTTTTGTTCACAAACTAAAATATTTTCAACGCTCTTAGTCCTATCATGAAATTTCAGTTTTTTTCAACACTTTGTTTCAGAATCTTTAATACCTATTATTGTTTTATTCTTCTAATTACTTATAAGAGATTGAAAAGGAAAAGATAGAAGTTGTTCTAATTATTTAAATAAGACTAATGAAATTATGTCAAACCATTGAGCTAAAAAATTTTGAATGGGCGGATTAGATTTTTTTTTTTTAGATTTCTTCTAATTACTTATAAGAGATTGAAAAGGAAAAGATAGAAGTTGTTCTAATTATTTAAATAAGACTAATGAAATTATGTCAAACCATTGAGCTAAAAAATTTTGAATGGGCGGATTAGATGTTTGACAGTTTTCAATGGGTTGGAAAGTAGTTATACAGTATAAAAATAGAACCAACTATCATAGATGGAACTATGCAAAGTATAGAATGAAAAATGTGAATGTTATCAATAAAATTAAGAAAGAGGCAAGAACAAGGCTTAAAATTGGAACATTGATTCGGGCTGGTAAAAGAATAATTTAATTCGAATATCTTAATTACTACAGTCAAAAAAATTAATATTTATACAATATTATAATATTATGTTGTTTATAGAATAAAAGAAAAATCATTAGATACGTAAACTAACAGTTTAAAATAATTACAAATGAATAATACAGTCTGTTTTGAGAATGAGCCTTTTGAATTTGAGAACCTTCGCCTGACTTAACATCAACTCTTATATAAGAGATCGGCCAGAAATGAGATTTGTTTTATTAATAAATTTTTTAAAAAATAGAAAATTCTTTTCTTAAATGAGCCGCATATTGATTATTTCCTAAGTATTCGAAGGAAATTATAAAAGGCAAGTCTATGTTAATATGTGTCAATGGTAATTTTGTAAAAATATTTAATGACAAAAGCGATCATATCGTCTATTCCCTTCCGGAAGTAAAATCAGGGAAAATGTATGCCGAGGAGGCGCGCTGACAGGGGACCTTCAACAGTTCGACACGTGCGTAATGCAAAATAGCATGAGATATATGAAATATAATAACGAAAATTATTATACATGTAATTATTTCATGTGTTTATTACTATAAAAAAAATTATGATTATTGATTTTATCGATATGTATTGCATAAGAATTTTTATAAACCAATATGGTTCAATATTTTATTATTTTAATTGTAACTAACGAAACAAAAATATTTCAAAAGGAAGGGTATAAAATTTCAAACAAATAACCATCTTAATTTTAAATATTTATAAAATTCAAATTGAAACAATATAAATGTTCTTTATTGTACAAAAAAAACTGTAAATATTATTCAAAATAGTTTAGTTCTTGAAGATGAACCGTAGCGGTTTGGAATGTCGGGTATCAAAAGAATTTAAATTTAAGATGTGAGGGCAGTCAGTTTTTAATATAATTTAATTTCATTTTTAGTAGTAATTTCTATTTCAGATTTTTCGGGGGTGATAATAAACAAGGCAGCCTATTATCATTATTTTAGTGTATTGTCGTATAGAGATTGTAAGACCAATAAAAATATTTATTAATTTAATTATTCGAGATACTTTCTTTAACCATTATCCTTGGTTTTTCATCAACATTGTGATTTAGTGCATTAAAACGTGTAAAGAAATGAACAAAATCAATACCAGAACTATTGATTTCTATATTATTACATTATAGATTCCGTATTCATCAATAAGACTAACATCTGCAATTATAATTTTAATTCACATTCAGTTCTTAAGAGTACTAATGAAAGTATTTACACATTGTCTTAAATTCTTACTACACAAATCATAAACACATAAGTTATAATTCACCTTCAAAATTACTTTTTTTTGTTATCTTATATCTGTTTCAATTATTCATAGTTAATTATAAATTTTATTTTATTTGTTTTAAATATATTTTTTAAATTCGTATAAAGTTGCGTTCATATCGAAAATTTAATTTTACATATACTGCATGTTTGGTGACTGGCCACTCCCGCGAGTGACAAAAAATTACCTTGGCTAGTATATAAGCCCGATTAATATTTCGTAAATATATCATTTAATATGTATTATATGTATAAGATATAGCTTACGTATAAATTAGTTCAAAATTCTAAATAATGAACTCGATAAAAATTTACAATTTATTAATTAAAATAATAATTAACATTAACGTCAATGAATTCATTCATATAATAATTCATAATAATGATATATCGATTTTTCAGCAAAGCTATTATTATACCTAGTTTCAATCTTGTTTTAAGGTAAATTTTAATCATAATGAAAAATATATTGATACGAAACCCAAACATTATGGATATTAAATACCTAAAAAATAGATTAAAAAAAATGTATCTGTTAATCGGTCGGAATGGTCGGAATAAACCTTTCATATATTTCCAGTTACTCCCGAATAGAAATACCTTGTTTCTAGGTTTCTCCATATCGAAATAGCTTGTTTATAGCTTAAAAGTCTTTCAAAAGTTAAAAATTTTACTTTAATTAACTGTTCTGAATTAAAGGAATAAATTACTACTAAAATTAAATTGAATTAGATTAAAAATTAAAAATAATAAAAATAATAAAATAATAATAAATCTGTCATTAGATTTGAATATAGTATAAAGACTGTAAGATCGATAAAAATATTTATTAATTTAAAAATATTTTGCATTTCTATCAAGGGATATACAATAAAATAAAGTAAATATGTAGTAAAATATTAAAAGAATGCACGCATGAATGTACGATTTCAAATCATGGGGTTCTAATCACCGAACTCCGTTCTATCTGCTCTATACAAGGACTGTTTCAGTGCCTGTATAGAGCGCTATACCAGTTCACGCACAGAAGATAGTTCACGAAGGAATATCTTATTGTACCATATGTGTAGAAAAAGAGAGCGAATGAAGGAACACTAAGGGGAAGCCGAGACGGTCGAGGAGATGGTACTTTTTTATCGAATATGTATTATTTTTTCTCCCACACTAGTATCTATAGAAAAAGAAAGAATTTTATATTATGCTTCGCATCGCTCCTCTAATTGGCTGACCGTCTCAGGTCAATCGACTCTCCCCGACGCTCGCGCATGTAAAAACTCGCTCTATACACGCGGTGTGTCGAATAGAACCTCGTCCAGACGGCAAAATGGAATGGATCGAATGGAAGATGTCTGATTTATAGGTGTGTGGGGAGGGGGCGAGGGTGAGAGAGAAGAGAGAAATCTATATGATCGTAGATAAACGAGTCTTCTTCGCCATGATCCATCGACGGTGGTTCATGTAATATCGGAACTTGTTTCACTTAACGTATAAGTCAAAAGTAAAAGAAAAGATATGAAGTATATCAATTGAAAAACATTATACGGGAAAAGAAAAGGTTGAAAATACAAGTAAGAAATTGTACACGATTATAGCGCATTTTGTTCGTGTGTATATATATAATTTTTAGTTGTTTGTCGAGAATTAATTCTCTCTCTCTCTCTCTCTCTCTCTCTCTCTATATATATATATATATATATATATATATATATATATATATATATGTAAGTGTGTGTGTCTGTACATGGAAAGCAGAATAAAGCGCCATTAAGTAATATAAGAGCTGCAACTCAAAATAGTCCTGGTATACTGTGTGAAACCCAAACGACACGCTACGATTGTTATATGTCATGAAAATTTGTATTATGGTTATTTATACTCAAAGGGAATCACGTCTGCGACTTAACTTGTCTATAGATATACACTCGTAAACTTTTGATGTTGCTAAGCAATATAAGTGTTTATACGAACGTGAGTGTTGTAAACACGGATTTCATCTTCAAGAACTAGAAGCACATATTCAGAAAATTATATTATTATTACAATGTACGAATACTTAAATATATATGCTTTAAATCTGGGAACAAATATAGTAAAGATTATATATATATATATATATATATATATATATATATATATATATATATATACAATTTAATATAGTCAAATAGAGTTAGTCAATCACAATATATAACTTTTTCTAAAACCTACTCTATCTTTCTCATTATATTATAATATGTAAAATACTAGTTTCCTGTATTTTTCTTACGTATACGCTCGAAAAATCATTCTAATCATTATAATTTCATCATTATTTTTCTCTGCTTCGTTGAAGAAACTTACACCTTTTATGATGCTTGGCACAACGCTTCATTTTAATTTCCATAAGGTTTAATAACACATCGTTCGCGTATAATTTTATTAATTGTTCCCATAATATTGCGGCTTATCCCAAATAATAAGTGCAGTATTACTTGGAGTATAAATATTTTCATGATATACATATGGTGTGTAAAATTTATCATATTTATAGCTTGTAATACTTTTTTATTCACAGCTATTTTATTTTTCCTGTATCTTCCCAAAGTATATAAAATAAAAAAAGGATCAAAAAAAGAGGTATCAAATATGTAATGTGCGAATTTTTTAAAAATGAAGTGATGAAATTATTAAAAATTGTTCACTTTCTGACTCTTGCGACAAGTTTTGGCGGCAACTATCGTATTAGTAACAAATTTTTTAATCTATTTTACAATTATATAATATAACAGCTCGAGAATAGATTCATGTGTTTCTTTCTTTTTGAATAAACTTTATGAGTGAAAAATTTGCAGGGCCCATAACATCTGAGCATGAAGAAAAAGAGCAAGGTTTGGCAAACCAAAAGAGATTAGAATGAATCTTGTATCATAGCCAATTTTTAATTATAGCAAAACGAATTATATGCACATCGGTTAATTCATTATTATTGCTTATGGTGATTTATGGGTATTAAGGACATTTTATCACTGTCCTGTTTGGACGAATTTCGAGTTAAAATGTGTTTAAATGTCTGCACATAAAATGCTTTTCATATTCTTTCCACTGCGAACAAACCCTGTGTGTTTGTTCAATTTCCATACATCGCAATAAAAACGCATAAGATGGATATTAAAATTGTAATTCATTACCATGTAACTTAAATTAAAAAAAAGGTTGCTCTATCTTGATATCGCGAACATAAACTTTGATAAAGAAATCCCGAGTGCTTATGCCTTGCGATATTATATATATATATATATATATATATATATATATATATATATATATATATATAGCAAGGTTCAGTGTTATCAACACAATGGAAGAGAAAAATGCGAGCTTTTGTACAGCGATCGTGAAGAGAGACAGAGAAAGAGGGAAAGAGAGAGGGATGGAGGATGTGGCGTAACTTAGTTTGCGTGAAAAGTATATATATATACGTGCAAATTGGATCAGCGACTTGACCTGTGCGGTAGTCTCCGGGCCTTCGTGCATTAACCCTCCAAGCTCCTCCGTTTCATTGTATTCTTTGTCACAATATTTAAGACCGCCCTTGGCCGTTGTCGCTTTTGATTATATAATATACTTTTAAATAAACTTTGTAAACTAGTTGAAATCTCGGTTACAATTGTGAAGTATAAATAATGTAAAACGGACGCGGCTTGATTATATATACATATACATATATATATATATATATATATATATATATATATATATATATATATATATAATATTGGGAAGTCTAACTGACGTAACCGATCTTCATCATTGATGCGTGTGCCGCAGGATAGTGACACCTGTTGCAATAAATCATCGATCATCTCGGAGCGTAGCTTTCATAAATATCTTGGAAACTCCACGAGGCGAAAATTGCGGCGTGGGCAGTTTTTAATGTGCAAGGAGCGAAACCGATCAAAAAATATTATATACTGAGAGAAATCGCAGACTACCTCGCTTGCGTAACGCGGTAAAGAAAGATAATCAAAGTAGAGCTGCGGCTAGTGAGCTGCAGCGAAGAGTATCCGCGCCGTTGCACCAATGTAAAAAAAGGTCGAATTAAAGCAGGCTCTCTCGGTGTATAGATAATGGAATATCGGGTGACCTCATTACTCTCTTTCCCTCTCTCGCAGACATTTATGCTATAATATAGTAAATGGGCATTGTAGTTACAGAGTAAACTTGATGGATAGCGTCATGCAGTCCGGCACTTTTTTTTCTGCCTCTAACGCTATTATTTGGCGTGCAGCTCGCTCGCTCCCTCTTTTGCTACAAGTTCTATATTCTCTACCTCTCGTTTTTATCCGCCACTTTTTTCTCTTTCTCTGTCGCTCTATTTATTCTCTCTTCACTGTGTCGATAACTTTGCGCACTACAACTTCCGGTTGTCGGTGTGGGTGCAACAACGGTAATAGCCTAATATGCATTCTGGATAGATTTGCTGTAATGGTTAAAATTGGATTGAATGTTTTATCCTTCATGCTCGCCATTCGTTCTCCTTTGCCTCTGATTGTTGCATTGAGAAATTCAATCGTACTCAAGTCTGCCTTTGTGCTAGGATTTGCGAGTACTAACGTCTGCGTACCTTGAATGTAACTTTGGTTATAAATTATGTTGCTCAATAGGCTTGTCCCCAAACAAACTCTTTATATAACTCTCCAAATTTAATTCTAAATTTTCAAAATTCACATGAGCTCTCTGCAAACGCATTACGCCGTAAAGGTTTATACAGATTATATGATTTACCAAATACTTAAAGTGAACTTGCACGGTTTAAATTAATTTTCAAAGATTGCAAATGAGTTCAAAAAATTTTTGAGAGCACTCGTAACAAGTTCAGTGAGTTCTTAAAGGTTTTGAATGAGCTTGCAAACAATTTGATGAATTCGAAAAAAATTAAATGAGTTCTCAAGAGTTCGAAATCGATTAAAAAGAGTTCATAAAATTGTATCAACACGATAATAAGTCTTTGTGAACTCCCTCAACTGTACTGAAACTTATTATTTGAACTCCTAAATGATGAAAAACAGCTTGCTTTTTTAAGATTATCTGAACAATTATATTACCAAAATGGTTGGGTCAAAACTTCTTTTCTGAGATGAGTTGGTTCAATTAGCGATTTATCTCAAATATACTAAGCAATCTTTTTAAAAAGTATAAATAATTTCACTCTAAAACGATATATTCTTTGAGAAGAAAGTAGTTAGAAAAACAATAATTTATGTATTCAAGCAAATAAAGACCCTTGCGAGAAGAACATGAAAACACATGAATGCTCGAAGTTAGTAGTAAATAATGTATATGCATGGATCAAATCTATTCACAGCACATTTATAGTTTCCACTTGTTCCTTGTGGCAGGAATCCTTATATGTAATAAAAGTTTCATGAATTTTCCCTCCCTTTTAAGGTCCTGCTAATATTTTGCACTTTTAACATAGTAAAATAAATGACTATTTATTATGAAGCATAAACTTTCTTATAAAATTAATAGAAGATTCAGCTGAAAATAATTTCGTGAAAAGTGTGCACATATCTATATATGTATATACCGAAAGTACAGATACATTTGAGTTTTTATTTATTGACTTTGAAGGAAAGAGTTTAGATTCGGAAGGGCAAACAATAAATCTTAGTTCTTTAGTTCGTCGTTGGTGCAAGCTTGTTCTTTACTAATTATAATTTGTCTTTAAGCAAACGAATAAGTTTGATTTCAGATTAGTCTACGGGGGTTATTATCAACAAGGACAGTCTGACTACCATTAGAATTATAATAATTTTTACATATTTTTTTTTCAATTTAATCATTATAATTATATTTTATATACATTTATTTTATTTTATTTAAAAAGATAGAATTTAATACTGTAAGGCTAATAAAAATATTTATTAGTTTATTACATTTGATTTTTTGCAATTAATACTGAACTATATGCATTGAATTGTTATTATGGTAATCATTTCTATTTTAATAAAATGACTTTGGAAAGTTATCCTATATTATCGTCTTATTCTTAACGATAAATATACATCATCAATCAGGACTTTGTAAAATAGTTAACAATGAAAGAAAAAAAACATTTGAAGCGAGAAATATGTTAAGCCAGGGTTCGAAAGGATTATCTATAAAGTATATACATATTGAATTCATTAGGGAAACTTAATAATCCAGCGTTGTGCGGTCAGGAATGCGTAACGGTAAAAAAACTTGTCCACTACTCATTCTTGGAGTTCGTCGGTGGCAGTGAACTCTAAAGCATACTAGTATTGATCGTATTCCTAATTGTCGAATTTTCGCTCGAAAAATCAGAGAGCATCCAGGGCGATTAATCAAGCTTCGAGAAAGACTTAAGATTCTGTCAAGAATTCCCTGCTCCCCTGACTACTACTCCAACCATTATCGAACTTAATCGAGAAAACTATATCACAATCGCCGAGATTTACGTAATAGTCGTTGTAAGATACCAGATTAACCAGTAATAAATTTCTGGATTGAAATGCCAAGATTTTCGTGTATATAGAATTTTTTACCCAAACATTTCTCTTCTTCGAGACCAGACCTAATTTTAAATGAACAAACACATAAGACGAGCATAGAAATTCCAAATTCCGAGATGAAAGGGAACTTCGCGCGGCCACGCCGGGCCAATGCCTTCTTAGCTTGCTGATGCACATGCTCCTTCGTGGCAAAATCTCCGCGTGCAACGCAGCTGTCTCTCTCTCTCTCTCTCTCTCTCTCTCTCTCTCTCTCTCTCTCTCTCTCTCTTTCTTTCTTCGTCTGACAGCGCGGGGCACTGCGCCAGAGGAGAGAAGGAGGGGGGCCAAGTCGTTATAGATGAAATGCCCTCTTTTGCAAAATGCGTTTTCGCAGTTCTCTCTCTCGCTCTCTCTCGCTCACTCTCTGTCTCTCTCTCTCTCTCTCCCTCTCTCTCTCTCTTTCTCGCTCACTCTCTGTCTCTCTCTCTCTCTCTCTCTCTCTCTCTCTCTCTCTCTCTCTCTCTCTCTCTCTCTCTCTCTCTCTCTCTCTCTCTCTCTCTCTCTCTCTCTCTCTCTCCTGCTCCCTCGTTCTTCGGATCACCATGCCGTATAGACTTTTGAGGCTCGCTTCGCGAGAGGCGTTTCGAACGAATGCTCGCGCGCGGAAAACGGCAATATCGCAAGCGTTGTAGCACGAAAACGAGATTGTAAATATATATATATATATATATATATATATATATATATATATATATAGAGAGAGAGAGAGAGAGAGAGAGAGAGAGAGAGAGAGAGAGAGAGAGAGAGAGAGAGCGGGGTGAGGGGAGGGAGAAGTTAAAACCGGGAGCTCTCGGGCGCTTCTGTTTTTGTGCGCGCCGATCGTACATTCCAACGTACGAGTGAAGAAGCATTTAGATTTATATAAATGCTGTGAAGCGTCTAGACAATCTGACAGCTTGTACGCGACTTTCTTTGAGATAGTTTCATTTTTTAAGGATTATTGCTTTATTAATTTGAAAATTTATAGAACCGATTAGGTAGTATAAGCTATTATAAGTAAGCTTTCTCTTATACAAAAGTAAAAAAATCAAGAATCGCTCAGGATTCCCCCAATAAGATTAATTAAAAGATTCTTATTGCTTAAGTGCCTTTTCCGTTAGTATAAACAAAATTTTGATAAACATTTTTTTATTAATTAGGAGAAAATACAGTTTAAACATAAAAATGATGATTATGTCGCACTTTGTTTCTACACTAAATTTTTGAAACATTGATAGTCAGTATAAAGAATTTTGGCATTTAACTATACAGTGGAATAAATTTGAAAATGTTAAAACTAATGGTTTTTAGGTTGGTTTTACTTGTTAATGACTGCAAAATTGAGCGTAACAAAAAAGGATATCTTTTAAAATATTTTGCTCAAAAATAAAAAACAATTTCAAAAAGTATCAAATTTTTTGAAAAAGTATTCTTTCGCTACTTGTTTTATTTTGTAAAATGGCAATTTTTTTCAAAATCAAAAAATTAATCAAAATACTTTGAGAACATTTATATATATTTTTTGACTACTTTTGAGAACTTGTTGATATTGTCAATTTTCTTCATATATATTAATTGTTTGTGAGAAAAATGACCAAATATATAGAACTTCTTTTCTTACAATAATTAATTTTTAAGAGAAATTTCTAAGAATAATAAATATGTCAGTAATTTAAAAAACTTTTTACTTCCTTACGTTCTGCGTTCCGAAAAAATCATGGCTATATTCTGAAAAAAAGTTCATCTTAAGTGCAAGTTTGAACTCGCTAAGTCAGAGAACAATCGAACTTTAAACAATACATTCTTCAAGTTTAGATATTTTTCCAAAGTTCGAAGAATTCTAGATTGATTATTGACCGACAACTCGACAACCTCTTGAAATCTTGTTTTAAAAAAAAGTATGAAAATTGAGATGTATTTTTTGTTTCAACTTCAATTTTTTAAGATAATTGTTTATTGTTAATTACTTCAAATATTTTATCAATACTATCTGAAAAAGGACATCTTATAGCTATGATTATGAACCTGCCAATATTTTTGGTTCGAACATCGCTAAAGTTATCTTTTGTGAATTCTCAGACTGATGCACTGAAAATTGTGTTTTAGATTGAAACAGACTAACCTGATTTCGTATTCAAATGATACAGCAAAGTTGACTCCTTTTTTCATGCTCCATTTTTATTCTGATTCTTTTTCTTTTCTCCAGTCTGCATATTCTATTTACAGTGTAAAGTATGACTGTTGATCGGCACGTTCATGTTTGTTTCGTCTTGTTTTAACGCATTACGACCGACTACGACATTGTTTCACGAATGGGAGCGAGTTCTTTAGGCAATAGTTTTGTTTGTTATACTTCAAAATGCAATAATTTTTTTAAATAATACTGGAAGTTCTAGAACGAAGAGTTTTTTTTCTTACTATGATCTGTCATAGAAAATTTTTAATTTTTTCCATATATAAATTTTTTGCTTGTCTATTTTCCGATGAATACATAAGAGCTTGAAATTATAGTTATACCAGTTGACTTTCATGTTTTTTATTTTCAGAATGAAATCAGAATTTTTGAAATTGGAAACGTTCACTACGTGCATGTGTGTCTACTTTTAATATAACGATGTAGAATATTCATTATCATAATGTTTTTGAAATACATTTTAATACTAAACTTTATATAATTTACAAAAAGAAATAGCTATTATATATAATAACTTTTGATCCGTTATTGAAAGTATTAGACATATATTGAATTGCAAACAATATAAGTATATGCGTGTGTGAACAGAAATCGAGATTATAATAGTGGAAAGATGATATTACTTGCATAAAGCAACAATAGGTACCGTTACAGCAAGTGCTTTTAACCGTTCGAAATTGGTACCAGTATATACATATATTATATATTCAGCTTTTTTATTGCCAGTTGCCTGACCCAAGGATGGAACTGAGACTACGGTGTGTCTGTGCTGCGCGTGTGCGCACGTGTGTAGTGGGGGAGGGTTGTGTAGAGTAGTATAGTGTATGTAGGATGCGCGTGCTTCTAGAAGAATATTACCTTAATTGCTTAAATTCCGTTCTAATTGACAAAGGTGAAGAAATTTTATATTAAATAAAATATTATAATTGTGCTTCTGCGCTCATTTCGCGAAAACTACAGTTCGTACTCGCACACGTAATTCATATCTTTTTTTTTACAAATAATATGTTATATATGTATATATATATATATGCGCGCGCGCGCGTGTGTGTGTGCGTGTGTGTGTGTGTGTATGTGTGTATGTGTGTATATGTGTATAAAGCATTATTTCAGTATTAACTACGCGGAATTCAATAATTGGGTCTATATTAATTATTTGTTTGTTCTTATATTCACTCTATGTATGCATATTAGTTGAGGAATAACAACATTGACATTCGAGACAGTATAGATATACAATATACATAAATATACCTAAGAAATCACATGGCTTTCACCTCCATTTGACGATATACCTTTCCTGCTCTAATAGGCGTAGACCTGAAATGGATAAACGGTCTTATTGCTTATAAGGGAGTCCGATTGTTGTCGCGAAATATTCCTGGCCACGCCGACCTTACACATAGTTTCTCTCACTCACTCTCTCTCTCTCTCTCTCTCTCTCTCTCTCTCTCTCTCTCTCTGTGTGTGTGTGTGTGTGTGCGCGCGCGCGCGCGCGCGCGTGTGTGTGTGTGTGTGTGTGTGTGTGTGTGTGTGTGTGTGTGTGTGTGTGTGTGTGTAAACACATCATTTCCCTATATATTATTATCGCTTTGGACATCAATAAAGAGAGTGAGAAAGGTGCGTGAATGCGCGCGAAGCTAAACAAATGCTGATCGTCAGGGGAAACATATATTTGATATATTTGCACTACCGATGATATTTGCACTACCGATTTCCTTCGCCCGCACTCATTGTGGTCGCTGTTGTTGATGTGTCGCCGCGTGCGGCCGCGTGTCATTTCTCAAGTGTGACCTTGTGGTACCTACCCTCTCGGCTCTCTCTGTCTCTCTCTCTCTCTCTCTCTCTCTCTCTCTCTCTCTCTCTCTCTCTGTCTGTCACTCTATATCCCGGCTATACTATATACGTTTTAGGTCGTCCGACGAGACCGGAAAAGCGCCCTGTATTCGTAAGCCCGCGATTCCGGTACTCGCGCGACCGCGTCTTCCGCGGGCGTACACGCGCGTCGACGCGTGAAGTGTATCGAGAACTTCACGAGTGTGACCGTTGTGCTCCCTACTTCAGTCAAGTTCAAATATTGAGATTTATTTGAATGTTGACGTATAATAACGCATTTTACTTAGTTAATCACTAAACTATAAACAATAAAATAATCTCGCTCAAAAAAATCTGAAAACTAAAATGATTAAAAAAACGACTATTAAAGCGACAAATTAATTAAAGCGATGTGGCAAATCAGGTATATTAAAAATAATGACGTAAATAATTTTTTAAACGGTTTATTCCTTTAGCTACAAGAAATACATCAAAAACTACTGTTAATTTTCAGAACATTTTTGTTTATGTAACTTCCAGTCAACTTAGAGTACAGCTTCTTATAAGTTTTTGTTTAGAAAAATTACATTTGATGCTCACAACGTTGTACATAAAATACTTTTAAAAGTTTAGACGAGGTGTTAAAAATAGATTACTTCGAAGCTTCATATATTGTAATGTACCGTTAACTTTTCTAAAATGCAGCCGAGTACAGCTTTTAGACTGTATAATTCGGAAAATAGTCTGTTAAAAGAATTTTGAGATATCATTATCTACTTTTTTTTTATTCCTAATATAATTTAATGAACTCGTGTATCCGGAAGATAAAGTCGAGATCTATCTGTTCGTGCATATTTGTTGTAATTAAATAATAAATTATTTAGGTTTCAATTAATTACAATTTTAAAACATCTATGGCCTATATTTGTATTCAATGCCTTTAACAGAAAATTTATCTTTATTGGGAAAAAATTTAGTGATATATATATATATATATATATATATATATATATATATATATATATATAAAGTAAGTAATTGTTATAAAAAATTCTAAATAATTTTTTGATTGCCAACGATGCAAAACAACGATGTCATATCATATATGTGCTTATGATACGATTGAAATAAGCCGAAGCTTGTAACTGTCAATCACCGCAATTAGTACTTTAAACATTTACATTATATGACTCAAACGTTCAAAACACTTAAAGTTATATAACATAATATAACACAAATTTATTCGTCCTTTATGTTTTTTCTCAAAGTGATCCTACTGAGACCCGGATCTCCAAGATTCACATCGCTCGAAAACTCCCTACCGAGTCAGGTGCGTAAATAGGTATACTCAGATAAAAGTTCAACAGTCCCTACAGTTTAGTAATTCTAAAAGCAGCAAAGAAAAACTGACAATGAATTGGGAACGGGGAGGCGGTCATATCTTCGGCTGAAGCGAGCTGGCAGTGAAGGAAGCCGCATGTTCTCTGATGTGTAAACAGACGTGCGTGGGATCGCTAAACTCGTAGAAGGCGCATACATGCACGAGCGCATCCCCGGTACTGCATCCTTTCCTCCTCCTGTGTTGCGCGTCCACGTAGATTGTGTTTGTGTATATATATATATATATATATATATATATATATATATATATATATATATATATATTATACGTTTTTTTCCATCCACATCGACCACAAACTTTTTTTCCTGTACGCAGCTCTTTTCATCGTTTCAACGTCAATATTACATGCGTACTTTTACACAGGTGATAATATCAGAGATTATTAAGGGGACCTGAAAATATTATACGCTCGCTTAGGATTCATGGTAATCGATCCTTCGATTAATTTGACAATTTGGAGGTGGAAGTAAACTGCAAGAAAGAGAGAGGGGTGATTTTGCACGGAAGTTTTACTGGATTTGTACAATTCAGCTGAGACGGAGAATTAGTCATAATTTTGTGAAACCTGAAGCTTATAATATATTTTAGATCTCCTGCCAGCGATAACTTATGCGTAAAAATATAGTCACGGTGATCCGACCTTATTATAAACTTGTATGTTTGAGATCGAATTTTTTTCATCATAATTAAATCTGTTTTTTTTTTCATTTCCGAAATTCTAATTAGTTTGTTAGAAATCTATATGGCTGCAACTAATTAGAAGTATAAGGATAAGAAATAAACAACATTGCGAAAGCAATATATAAGACTTTCATTTGTAGCGAACTCAGAAGTGTGACTCTCCGAAAGCTATCAGCATCCTCTTTTCGCTCATATATAAGTTATCAATTACAAGTTTAAAATAACATTAAATCAGCTTATCACATTTAGTCACACTTTATTTATCTAATAGATTTCGTGTAATAAATTATATACAACTATGAATTGCAGAATCGATTACTATATAACGACAGATTAATAATTTGTATTTTCAAGAGCTTTATAGATGTTTGTTTCTCATTTGTCGGGTTAAATGACAAAGTGCGACTATTATTTGTACGCGCGCGCGCGCGCACGTGTGTGTGTGTGTGTGTGTACGCGGAAAACTATCATCGATTTAATTAACTTTGCAATTTGCTTATCTCACACTCGCACTTATATCTGTTTGCTGATTAATCGAAAAAGAAAATTCGCATGCTCCCATTATTAATCAGGTGACCCTGTTTTGTTCTCTCTCTCTTTCTCTCACTCTCTCGCGAACCAAAATTATAACTACATATTATATAAAGCCAATAAACAAAGCGAGATGCATTAAAATCAAAAAGTCATTGGTATAGCAATTTTTTGGCAAGAATTGCGGAAATGTGGAATTTAATGTAATTTGTGTGCGTGCGTGTATGAGTGCGTGCGCCCGTGTGTGTGTGTGTGTTCATCACAAGTATAAATGTAAATAAGGCATCTAAAATCCAAGCTTCTATATAACAATTTTATGTAATTATTTTTTTATACCCTCATCCCAACAGCATTGAAGAATAATAATAGCCACAATAATGGTTCTGACATCATTGCAATTATGCGCGCGTGCATGTGTATAACTGCAGTTCTTTTGCAATGTGTCAACTAAGAAAATGTAGTAAAAACTTCGCAATCACTCAAACAGCCAGACATTTATTCACGATGTAACGTATGTATAATCTATCTGTTTTAGTTTTAGCTTATTAAGAATACATATTATATTTTCATAATTTTTATCGATAAATGGCAGAATGCGGTATGTCGAGGTATGCTCGTACAGCGGGATATATAATAGAATTATATATGAATTAATATTTGACATTAAACATTAAATAATTTTTTTCTCTATATGTCAGAAACCGAGAGAGAATTCACTTAAAGTATATCAGGATTCTGATCTCGTAATCGCTTTTTTACGAGGAGCAAAACCTAATACTTCTTGAGTGAATATAAGTATATATTCTAGTTTTAATAGCTTTGTAAGAATGTTTGCACAAAACTCATCTTTTGAATATATAAAGTTCAGAGTTTCAAAACGTTTTAATTATTCTTTATAGCCGTTACAAAAAAGCAAAACTTCTTGATGCGTGTGAGCTTACAAAGACAAAGACACTGTAATTGATATTTGTAAAATAAATGCTTTATACAAGGAAATTGCTTTACATATAGAAAATATGTAAAACCATAAATGAATCATAATTATAAAGTTATTTTTGAAATGGTAATAATATCAGATACATTACAAATAGTGTTAAGAATTAATTACAAGTATAACCACTTACATTTTAGTGGTGTAATACAGTTACACGCCTGAATACTGAAAAATTGTAATGCTAGAAAAGTTGGCCAATGTCCAATGAAAAAAAAACTAGCTTTGCTAACATGACAAAAGAAGAAAAAAGTTTAAATCAACATTTTTTAAATAATATTAATATTAAACATACTTTTAATTATATATGAATTTATGCATAGTATTGACGTTCTTTGCTGTCAATTCGGTTGAGAAGCTCAGTCGAATATTATTTGTATATTGAAATAAAATTGTATTACTGTTCTTTCATACTGTAATTGATTTTAAAGAGGAAATTTCCTCCCCATGGATACAACTATACATGACAGAAAATTCAATTTATCTTTCATATTACAAGATTGTACAAATAAAAATATTGCAATCAAAAGTATTTTATGATCTCTTATCATTATAATTATTTTAATTCATAGACAAATCCAGAGTCACAATACAGTTCGATTATTATTCTGAACGGTCAGTCGCCAATTATTCATAAGCCCGTTAAATATATATTCTATATAATTAACTAATTATTTTTCAAGTAAAAGATTTGCTTCATTACCACTAATTTTAAGAAACGATTATATTATTGGAATAATGTATATAATAATATAAAAGTAGTGTAACAAATCAATGATTTTTAATTCATGCACTTTATTTGATGAAATGCATCTGCTATATGAAAGGTGGAATTTTGGTCATGTACTGGGATACAGATTATGATTATTGATTCACACTTTTTCAATATATTCAGGTAGTGGTCTGTATAGTGATATTAATATTTTATTCAATTCTTTATTTCTTTACAATAACTTATTTATTTACTAAATTTTCTTATTAAAATACACAATGAATAACAAAGGAAAAAACAATTTTTTAGACAAATTCAAACTCTAAAATAGCGCACCACTATAGCGTAAATAGATTTTAAGATTGGTTAAATATTCATAAAATGGAAATTCAGAGGTTTCTTGAGCGGTGGACCATAGGAAACTGGAATTCACATAGATTATGAAAATTCGTAATATTAGACTTAAAATAAAGTTATAATAATATGTTCTTCTAATGAGTTCATATTATCAGTCAAGTAGTAAATCCATAAGTAGTTGTTTTAAGATTTATGAGGGCTTCGCCTTGAAGGTCTGAATAAATGACGGGTTCTGTTGGGTATTTATCAATTTCTATTTAAATATCAATAATTAACTAATTGAAATTATTTAGTTCGTGAAATTTATTTAGTTTTTGAAAAATATTCAATCATTTTCGTATAACTTTTATTTTTAATTATGGTCTTTTACTACTTCTATAGTTAATAAGGTACTTTTCCTACTACATATTAATTTTTTTCTTAAGTTAATTGAATAATTGGTATATAATTTTTATTTATTAGTAGTTTATTAGAAATTCTATTAAAGTTTTTTACCATTTACAATAGTATTATTTCAGGATTTCATTTATAGGCTTTTCTTTGTATTCTGATGGATTTAACATCAAACGACGTTTCCACTTTAAACCAATTTAAATCTATATGATCGTATATCCCTTACCTCTAGCACAAGATATACACAATAAAGATTCGCTCCATAGGTAGAACAACAATTTTAGATAGTTAGTGCGTATAATACCAGAAGCATCTCGTAAAGTATATTAGAAATTTCATCAGAACATCAAATTTATTAAGATTTAAATTTGGATATTCTAATAATATAGTTCTATCTCTTTTAAAAGTACATATATATTCATATATATATATATATATATATATATATATATATATATATATATATATACACACACATATATATTCTTAGAACTATATGAAAAGTAGGTCGCTCCGCAAATTCATTTTCCCCAAAACTCACTCGGTCCACCCGACTGTTGGAATGGAATTTTTATACAATTGTATATATATATATATATATATATATATATATATATATATATATATATATATATACGTATAATCCATAACAGCGTTTTCTTTGTAACATGCTTGAAATATATATTTCATTAGTAAGTCGAAATTCCTCTGCATTCGTTCCATCCAACCGTAAAGAGCAGAGCGCGCGCGCCCGGCAGGGCGGAACAATAAGAAATGTGTAACACCCGGAAAAAAGAACGGGAAAATTCGTCGAGGGGGAGCGAGCTTACTATAGAATATGTGTGTGTGTGTGCGTGCGTGCGTGCGCGCGTGCGCGGGCGGGGGCAGAGCCCCTACAATGGTGGGAAAGCAGATGAGTGTATAAAGAGAGCGATATCGAAAAGCCCACGCCCGCGCGCACGTAATATGCATACATAAAAGAGGATGAACGGATGAGAGAGGGGAAGGGAGAGAAGGGAAATCGCTGGAGCTCGTTTATGCTTTTCGCGCGAGGGCGGGCGGGCGTACGGCACAGATACCTACCTACCTACCTGTACCTACGCAAGCGTACATGAGCGTACACACACGAGCGCGCGTGTGCGCTTATAGATAGCGGTACATACTGGAAATTATCCGTCTGCATCAGGGGCTAATAATAAACTGCGCTCGAGGCAGCTCTATGCCACGCCTACGCGTAATAGGCCGCTGACTCTCGCGGCGTGTATCGCGCTTATACACCTCTCCGTCTCTTCGAGCTAATGTAATGCCAGGAGATGGGCTCGGGAATTTTTCGCTTATATAATAGACACTCTTATGTTTACATGCTCGAATGCATCCCCTGCATGTGCGTACTCGTAAACATACAACAGTGTGGTGTATTTTACAAATTGTATATTTTCTGTTTTCTCATCAAGGTTAACCCCGTAATAACATATATGGTGTATTTGTACTGATAGCCTATTTGTCTATATATGCGTGTGCATATATATATATATATATATATATATATACATATTTTTCGACAACAATAAAGATTTACGAAAAAAAGAAGAGGAGGATAAATACAGAAGGACATATTTCAACCCCTTTCTTCAGACAATTGAATATATATATATATATATATATATATATATATATATATATATATATATATATATTCAATTGTCTGAAGAAAGAGGTTGAAATATGTCCTTCTGTATTGATCCTCCTCTTCTTTTTTTCGTAAATCTTTATTGTTGTCGAAAAATGAATTTTGTCATAGAAGGAATGGAATAGGTTTTGGATAGAAAAAAGTATCATGATCACCAATTGTTAGATCTAAGCAGATATATAAATAGGTACATTTTGTACGTATTTTTTTTTTGTTAAACCCGTGTGTGTTTGGTCATCGGTATATGATTATCTTTAATCATTACTGCTCTTTATTTACACTCGTTTTGAAATCAAAAGTTACTAATCTAATTGAAATTTTACATATATTCTTGAGGAAAGGAAAAATATTGCGGGCACATTCAATATATATCTTAAAATATATATATAAGCAGTGATGATGGAAGCGAATGAGATGATATGTCATTGGAATATCGACCCGAAAGGAGAGGAAAAAACATAATCAAATAAAGGCAGTGTGTGTATGCGTGCGTGTGCGCGTACGCGTGTGTGATAGTGAAATATAACTATATAATCTTTACAGAGAAAACATAATAACGAAATATAAGATATATCGATTTAATTCTTATTTACAGAAAAAAATCTAATTTAATTTTTTGAGAATACGGAAACACTGCATTTTTTGAAAATAATAGAACGATGACTAATGTTCTTAAATCAATAGTAAATTTTTTCAAATCCAGACATGTACATTGTAATATATAATGCTTCACGTGTCAATTTATTTAGCCTTTTAGAATTGTAGTAAGTGCATAGCCCTTTGAATAATACTGAAAAAGTTTCAAATACGATGTTGTCAGAATAAGTAATAAAAACATATAATTTTTCATGGTAAGATTTCGTTTTATTTAAATTAATTTTACATTATTTTAAAATTTAAAAAAGTGAATTTCGTTAATAGAATCGATATATATTATTAAAGGATGTACGATTTTTCAAAAGTTTGCCAGTTCACCAAAAACACCGTTGTTTTAGCAAACGAGAGTCAACGAATAAAGGTTCAAGTCCATTCTCGTAAAAAACGTGTGCTTTAGGACATCGTCATAGCATTAGCGATTTTTGTAAAAAGATCAGTCTCGGATTTTCCGAGAATATGGACGAATATGTAGAATTGAAAAATTCTGGAAGTTGAATGTTACATATAAAACTTCAGAATATTTTTCGTTTTCTGAAAATTTTTTGTTTTCTATACGAGATATAAATTAATATGATCGAAACACCCATTCAGATTATAATTTTATTACATATTTAATAGAACAAATTTAATCACAAAACTCGTTTTAAAAAATACTTTGCGCATAGTATAGCATACAAATCATCATTTTTATCTCTTATCTTTTAACTTGTTTTCCTCGGTAAAACTGATAATGTATAATATTAATATTTTATGAGGAATAAGCGCACTTCTAAAATTTTTACTCAGCTTCACATAAAAATCTCGGGCATAGAGAGTTTCTTTTGAAAGAGAGGAGATTTAAAAAAAAAGAGTCGCGGACGTGTACATGAAACGAGTTGGTAATATATATATATATATATATATATATATATATATATATATATATATATGCATGTATATATGTATGTGTGTATGTGTATGTTTGTATGTATGTATAAATACGCATCAGAAGCTCTTTCCTGTATCCTGGCATATACTTATTGAGTGGGCGTGAGCAAGAGGGGAAAAGTGCGACAATGACGGCGCAACGCGATGGCATTCATACAAGAGGGGGATCTAAAGAGAGAAGTTGAAACCGAGGAGAGAGCGAGAGAGAGAGAGAGAGAGAGCGAGAGAGCACGAGAGAGAGAGAGAGAGAGAGAGAGAGAGAGAGGTCTGGATTCTGGCGGCTCTCGTAAGATATCTCGGATATATATATAGTCACGCAAATCGTTTCGATTGAGAAAACTGAATGGCGAATCGTGAACGACCTCTTTCTTCTCTCTCTTCTTCTTCTCTACTTATTCTCCCATTCTTGCCGATGCAGTGTCACGTTTTGGCGCGCACGCGCAAGATAAGCTTTGAATTACATGCGAATCGAATTGATGAGATCGACTGGCTCTCTCTCTCTCTCTCTCTCTCTCTCTCTCTCTCTCTCTCTCTCTCTCTCGCTTTTTCGATGGAGAGTTAATTTTGGGGCTTGATTTTCTTCTCTGTCCCTTTTTTACCAGCAATGAATACACAGAGAGATCGGAAGACTAATGGTTTAATTAATCAAAGTGCTAAGTGCGATTACGGATTATCCTGTTCTCTCTCTCTCTCTCTGTCTGTCTGTCTGTATGTGTGTGGGTGTGTGTGTGTAATCTGCAGTACTTTATTTTTTGCAATTCAGATGTTTTCTGGTTGTATTATAGGCAAATGGTTATGCTGAAATCTTTATTTCGCCATATATACAATTAATTTCTTCGGTTCGACGTTCAATTGAATTATGTGACGCATTTTCGTTTATATTTAATTTTTTTTTAATTAAACATAAAAAAACAAAAGTCTTTAATGCTTATTTTAAAAAGAAGTAGAAAAAATATAACATTAATTTGCGTGAAAAATTTGAAAGATAACTTTCAAGACTAAAAAAGAGCCTAATACATTATAGTATAGACTTTGAATTTTTATTATTGTGTATATACATGGTAGGAATAAATAACACTCATGAATGATTGACATTCTTTAGTATTGTAAGACACGCGATGCATATATATTTTATCCGTAGCGGTAAAATTTGTAAAAAATGCGAATTATATCCAAACAAGATTAAACGTATAAATAAGGCAATGGTGAATACATAAGTAAACGTTACATATAAATGGCAAATAAAGGTATTTTATCTATTTTTTTAAATGGTTAGGAGTGAAATAATAAAAAAAATAATATTAACCTAATATCATATATTCCATTTTCAAATACTGCAACAATCATGCTTGGCTGAAAGAAATATCTTTTATAATAGAACTTTTGATTCCATTTTTTCCGAAAATTTTAAATTCGAGAATTAAGTATTCGAACATAAATACGGTTAAATGCACATAAAACAGTATATTTAGTAAGCGTGCAACTTATTCAAATTAGTTATTACAAATACCCGAATGTGTGATATAGGCAATGAATTAAAATATATGTGTATATCTACTCCTTTAAAGCAAAATGAATGAATTCAATACTTATATATACGTGCCGTTTTGATATAGTAGTATCGATAAAATAAACAGAATGCATAAAAATAAAATAAATTAGTTTTGGGAATTTGAATATTTTTGAATAGCCAATGACACCGGCCCTGCCGTTGAAGAGCAATGAAATAAGAAGATGAAAAAATTCCTTTTGAAAATTTATATAATTTGGAAGTTATAAATAGAATGTCTTCGCAGTATATATTAGGAGTGTGAATAAGTCTTTCCCGTTTTTTGTAAGAGATGGCGCTACCAATACTGTGCGAGTATTCAATGGTTACATATGTCATAATCAAAGCTTATTCATATGTCAACAATTCTATACTAACACATTAGTTAAAATTTTTTCGCATCATAAATTTTTGATATCGTGAAAATGTCGAAATTTGAGCCGAGTCGACGTCATTTGCGGGAAGTTTCACTTTATTGGTTCAAGTTGAAGAAATCTGCTGCCGAGACGCATCGATTGCTTCAGGAGGCTTATGGAGAAGGTTGTGTCGATGATTCAAGTGTTCGCGGATGGTTTCGACGCTTCAAAAGCGGTGATTTCGACGTGGAAGACAAGGAGCGTTCCGGGCGGCCGCAAATCTTTGAAGATCGAGAATTGGCGACTTTGCTTGATGAAGATTCTTGTCAAACGCAAGAAGAACTTGTTGAAGCATTGGGAGTTGACCGAACAACCATTTCCAAGCGTTTGAAAGCCATGGGAATGATCCAAAAGCAAGGAAATTGGGTGCCGTACGAACTGAAGCTGAGAGACGTCGAACGGCGTTTTTTCACTTGCGAACAGCTGCTTCAGCGACATAAAAGAAAGGGTTTACTGCATCGTATCGTGACTGGCGATGAAAAGTGGATACGTTACGATAATCCGAAGCGAAGAAAATCATGGGGACTACCCGGCCATGCATCATCATCGACGGCCAAGCCAAATATTCATGGCGCCAAGCTCATGCTCTGTATATGGTGGGACCAGCTAGGTGTGGTTTACTATGAGCTTCTGAAACCGAATGAAAGGATCACAGGCGAGGTCTACCGACGACCATTGATGCGTTTGAGCCGCGCACTGCGAGAAAAACGGCCACAATACTCCGACAGGCACGACAAAGTTATTTTGCAACATGACAATGCTCGCCCACATGTTGCACCGCCGGTGAAAACATACTTAAAAAAAACGCTCAAATGGGAAGTCCTACCCCACCCGCCGTATAGTCCAGACGTTGCTCCGTCTGATTACCATCTCTTCAGATCGATGACGCATGGCCTGGCTGACCAGCACTTCCATTCCTACGAGGAAGCCGAAAAATGGGTGGATGACTGGATAGAGGCCAAACCGGTCGAATTTTTTCGCAACGGGATTCGTATGTTGCCAGAAAGATGGGAAAAAGTTGTAGCTAGCGATAGCCAATACTTTCAATAATTCATTTGTAACCATTTTTTCACAATAAAGGCTCAAAATTTGAAAAAAAACGGGAAAGACTTATTCACATACCTGATAAATAAAAAGTTTAAAAAGATGTAGAATGTATAAAAGGATTAATTTAGAAGAGCCTGCTAATAAGTTTCTTTTGGTTACATGATTAGAAGTCAGATAAAGACTGCGCATTTCTTATTCGCTCGTTCAGAAAAACACATTGAGGCAAAATAAATTCAACGGCAATGCGTCAGACAAACTTAATATCTGCGCTTGGGCGGGGAAGTAAATTCCCTCGAATCTTCTCATCTATTCGATCCGTTTTCCTTATCGCGTTATCTTATAGCTTCCCATCTTACACTTTATCAGGATACAATCAAACGGGGGGGGGGGGTATAATCCTGAGCTTTAGCTCCGAAAGAGACCTTACGCTAATAAAATATTAAATAATGATAATTAAGGCATGGCTTCATTGAGTATGTCTGTATCAAGCGAGGACTCTGATGGTCAAATCAAGTAGGGATTCAACTGAGCCGGTACTTTTGCAAAAATATTATATGTTTAAATTTATTTTTAAACAAAATATATAATATTATACACTATATACACTTTATGTTACATTACAACTAATAAACTAAATTAAATTCACAAATCTTTTAACCTCAAATACGCTCTAATTGTATTTTTCTGAAGAGTTTGGATGTAGACCCACTATTTTATCATACCATGTATTTACTTTTATGGTTAACTTAATTAAATTTATACATATATCTCACAATAGAAATAACATATGCTTATATTATTTGTAATTATTATTTTTTTAAAGTTTCAAATATAAATATTTACTATTAATTTTATGCAATATGAACTATATTTTGGCGTGAAAATTTTTCTTGATAAATATTCTTTAATTTAAAACTAATATAAAATTGGTAATCTTTAAGATTTGTATGGACACACTTGCGTCCATTTTCTAAAAGACAATGTAAAATTATAATCTGAAGACTATTTTTTTCTTCGTGTATTTTTTTACGAATTTATTCTATTCTATGTAATGAAATTCGAAATTTTAATTTTTATAAAATACGCTGGCGGTTTTTAATATATCGGCAGTAAATCTTAAAGTCGATGTTCTAATGAAATCGAATTTTATTGTTAATAATAATACGTATTATTTGTAGATAATTTATACAAAAAATAGTTCTATTATTTTATTACTTGTTTACAATCTTTGTAAAAGATGACTGTTGGGTATTATATTGTCAGTGCAAATTTGAAAGTGTGCGAAAATATATTGAAAAAGTATATAACTTGATTATTGTAAATGACGATCATTTTTGTAAATCGTGTGTATCGAAATTATCCATATTTTTACATTCTAATTCCAATACTAAAAGTTTTTAGCACATTTTGTGCTAGTCGATTATTAAAATAGTGTTTTATTCAATTGACTTGAAATTATGAGCATCTTTTCAATTTATAATTTATATTAACGTTATTGTAGAAAACGTAAAAGCGTTATTGTACTTTTTTATATAGAAATGTTTTCTCTCTGTACGCAATAGTGACTTTTCAATGAATTTCCGTGCGTTACTCAAATTTGTTTTGTTGGAAAATTTCCGAAAACTTGTTCTATTTTTCAGTTTCTATAATATAAATAAATCTCCTGATAAAGTGGGTCGCGTCGTCACTTCTTATCATCGGGCTTCATGAGTATTTAATTCGATTCTGCTTTCTGCCAACGCACGAAACTGAAACCCTCCCTTCCTTGCCGTAAAAATATGCAAAAAGATATCTGAAAGAGAATCGAGTCGGGTACGCCCCCCCCCCCGGTTAATTAGAAAGTCAAATACGCCACCGAAGAGCTTCTTCGCACGCGATCAACACTTCCCTCAATTAATTTTTTATTTTGTTTTTATTCCTCGTCTCGCGTCGTCGTTCTCTCTCATTCTCTTTCTCTCTCATTATTTTCTTTCTATTCGTCACACACGCGCGCGCGCACACACACACACACACACACACACAATCCCACTCGAATTCAAATTGATTAGCGTGCACGATATTCTTCCGCCGGCTCTTTTTCTTCCTATATAACCATCAGTAGGTCAGACGCGCGAGCACAACCGGCGAACACTGCGTGATTATGTGTGATGTAACACGTATATATATATATATATATATATATATATATATATATATATATACGCGCACGCACACACACACACACACACACGCACGCGCGCACACACACACACACACACACACACACACACACACACACACACACACACACACACACACACACACGCACGATTCCTTCCGTCGCGGCTCTGTGCAGTTCCGTGTTATTATTTTGTGAATCTGTCTATCTCGAACTCTTCCTCTTCTTTACCGGCCACCTGAGAGCATCGCGCGAAATCTATAACTAAGCTATTCTCGCTCCCCCACGCATCATCGAGACATAATTATATATATAGTACATAATGTAATATAGTCTAGCCGGCGCGCGCGCGGTAGCTTTTTCGAGGCCGCTGCAACATAGTTTACGTTCCGCCGTGGCTTCTTCGCTTACCGCGCGCGCTCCAGTATTTTTTCCGACAGCGGAAACCGTAGCGCGGGGGTTGAGGAAAGGGAGTCAAAGATGCGGAAACTCGGAACGATATATAGGCTCAAAAGTCACGAAAACAGCTCTCCGCGTTGTCACTGTCTCTGAATTTTCTATTTTTGCCTTTTTTCCTCTCGGCAACTTGCGCGCGCGCACAGCCCATAGCCCATAATATAGTTTGTTCTTTTCTTATTCATATATATATATCAATACACAAGTCGAAAGAACACTGTGCGCTCGACGAGCGTTGCGGGCGGAACAAATTGGAATATCAATTAGTCGCTGCGATAATAGAGTAGTTTGTGCATCGCGCAGGTGTTGGCGGGACCAAGATCGTGGGAGAAAAACTGGATCGCGCTGCATTTGATCGCCAATTCTCTTATGTATATTCGTTGTACCACGGTGTTTGCGCGCTTGCAAGTTCACGCGATCGCACACAGTATTTACACCGACAATCCGATAGAATCTAGGTTGATATCAAAGAGGCTGACAGTGAGAGAGAGAGAGAGAGAGAGAGGAGAGAGAGAGAGAGAGAGAGAGAGAGAGAGAGAGAGAGAGAGAGAGAGAGAGAAAGAGAAAGAATAAAAATTATAAGAAGTCTCGTTGAAGAGGAGTGCGAGGATGGAATGAATATGCGAGAGATATAGAGATAGATAGATAAATATATACATAAAGAGAGTGAGAAAGAAGAACCGCTGAATAACGAGCACACGTCAATCGCGAGTATATACATATGTATATACATATATTAGCGCACGCGGGCTCTCTTTTACGTAACGTGTACTTTAACATATACACATTAGTGCGTGTATATATGCAGTTGATGCAGTGTCCATAAAGACGCGCCAGGAGAGTAGTGTCGAATACACAGCACATTTATATCGGAGAATCTCGGTAAAATACCGCGTGTATATATATATATATATATATATATATATATATATATATATATATATAATACAGGATACATCGGGGTGCTTCTAAAGGATACGTATAAGAGCGCCGCTAATAGTGTTTGTTGCTCCTCGCGCACGTCTTTCTTCATCGTCACACCGATGGCCGTTGCTCGTCATCCCCTGGACGATCCAAGGAGATACGCACGCCCGCCCGCTGCATCATCCGCGAGGTGTCCGTCAGATGCTGCTGCGGTCGGCCCTCGTTACGTCCAGGATAACCTATATAATATGTATAGGTATATGTGGTGATGAGAAGAGGCGCCGGTGTGGTGCGCGATATCAAAACGAGCAAAAAAAAAAACTTTTGAACTCGTGCTCGAATTTTTATAATATATAATTTGATTTGTTAGTTCCCGTGTTCGTCGCTTTTGATTTCGTTTTTCATGCTTTTTTTTTACTTTTTTCCTACGACTCTCGTTCTTGAATGGAAGTAGAGCTTATAATCGTGTGATTTTTGCCTATTCTATTTTCGCGCATTGACGTCATAGTTAGATTGTTTTTCTCTTATATACATGCAGGTTTTTATTATTTTATAAAAGAACTATAAAGATATATATGGAGAATCCATGACTTGGGTTCTCGCACGGTTATATTCTGTTGGTGGAATACAACTCGTTATAATAATGGCTATGCTACATTTGGCCGTAGTCGTAAACGTCGTTAACAAGGCATTGATGAAATCTATATCGAGTACCATAGATTTGGTAAGTTTAAGAGTGATAATTTTGCTTATGTGTACATCAGTCCATGTATTAGAGACGCTGATATAATAGTTAGCTTCATGCTCCAATTTCGCTACTTGTTAAAAATAAATTTTTAAACA
This sequence comes from Sycobia sp. Sy_11, assembly GCA_018907035.1. Taxonomy (NCBI): domain Eukaryota; kingdom Metazoa; phylum Arthropoda; class Insecta; order Hymenoptera; family Epichrysomallidae; genus Sycobia; species Sycobia sp. Sy_11. The sequence continues at coordinate 3,703,441 of JACCIC010000037.1, forward strand.
ATATACATTTTGTACATTAAAAATTTTTTCATAGAAAACTTTTTACATATAATACTATTACAGTTTAAATATTAGCTAGCATGATAGTTATGCTATATTTTTTATCGTATAACTTTGGCAAGCCAGATTATAATAAACTGATATGTATAATACTATATATAGATTGTAAAGAAGACTTTGATAGTCTATTATTCGAATTTCTTCTGCCCTTAAAAATTCTATCATTAAATTCTCTCTCTCTCTCTCTCTCTCTCTCTCTCTCTCTCTCTCTCTCTCTTTCTCTATCTGCCTCTGTGCGCGCGCGCGTGTGTGTGTGCGTGAATGTATATAATTTCTATCAGTTAACCTCGGGCTAGAATTCAATTATTAATAGAAAATATTATTCTCATAGCATATTAAAAACTATAATTTAATTACCATAGTAATTGTTTATTAGAAAAGTAACTCTTAAGTTAAGATTAAATCGTCAAGATTAAACCGATGTTTGTTTCGATCTCTTATAAGTCACTCATAAGTACTAACTCTTAAGTCTAAACTCTAGTAGCTCTTGAGTATTCGGTCTATATTGCTAACTCATTATCTGCTATTGTATAACGCTTTTAAAAATATTATACGGAATGATATCGAATCACCCACTTGCTTTTTATTTATTGGCTTCTTCCTGCATAATATGAAATATTCGTATAAACACAATTATAAGATTAAGATTACGAAAAAATTTTTTTATAATTAATTGTAATTTAACAATCTTATGAAAATTAATTAACAATTAATAAAAATTATTCTATCAATACGTTAAAAAGGTGTTCCGCACAACCACGCGCACGATCGCTATTATACAATTAAAACATGAATTGAATTTAAAAATTCTTCTTAAAAAAGAAAAGATCTTCTCCCAAACCGAATCAATCTTCATTGATCTACGAATAATAATGAAATGCTATTTTGCGCCACCATCGATGCCATCCATGTAGTCCGTGTTATCTTGAGAGAGAGGCTCTCTTTTGAAAAGATAAGATGGCTATATATATATCGATCTATAGTCACTTTTAAGAGTTGCATTTTTTTCATTTTTCCTTTTCTTTTATACTTTTTACGTTAATCTGTTTGTGCTCCGTTTTTTGCAGACGCTTCTGGTGGACGACGAGGACAAAATGGCAGATACAAGCCAACAGCAACAGGAGGTGCCGGAACTGCCTCAAATGAACGGCGCCATCGACGGCCTCACCGAGGAAGAAAAGAGCAAAATGAGGCCCGCTGACATTGACGCTGTGAGTATATATATATATATATTGTATGCACAAGCGAGCGTATGCACTATTATGCACCTTATCATATCAGACTTTGCTTCGATATTTTATCTTACAATGTCGCGTTATCAGAGATATATTCGATCCAAAAAATCCCTGTCTTTATAATGTTATTAAGAAATCTATAGCAATTATATTGGCTCTATCAAATAATGTATACATACCTATCAACGCACATTCAGAAAGTTTTTTCATTTTATTCTTATTTTTATAGGCTTCTGATTTTAAACCCATTGTGAAGCATTTATACAAAATGGAGCGCTATAAAAAAATTAATAATATTTGGAAAAATTTTTCATAGGCCAAATTTTTATCACAGTAGCTTTACTTAGTGAAAAAAACAAATCCTTATGGCATCATTTCATCCAGCCTAAACGAATCGAAAAAATTCTTTTTAATCTTCATCTTTTTTTAAATCAAAACGTGCAAAAATAAATTAGTTTATCGAGATTATTATTATTATTATTATTATTATTATTATTATTATTATTATTATTATTATTATTATTATTTAAATACTTATTTATCAAGATTTTTTCCTCCTATTTTATCCATTTATTTTCAAGAAACATTTTTTTGTAGAGCTTGAAAGTTTAAAGCTCTATGGTGATTTTAAATATATCTCAGCAGTATATACTATTTATAGGTTGACTATACTATGATCTATAAATAGACTTTGTTTTTTTTTTATCATATACTAAAAAGAAAATAGATAAAATTATTTTAAAACCTCTGTAATATTAATTTAAAAGGTTGAGAGCAATAGAAATTTTAAATTGTGAATAGAAAATCAAGAATGGCCAATTATTGAAAATCAAAACTATAATTATAAGGATAAATATTGATTTGAAGAAAAAAAAATAATAACTAGGAAATACGTCGTAATTATACATAAATTCTGAAAATATGTATAAATAAAAATGATCTAATTTTTAGCATTTTTCAGTTTTGTATACTTTGAATATATAATATTTAATCTGTTTTACGATCGATATATATATATATACATACATATTTTGAGAATAAATAAATCACTTTAACATTAGTACACTATGAACAGATTTAAAAAATATTAATTGATGTTTCATGTTGAACCTTAAAATATAATTTTTTTTTTAAATTCTTTTAGGATATGAGAGAAATGGAGAGGAGGAAGAGAGTAGAGATGATGATGAATTCACGTCTATTCAGGGAAGAACTCGAACGTATTATAGAAACCCAAATGAAAGATGGCTCTGGTCCTTCAGGACTGCTGCAGCAGATCTCTGAAATGATGGGACCTCAAGGAGTTCGATTCAATACCAATGTGTTCAGAAGTAAGCACATCAATAATATACTGATTACACATTAGAATGTAATTAGTTTTTAATAATAATAACGAGTAAGAATTAGAAACAAAAGTATATATTGTATACCATGTGGGTATATAATACAGATTTTCTTTATAAACTCCAAGCGACCTAACTTAGCTTAAATTCTATTGAATAATTTTTGTTCTTAATGCAATAATTATTGCTATCAAGTTTTAAAACGAAAATGAGATTTCTTTTACAAATATGTACGATTAATAGTACCGTATTTAATTTTAAAAATATAATATTCTGATAATATAATGTTGAATTCCATCGGATACTAATTACTTGTAATTGTTTCTTTACTTGTAATGCCACTTTTAATTAATTAAAAAACTACTTCTAATTAATACAAGACGCCTGTTTTCGAAAACTTATCATTGCTTTTGTCTTTGCTCTTTCCAATGAAATTTTCAATTATTATATATTATATTTTTATTCTCTCTGTTATCAAAACTAAAGCAAGCCGTTAAAGCATGCGAAAAAAATTTGCGAAATAATATTTTTTCTTCTTCATAGACTCGAACTGCGTCGTTCCGATAAACGACATACGCGGAGTTGAGAGCATGGGCTACGCGAAGGGCGAGAAACTGTTGCGCTGCAAACTCGCCGCAGTTTTCCGGCTGCTCGACCTTTACGGCTGGACGCAGGGCGTCGGCGGCATGATAACCGCTCGCCTAAATCAGGACCAGGAGCACTTCCTCGTCAATCCCTATGGTCTTCTTTATCATGAGGTGACCGCCTCGAGCCTCGTCAAGGCTGACATGCAAGGCGGCGTGGTCGAGCAGGGAACGACAAATTTTGGCGTACATATCGCCAGCTATCAGTTGCACTCGACGATCCATGCGGCGAGGCCGGACATCAAGTGCATCGTACACATAGCGACACCCTCTGTGACGGCCGTGAGTATTTTTTTATTTTTTTGTTTCTTTAACAAAATATCTTTTTTAATTAATATTTATAAAAAGTATAATATCAAAAAGATATATTAAAATCATCTTTTAGATGCAAGTATTCAAACGATGAATACCTTTATTAAATAAAAATTTGTTAGCACGAATTGGAAATAAAATTTGTGTACATTAGAAATGATTTTTTATCTTTTAAGACCCTTTTAGTATATGTTAATAGAAAATTCTTTCGCGTACTTGCAGTTAACTATCAAAATTTTTTGATAAATCTCAAAAACACGTAATTCTATGTATTATAAAAAAGAAAAGTAAACGTTTTATAACTTTTATAAAATATAGATTTGCACTTTTTTCCATTTTAAAATGTCCATATATACGTCTTTAAAAAATATTAAAAATAATTCTTATAATTTCATGTTTACGTCCAACATGATGATTTAAATTCTTGTTATTGATAATAATATCAATGCATTTATGTCGTTCATATACCACGCGTTCACTTTCAGATATCGGCGACTAAGTGTGGGCTTCTTCCTCTCGGACAAGAAAGTATTGTAATTGGCGAGGTTAATACCCATCATTACATCAGCGGCAGTACTATCGATCCCGAGGAACGAGAAAAACTCGCCAGAAATATTGGCCCAATCGACAAAGTAATGCTCTTAGCGAATCGAGGAGCGTTGTGCTGTGGCGAGACAGTCGAGGAAGCCTTCTATAATGTCTACAATACGGTATTGGCGTGTGAAACGCAGCTCAAGCTAATGCCCTTAGGTGTCGACAATCTCACTCTTGTGTCGGACGAAGCGCGCAAAGCCATCTACGAAGCGTCGCGCAAAGCTCCGATACCCCAACCAAGCAGCCTGGCTGAAAACTCGCAACTAGCTGAGAAACTCGAGAAACGCTGGCGCATCGGTGGTACAGAATTTGAGGCTCTTATGCGTATGCTCGACAACGCAGTGAGTATAATCAAAATCGGCGTAGTTATAAAAATCACGTAATCGGATTTCGTCAATTATCGTTTTTTAAAGTCTTATATCTCTTTGAAGCTTGTTGGAGTCAATTTTTGCAGATGGATCAAGCAATTTTTTATTTTAAACAATATTATATATGTATTACTTATTGACATTAAATTATTGTACATTTCAGTCAGATTGAGAGTCAGATGCTCTTTACATACATCTATCAACGGTAATTCTATATTTCTGTAAAGCCTCGAGCGAATACTTCAAACGGTATAGAGATGAGAAAATTTTAAAAGGACAATTATTTATTTATTTAATTATTTAAAATTATTTAAAATTCTTCCAAATTTGGATTGATAAATATTGCAATTATGACAATAAATAAGCTGTTATTTTTACTGGTTGACGTAACAATAAGCAATTCATTTTTTAAAACGTTCTCATTTTTATCCTATTTGATGAATTTGCCTCACGTTTTGCAATAATGTTCAGTAGACGTAAATTGAGAAAACGGCATGATTGATTAATTGACATTTTCAACCATTTAATATTTTCATAATATTATTTAAATACAGAGCAGTTTTTGGTCAATCGATGTAAACATGTACTTCAACAACCCCTTAGACTTATACAAAATAGAAATTATTAAAGATTTCGATTAAAATTATTAATAATTTAAGTTTCAAAAATTATCATTTATGTTTTCATTTATACAGGGTTTCCGCACAGGATACATTTATAGACATCCATTAGTTAAAAGCGAGCCTCCTAGGCCACGAAATGATGTTGAAGTACCACCAGCAGTTTCTTCTCTTGGTTATTTACTGGAGGAAGAAGAATTATATAAGCAAGGGTGAGTAATGCGATTAACATATCTTTAATTATTTAAATATGATAATAACATTAATAAAAACAATGAGAACAACAACAAAAACGACATTAAGAAACAATTACTCTAAAATAACAATTATAAAATTCTAAATGAAATGTTTCCTATATAATTGTATAAATAGAATTAAAAGGTTTAATAGAAAATTAAGTATTAAATGATAAATAAATATTATTATTTTCATTATTTAGATTAAAAAAAAGAAATTATGAAATTATGACTTAAGTATATCCTCAAAAATCTACTCGCTTTATTACCAAACGTAGTGCATCAGAAATCAGTAATAAAGTATAGTGCGTAGCATATTACACAAAATGAATAACTTAATTCTTGAAAATATTGTTAAAAAATTATATTTAAATATTTTATTTCATATTTTAAAACTATACATATATATATATATATATATATATATATATATATATATATATATATATATATATAATTTGAGCCATTTACTTTTTAAGATTTTAAGATTTAAGTAGCTAACATATTTGTCTGTGCTATAACACTCTAAAATCAGAGAATTTATATATTTTATTGATAACTATTTATATATTATATTCTAATTACATTTTTTATGTTAAGCTTGTGGAAGGGAGGACGCAAAGGAACTGACAGAACACGTTGGTTAAATTCACCAAATGTTTACCAGAAAGTAGAAATTTTAGAAACTGGTACTCCAGATCCAAAGAAGATCACTAAGGTAGAAGTTATAACTTTTGAAGATAAAAAAGATTAATTATTTAAAATCAAAAGGTTTTTGAAGATATTTTATGTGCATAGACATAATAATATAAGCAGAAAATACTAATACACTGTCATGACGCTTAAAAATCGTTAATCGTGTTTATCTGCATCGCTTTTAAGATAGAATTTATTAATGAATTTATAAAGATAAAATATATATAAATATATATAGACGTTGCTATTATGAAATTAAAGAAACGATTATAACGATTCATAAATCATTGTTTACTGCTTTAATGCTCTTTGAGCTTGCTTCGAATTTTATAAACAGTCTTCGAGCATTCCAAGCAATGCATTCCATTTTTATAACTATATCGTCGCCTTATTTGTTAAGTAGTTTTGATGTTTTTTAAATGTTGTGCAATTCGACAGTGCCGTATATGGATAATACGGTGTAACTCACAAACAGTCTTGTTCCTTAACGCATCTTTGTTAATAATTCTAATATATTGTTTTAAATATAAAGCGTGATTATGTGAAAATTGTAGCTTTTCAATGTTTCAATAAAAATAAATATTATTCAATAGTAATCACAAAACTATATGAATATTCCTAATTAGATAATACTAGAAAAATATAATAAATAGAACTTTTAGCATGATATAGTTAATTTTTTTTTCTAATTTTTAAAATAATAATTAAATTATAACTGAAACAAATGTGTGCCTGTTGGTCATCATAAAAGCTTTCGGTGGCCTTGGCATCAACATCCACTGCATCTACAAAACCAGATTCGTTGATGAAATATATAATTTTTGATCAGAGATTGAAGTTCTCGTAAAACACATTGATTTATTAAAAGAATCCATTGTTGAAGCAACTCCTTAAGCTTTATTGAAACAAGCAGGCACACAGCTCGCGCCAGTAGAGTAGCCAAATTTATTAGAATTTATATTGGCATGACATTGAAGAGTTTGTTTTTATTTTCTATAAATAACTATGAAAAGTTTTGCTAAAAAGTTTATTTAATTTGCGGGATTGAGCATATTAAAATGTTCTGGTTTTGTGCGCAGTGGGTGTCTGATGGTTCACCAACGCATAACAGCACAGCAATGAAGATCGATGGCGCTCTGCAGTTTGTACCGAAAAATACCAATCCAAAAGAGTTCAAGCAGCTTCAGCAGCAGGTATTTTTATAAAATATTGAGATGATTATTAAAAATTTGAACTACTTAAGATTATCTAAACATCATTTTAAATGGTAGATTAAGGATTACCGAAGAGCTGACAAAATTTCTGCTGGACCTCAGTCACATATTCTTGAAGGTGTTACGTGGGAAGAAGCAAAGAAAATGCAGGTTAGAAAAGCAAAAACACACAAATAATGTCATTATTTTGCAAGTATTTAAGCAAAATTTGAAAAAACAATTTTAGACAAAATGTATGAAAATTATTTTTAAATTTTTGGTACTATCAATATTATTGAATTTAAGAATTATGTAACAGATAATTTTAATATTTCATTTTAAGTAATTGAGATTTGAAATAAATTGGTATATTTTATAAAGTTTTAAAAATTAAAAATTGTACTTATGTCGACTGTTTAGAATTAAATTAATCAAAATTTTTATTAGTTTTACTGCCTTTATACTATACTATATTAAGTTAATAAATATTTTTATAGGTCTTACCATCTTTATACTAATATAATGATAGTCAGACTATTCTTGTTTAGAATCACCCTCAGAGAATCTGAAATAGAAATTACTACTAAAAATAAAATTAAATTAGATTAAAAATATAAAAATAATAAAAATAAACTTTATTCTATGTTAGCAAAGAACAACCTGTCTGCCCCCATCACCTTAAATTTAAATTTACTTTCTATGTCCGACGCTTCGAATCGCTACGGTTCATCTTCAAAGACTAAACTCTAAACTGGTACATCTGGACTAAAGGAACACAGTTTAGACTTGTTACATTCTTTCTATTTTGAAAATGTAAATATTTTAGAACATGGTATTAAAAGTAGATATAAAAGAGAAACTCTTGAAAGTATTCATATTTTGAAAAATTGCAATAATTTAAATTTAATGTTAAATTGGACAACACTTATCATTCTTTATTAATATAAAATTAAATATTAAAAATGTTCTTTTACATTTAAGATCAAAAGGAGGGAGGGTTCTGTAAATATGATATAAATTATTTTAGGATGGGAATAGGGTGTATATAATAGCATACTAGGTTTTCATTTTAGTTTAGTCTTTGAAGATGAACCGTAGTGGTTCGAAACGTCAGACGTCAAAGATAAATTTAAATTTAAGGTAGTCGGAGCAGTCAGGTTGTCTTTTGCTAACATAGAATATAGTTTATTTTTATTATTTTTAATTTTTCATCAAATTGAATTTTATTTTTAGTAGTAATTTCTATTTCAAATTCTTTAGGGGTGATTATAAACGACAGTCTGACTGTCATTATATTAGTATAATATATTATAGTATAAAGATGGTAAGACCTATAAAAATATTTATTAATTTTATAAAGTTTTTTGTAAATATCAACATATTTAGATAAATAAAATTTATAATTAATTTAGGATGCAACATTAAGTGGTACAGGTGAACAAGTTGTCCTTGTTGGAGCAGCTAGTAAAGGTATTATTCAGAGGGGATTTCAACATAATGCAATGGTATACAAAACTCCATATGCAAAGAATCCATTTGATGCTGTAACAGATCAAGAATTGGACCAGTATAAAAAGGAAATCGAACGCAAAGCTAAAGGAGATATTTGTATGTATTACTTACTTTATTAAAATAGTTTGACATTAAAAATTAACAAAGAATTTTTAAATTATATCTGTATTTTTCAATGAAGAGTATAAATTGATGTGAAAAATTTATTTATGCACAATTTATTCATATTGATTATTTTTTATTTATACAGATGATGAATCACAATCAGAATCTGAAGCACTTTCATCTTTTAATATTAGTCGAGCCACCCATGAATCTAGTACTGCTAAAAGTCCTATTCAATCGCCAGTTTCAGTCACTTCAGAGACAGAAGAAGAGAGTAGAGATGGTGAAAAATTTTACATATTTATTTAATTTTACCATATTCTAAGTATAGTTTTAAGCCCTAATTTTAATCCGTATACATTACATTTATTCCAACAGAACCAAAAGTATTACGAATAGAAACCAAACAAGTGCCTCTGCCGAGTCAACCAGAAGTCGTGCTTAGCGATGGTGAGTCAATTATTATAATGTTCAAGAATCGATTGTGTTTGAAAAAAATTTCGATTTTTTTATTAAGAGTTTAAGAATTTTAGTACTCATAAGCGTTTTTTATTTGCTAATTTATGGGAGATTTTAATTTAAAAATAAAATATGCATGAATTTGGTGCACGAGCATGAAAATTTGTGACGCAGAACAGTCAGTAAAGCCTCTGGTAATGGAAAATCCAATCGCACGGCGGGAGGATTTAAAATTTAAGTATCGCAATAATATTAAAACAGGTGAGATTTATGATGTATGAAAATATGTAATTATCATTACAGAAGCGTATAATAATATCGCACTCATCTACTCAATGTAACAGGCATATAGTTCTGTTTGATCATTTATTTTTTACAATGTAAATTGACGAAAACTAATTGTTTCATTCAAATATTTATACTTAATTAAAAATTATTTTTCTTTTAAATTGTCTTTTAATTTTAAATATTTTTGAAAGTAAAATTTTGTTTTTTTTTTTTTAATTAATTTTTTTAATAATTTTTAATTATTTGTTTACTTCATATTTACTACAATTATATATAAAAATTTTTATATAATATAGTCAACATTTTTATTTTAAAACTTCTTTTACAGACAATAATAATAGTGTTTGATTATTTTCAAAACTAGACTATAGAAAATAAAGATCATTTTAATTTTTAATTTTCGATTTAGAATATCTAATTTGAGTTCAAATTCATAAGAAAATTGAATTAAATTAAAATTTACAAACTAAATCATGATTAACGTGTTTAGAAGAAAAAATTAATTCACTGTATTTTAAATTGTATATAGATACATTTTCAGACAATGGAGTGATAATATGATAATATGAATTAAAAAATTAAAAATTAAAAAAAATTAAATTAAATGATGATAATATAAATTAAAGTTAACATATTTTCAGTGATAATATTATGGAGATAATCAAAAAAGGAAATAAAGTATTAATTAATTTTTACATGTATGTTGTAAAATTTATATATTTTACTTAAAATATTATCAATAAGTTGAATTTTATTTACTCAATTTTGATTAAAATAGGCAATTTATAACTATCTTAACATAATATTCTGAATTGTATACTCGCCTTGTGCGTGCACGTTTGGCATCAGAAATAATTTTTAATTTGAATTATATTTATTTTCTAATTTTTTCTAATTTAATATTTATTTTTCACCTGTTTTACTATTATTGTAGCTACTTACGAGATTAAATGAATTGGTATACATTTTGGAGTCATTAAAAAGTAATTTTAATGAATTTTCTGATGATATTAAGCTTCAAACAAATCATTTTAAATTTTAAAATCCGTGAAATCTTATTTATTTTTAAATATATCATATATTTAATTTCAATTGAATTCATTATATAGTGAATGTTGATTTTCTCAATGAGCAACGTCGCTCGGAGATGATGACTCGTAGGAATGCCAATGGAAGAGGTAAGTTCTGTGGACTTTCTTTCTGCAGAACTAAAGTTTGTTTCAATTTTCCATGTGCTTTATCATATGCTAAAAAATGCTCCTCCCTATGTGTAGATTTTTAATCCCTAAAGCATCTTAATAATTTGTGTGTGTGCGCGCGCGTGTGTGTGTGTATGTGTGTGTGTGTGTGTGTGTGTTTGTAAAACAGCACTCGCACCTCTCGCTATTGAGCACCTTAAAAATCCTTATCATGCATTCATTTGCTTTTAATTATAATGTAAATAATTAAAGTTTAGTTTACTTAATGATATTTAAAATGTTAATAACTTCATATCCTTTGACCACGCATTTCCTGATCCTATTATGAAAACTTTCTTTTATTGTAACTGTCGTTTAAGCCAAACTTACAGAAATATTTAATTAATAATTTTGCTATACTGAATAAAACATGTATACACTTCAAATTTCCATAAATTATATTATTTCAATAATTTTTTCGCTTTATTTATTGTCTTCAATTGTTTATTTTTATTTATATTTTTTTGACTGTAATTCATACCAATTTAATATTTAAAAATGTTAGATAAATAAAAAGTCACTCATCTTTCGTTTTATTTATTTTTTTTTGTGATAGAAATACAAAGAAAATTTTTATAAATGAAAATATATTAGTTTTTTTATTTTCCAGTGTAGACTATTACTTTTCATTTTTTTTTCATAGGTACATTTTTTAATTTAATAAATATAATTTAAAATAGTAGAAAGCTCTAATATTTAGTATTGAAATTAAAATAATAAAAATGATTATTATTCAGGTTATAGGAGGTCTTGTGGTATTGTGCAAAAAATAATTAGAAACGAAGAAAAGTCGATGTTTACGGGGTGCGGGTAGCTATCTCGTACTGCGTCTTGTCTCAACTGACTGTCTATTCTTCTATATAGTATTTTATACAAAAGTCCTGGGTGTTTGTTTGGTGGGTGTATCGTTGCAGGACTTTCCGGAGTATCGAGATTGAGTAGCAGCAGAAGCAATAGCAGTAACGAAGATTCTTGGCCTTGGCACAATTACAACGATTGTCATTTGGAAACTGTGCGTAGTCTAGAATTTGCACGTCCAATGAAAACAATAATTACTGATGTTCAAAGAGCTTCTAAACTCAAGCGCAAGATAAAGCTTGAATTCCTTGAAAATTATGAGAAAAAATTCAAAAGTAATATGGGCATGGAAGAAAATAGTAAATCAGATTCGATAAGTAAGCTAAAAATGATTTATAAGAAAGTTAGCCAGTGGGAAGAAGGGAATAGAAAAGCATCTGTCAGAAGGCAATTACAAACTGAATTAGACACTAAAATCTGTTACATCAATTTTGGTAAAAATGTTGACGTGGATTTTGCTGAAAAAGTTGAATTGCCAGTAGCTTGTGATGCACCAGAATGGAAAATGTATGGCATAAACGATGAATGTGAAGAAAACAGATTGTATTCTACATCAATTGTAGAAACAAACAGAGAAATTAAAAATAGTGCTGAAGATGATGAATTAGTCAATGAGCATCCAAATACCAAATGTTCGCTATATACGTTGAAAGGGCTTTCAGATAACGATATAGATACTGACACTGATATAGAAGTAGATATAAATAATAAAATAGTTGCTAAGTTTGATGAAGATATAAATGATAATAGAAATGCTGACATTTATGTGAATGAAGTACAATTTTCTGTTTGTGATTATCCTAATAAAATTGAGCCAAATAACTTAGAGGTAGTTTCAACGAATTATGACAGTGAACATAACAGTCAATTTGAGTGTGACAATATAAGGGAGATAAAATTAGAGAACAATAACAATGAAAAATCTATTGATAATATTGTTCAAAATAAAAATGATGTAAATAATTCCAATGATATAAATAATGACAAGATAGTTAATTATGTGAACGAAATAGAAATTTTCGTATGTAATGATTCCTGTCCAAAGAATGAAATAATCAAGAATTCTGATCTGAAAGATCCTTTGGAAGTTGCATTAGTGCAGGAAGAAGAAAAAGATGTTTGCAGTAATAAAGCGGGTGCTAAAATAAATGAAGATCTTGATCTATCATCTCCTGATAATGATCAGGCATGTTTAGAAAATGTATATGCTTTTGATCATTCAGCACAGTTTGATAATGGAGCTCTTAAAAATAATTCTTTAGATGATATTAGAAAATTTTCAAAAAATAAAATTGTAAAAGAAAATATCAATAATTACAATATTAAAGTAATTGATAATGAAGAATTGTCTAAAGTTAAAGATGTCAAAATGGATTCTGCAAAAAGTATAAAATCCTGGTCATCAATAAGTTCTAATTGCACTAGATTCATTGACGACAGTATAATCTCATCAAATCAATGTTCCAATACTTCACTAAGTAATTTAGATTTTACTTATTCAGACATTGACAAAAATAGTGAAGACTTTAGTTTATCATCTACTTGTAAAGGAAGTATCTTTAGTAATGATGAATCAATGGTAAAACAAGTCATAAGGTGTGATAGTATAACTGATGTCATTGACAGTATAAATGACAAATTACAGCCTTCTAATAATCTAGTAGTTAATAACTTAGCTAATACAGAAAATTCTGAAAAATATAACTTGGATTCACAAAAAATGAGTATTATTTATAGTCTTACTCCTCCTAATGATATTAGTGATACCAGTAGAAATACAACTATAACAGAAAGTATTTTTGAAGATGATGATTATTATGAAGATTTTGAAAATGATGAGGATGAAAATGCTTCTTGGACTAATATTTCCAAAGTAATCGATAAGAAAGAAAGAGTTAATAAAACTAACGAAGTTTCAGAATCATCCTTTGTATCAAATGTCTCAAATCAAGGATCTGATATTTTGGAATTGTCAAGTAACACATTTCTTGATTTACAAAAATCTAGCGAAGAAAATTTTCATAAAACCATGAGTTCATCAGTAAATCAAATTATCACAGAATTAGATGAAGCAGAAGTCCTTGTAACTGCTGCAAATTTCGTAGACGAATTATGTGATGAAGTCATGTGTATAACTATTCCACCAGATGTCAGCAAATACTCCAAATTAGAGCTCAGTCAATTTATACAAGACCAAATCCAGACAATAAATTATTCCAAAAAATTAGCTAAGGATTTAGTTGGAAGTTTTCCACGTTGTGATGCCGACAGTTCTACACATTCAAAGGTTAGTAATAATGAGGAAACCAGTCTTCCAGAACAGTTAGATCAGAGCGTTTATGTAATATATGAACTTGTACATCATATAGTTGATAAGGATAGCTTAGGTAAGTGGGATTGTAAAACAAAAAAAATTGTCACGGAAAAAAAAGATAAAGAATCTATGAATATAGAATTAAAAGGCCTTAAAGATGATTTCGATACTATAGATGAACAAAGTTTGAAATCTTCAACTCCAAAATTGTCATTATCACCAAATAGGTCAAGGAAAAATAGTTTTTCTCTAGATCAGACAGTGCCAGATACAGATAATGAAGACATAGACCTTAAAATTATTACAATAAATATGAGAGCTAATTCAAAGAGTTCGCAAAGTTCAGATACAGTTGTTTCGACAAATTCTCCTTCGACAGAATCTCAAAATTTTGCAGAACAAGAAATTACTTCAGAATCTACAGATAATGATACAAAATCTGATAACAGTAAAGAAAAACAAACAGAATTTTGTGAAACTTTAACAAATAAATCAATATTATTGACTGATCAGATTAATAATAAAGTTTCTTTAGGTGTTTTTGATGCTACAAATAGTCAGAGTGATGAAAAAAAAAGATTACAATATCCTACAAATGAAGTGAATTTTTGCTTAATCGAATTTACGAGCGAAAACTGCCTTGAATCTCTCTCAGAATCTCAAGAAAGTTTAGGAAGCAGAACGGGTGCCTATATTGATTCAGATGAAAGTATGAAAGAGTGGATGCAGTGTTTTATGAGTGATGCAAGCAATGTTGAGCATATGTGGCAACTTAGGGAAGCAAAGTGGGAAGAGTTATATGCAACTGAACGACTTAATGAAATAGAGGGTATTAAGCAAAATATTACAGATTGTCATGAAAAAATTCATGAATTAGATCAATATCCTGAAAAAATTACAGACTCTTCATCAATAATTATAGAGGAACTGTCATCTTCTTCTATTGTAGATAATAATTGTAATAGTACAATAAAAACAATATCAAAACTATGTATAAAAAATGATGAAGAAAAATATCCATGCTATTCTCTTTGTGAATTTGTAGAAAATGATTTAAGAGAATGCTTAACACCAATACTTGAAGAAAACGAATTAGAGTATGTAGAATCTAAGGATATAAAAGAAAATCAATTAGTATCTATAAAAGTCATTGATACTTGCGAAAATTTAACACCAATAATGGAGATATCAGAATCGAATTCATTTGATGATTTAAATTTTGAAGATACTAGCGATTCTAAAACTTTAGAATTTCATTCATGTCAAAATTCATCTTCTACAAAGTCCTTTAATGATCAAGAAATGATTAACTCAACATATACGCTCTCTATAGAAGAAAGTTTAAATGAGAAAAATTATAATGCAAATATATCTGTAAATAATGATAATGGATCTCTTATTTCAACTGTAGCATTTATATCTGAATCTAATGTTTCAGAAGAAGTAAAAGAAAATAGTTTCAGTGCTAGTGCTAGTGACACTTTTGCTGATATTTCTAACTCTGGCTTGCTTAATAATAACAATGAGACAGTAGTTTTGGAGTGCATGACATATTCTTATGATACAAATGAATTTATAAAGTTAGAAAGAGATTGTAAAAATAGCAGTGATGACTCTAATTATGTTTGTTGCGAATTTTCCAAATTATCCCAAAGTCTTATGCCAATCCCTAAATATGAAGACACTGAGCTTTGTAAATTCGTGACAGCAGCCACACTATCTGATTCTTTATCTACGACGTCGTATGAATCGTCGAGTATTTCATAAATTAAATAGTGATTTTAAAGAAAATAAAGACATGCTTCACAACAGGATTGTGAAGAATAATTTTTAAAATTTCAGGTAGAATAGGCATTGTAATGATCTAAACACTTAGTGCATTAATTCAATTATTGTACTTATAATACAAAGACAATATCGTAGTTGTTAAATTACAAATGAATCTGCTTTAAAAGCTTTATTTAGTTATTAAGGGAAAATAAATAATAGCTTTATCAGCTTTCATCAGCTTTCATATACTGCTTGCTTGAGTTCAATAGCCTTTAATTGGTAAAAGGTATTATAAAGGTATATAATTCTTAAATATTTTTTCTTAATTTATAAAAATTAAAAAAATGTTGCTAAACGTTACCATGCAATTAATTCTAATATGTAATTATTTTTTACATAAATATTCAAATTAATATAAACGATTTCTTATAATACAAATTCCAATCACTGCAATAAAGTTGTCATATTATTTTGATAAATTAAAGAATTTGTTTTCATTTAGAATTTGTTTTATTTAATTACTCGCTTAAAGGTAAAATTTAACTACTATTAAATTTTTCTTGAATATTGGATTTTACAGTCAAAAAAATAAATAAAGCTTAATTTATTTATTATATCATTTTTTAAAAATAAATTAAAATCAATTAAAAGAAATTAAATGAAAATTTATAAACTTCAAAAATTTATTTGATGTATCATATAGAATAAACCTTAAATTAAAATGAACTAAATAGAGTTTTTTTTCTAGAGTTTTCATGTAATTTCATGAAATCCTTAAAGAGAAATATAACCAAATTGTGTGATACGTATGATAATATCCTTTTTATAACTTTCAGATTTATCCTAATGTTCTTGAATATTTATTGTAGTTACATTATACTCATTCTCTAAACACAATATTACAATCATAATGCACAAGTTTTTGCATTTTATTTTTCATCATAAGAAAGTTCTTGTTTTCTTATAAAATTCATTGTATGTATGTAATGTAATTGTATGTAATGTGTAACTTATTAAAAGTTGTAATATTATACATTTCTTAATTTATGAACTTTCTTCTGATTAACAATATGTTTTATGGTGAATGATATTTAATAAAGCATGCTAAATCATTAAGGTAACCAATTCATCGTTCAAAGAAGAAATTTGATTGTATCTTAAGTAACAGGTAAGCTTGGTTTCTTTCCTTTAGTTTTCACAACAACCCAAAAGTACAACACAACATTAATGCATAAAATTAACACAAACATATTTTTAAAATGTTCACAAAAAATTTAATTATTATATTCTGTTACAGGAGAACATACCGTCAATGGCGATCATTCGGATGCTCACCATAGCACGTTCTCGCATAGTAGCAAAGAGGTATAATATTTTTCTATTCAAATATGGGTAAAATATACTAAGTTTTCCAACGAAGTTTTACTGTAATAGTGCTAATACTTTATATGAAATATAAAAATACAAAAAAGAGGATGATCAATTTTTACCCATCAAACAAAAAATGTTATTTAAACAACTGTTAATATATATTAGCTTATTTAAAATTTTCATTACTCGTGGACTATATTGATAACTGCTATGTTGCTGTAAAGATTCCAGTTAGTTTGTTGAATGGTCTAATAACAAGGAGAACATTTTCAAAGATTATAAGCTAAATTATAAACAAAATTTCCAAAAAGCTCGCATTTTCATATTAGTTGATGAATTTGCTTGAAATGTAGATTTGATATAATTAACTACAATTCTGAATAATTTAATTTTTATATATTAACATTAGTTAAAACGGAGCATTTTTTTATCTTATATCTTTATCTATATGTCAATCTTAATATAATATGGATGTTTTCTTCTTTTTGAACTATAGAATTTTATTTATATATGCTTGGATAAAAATTTTTTTTTACCTTTGATACTTGTTAGATGCAAGATCATGAAACTCTATATTTGTCATAAGACTTATTTAACAGCCTATCATTAGATTCAACTATAGACAGAGTATTCTCTTGTTTGATTGGTAAACTTTGATAACTTCTAATTTGGACCTGCATAATCTATAAATTTGTATTTAAATGAGAAAAATTATATTTCTAGTTATTTAATTTAAATAATAGCAATATGCAGGTCCACAATATTAAAACACTTTCTAAAAAATAATTCAATTAGTTTTTTTTTAATAAAATATATTCTTTAAAAAAAAGTGATTTACTCAATATTATAAAAAGAGCAGTTCATATTAAAGTCAATTGCAGTCATTACAATTTAATGAAAATCTTATCTTATGTTTAATAATTTTATTATAATTGTATTAAACAATAATTGCATTATAGAAAGCTGCTGTTTATATATTTGATTTGCTTTTATTTTAAAAACTATTTTTATTGCTGATAATTTGCTTGCATGACATTCTTTCATGTTCTGCAATTCATGATCAAGAACAGCCAAAAAATATACCATATATTAATGTTATAAAATTAATTTTTGTATTCATGGAAAAATAAAGAAAAGCGACATTTTAATTATTAACTAAAAAAGTAAGATAGTGTTGAGGTAAGATTTATTGGCTTTTCTTAAGAAAAAGAAGTAAGATCATTTGCATGTGCATGAAAAGAGGTTTATGGTTACGGTTGGGACCTTCCATGTTAAGGGTTCCATGTCGCAGGACGTAAGCGTTAGCGAAGAATCGCCCAAGAAGGAGAAAAAGAAAAAGAAGGGCCTGAGGACACCATCCTTCCTGAAGAAAAAGAAGGAAAAAAAGAAACCTATCGAGGCGTAGGTAGTTAAAAGTACAGGTATGTAATGAAATAGTTACTTTTCATGTTTAAATATTACTATTAACATATTGACCAATTCCAGACTGAAGATGGATAGAAAAACAATGAAAAAATTTTGAATGCCTTAGTAATTTTGTTTGGTCATACATAATACTATTTTAGTAGTGAGTTTATAGAACAGGATGGACCGAATAATTATTATTAAAAATCAGTCAATGTAAAATAACTAATTGTTTAATTTATTTTTAATATCAATTTGTTCTAAATTTTGATTTTATATACACTATATAGAAATCTAGTATTGTAAAAACAGATAATTTTTAAAATAAAAATACAATATATATATATAATTTTATAATCGGTCCACTCTAACTTAAATAATAAAAATTAGAGTTTTTGAATTCCACAGAGCAAGAATTTTGATATTAGAATAGAGTATTTGCAGAGCTATCATTAATATTCGCATTTTTGCATAGTTCATTAATTTATGTTCAATAGTTGGCTTTTCAAAGTATTTGACTCAAGAAATTTATTTCTCATTCTATATTTCATGTTTGCCTAGATAAGACAATAATTAAAATATTTTTCAGAGATACAAAAAGAATCACATCCTTTTAAACATTAATTACTTTTTAAAATATAATATTTATCACATTCTGAAATAATACAATTGAAATTAACTATTTATAATTATGTATTTTTAGCCACTGCCACAAAGAAAAAAAGCTTATTTTAAATGAAGAAAGAATCAGCAGCAGTAGCAGCCGGAAAGCGATACGCTAAAATAGAAAAGTTTGGAGAAGGAGAAACTAAGCGTTATCAGAGTCGAGAAAGACGGCGATGCACGATGCGGCATTTTTCCACTATTTAAGACTGTCACTTCCCAGCCACTGCGAACTAGCGATTTTTACGTTTCCATTTTCTTTTATGATCAACAATGTTATTAGCATAATGAGATTTAACAAGAACATGAATTAACATTAAACTTTACATAATTATCTTTCATTAGACGATGCAATGAGATTTGCGAAAAAAATGCCGCTGATATCGTCGTTTATATATTATATATATATATATATATATATATATATATATATATATATATATATATATATATATATATATATATATAAAGTACCGACAAACGGGAGAAGGCTAATTTCTCGCGAGCTTTATAAAATGTTTAACGCAAAAGACGACATCGAGCACGAAGGAGAATATATGTACCGTCTTTTTTCTTTTACACTTCTACTTCTTCGTAACGGCCTACGAAAAAAATAAAATCGAGAAATATCAGAAAAACGAACACAAACGGCTTACAGAGCCGCGATATTCTCAATGAGGTGAAATCCGTTTACGTCGAATTATACAAACGAATCGACTCAAGAGAAGAAATAAATTGTGCAAACTATAAAATAAATAGTACTGACAAAAGAAAAAATGAAGGAATAAATATAAACTACGCTTCTGTGTAAAGAGCAAAGGTATAGTAACGTTAGTGTAATTCGATCGATCCGGCTTTGAATGCTTGTGCTTGCAAACTGAAATTGTGAGAGTGCTTTTAACGCGTTTTATCTTAAATCTCTATGTCTTTTGTCTTTAACTGCTTTGCTGTTTCTCTTCCTCGTAGCTTCCGTTGCATGGAAGAACGTGTTGGAGAGATGATCTGGCGGTTATGAGTTAAAGAGCCCGTTAGAGAATTTTGCAGCGAATTTTTAACTAAATAGACGGTGAATAAAAACAAAGCGAAACGATAAGACTAAGTGCTGAAGAATAAGCTTGACTAATAGCAAGCCACGTGACTTGCTGTTCGTATATTAACTACTGTTCTATCGTTTCAGTTTTGATCGTTATCACTGATTAAAGTAACGATCTAGGAACAAACGAAGTGTGAATGTAAGGTGTAAACGTAATGAACATTCTTTGTACAGAGAAAAAAAAATGAAGTAAATGATTTATTGATAAGTGCGCGGATGGACTTTACGCTCTTCCTTCGTTAAAAAAAAATTTGTTCGCTGCGAGTGCCTTTTGTTTTAAATCGTGATCGATCGATTGATCGTAAAAAATTATGTTGTTAAAGTGCTATTTTATTATTTTTTTTAAGACTTATATATTATCTCTTAATGGAACGAGATTTTTCGTTTTAAAATTTCGACTGCTGCAATGAATTTGTATTATATCAAATGAATTTTATGGATCGTCGTTTAAAATTGTTTTTACATAAAGATTTTTAATGAATTTTATTTTAACGACTCTTAATAAGTCTGGCTAGGGGTAAATTATATTATACTAGCCAATGAAAGGCACTTGAAATGCGTGTCATTTATCTCGTTGCATGTCCGCACGCTAATAATTAAAAGAGAAAAAATTTCTATAAATTACAAGAAATATGAAAGAAAATGAAAATACGTATATGCGGAAAATGTATACACAAACAAACACACACCCCGAGCGACGAAACATATTGAATGTACACAAAACATTAAGCGAAAAGAAAATTAAGAATCCTATGAAGTACTATCATACATAAGGATATAATGATTGTATTATTGAGCGATATGATAATTGCAGTTTTATCATTGTAATAGTTAATATATATATATTATATATATTCTAATATAAAATTAATATTATTAAAATATAGGGATAACAAAGTACTTTATTCGACGATCCTTCTCGTTAGTCACTTTTCACAATTTTTAACTACTTCGCTTTAATTGAAAGGAACATTGTTCAACATAAATAAGGCTTTCGAATCAAAAAGAAATTATTACGACATCTTGTTAGTAAAGTACTTTATTGATTACAAACTGAAATCTTTTGATTTTATTCATAATATAATCCTAGCGAAATTAAATTTTAATCTTGAATTCTAAAATAAAATTTAGTTATTTGATGCTATATCCCATCTAAATTTTCAATTTAATTTCCTTACAAGTTAGACGTATATTTGAATTAAAAAGATTAATTTACACTTGTGCTTCTTCAGAGAATTTCAAACAATTGTATCGTTGGAATTATGTTCAAAAAACATTATTTGGGACAGTTTAATGTCTTTAATTATATATGAAAAAGTATTTCATAAAATTAATTTAAGATTTTAAAAAATCACTAATTTTAATAGATTACTAATTTTATTTAAATTTTATTCGTAAGAGAAATAAATATAATTTAGATTTCAAGAATTACGTAAGAATTTATAATAAATAAAATTTTTAAGGGGGGCAACTCCTTTAGAAACGAAAAAATGATGGGGTTTTTAAGAATTTTTTTTGAAGAGACAAAAACATTTATTATTTCCAAAATTTTAATATGTTTACACATTATTAATATACTTCAAGTGAATTTATATTAAAAAAAAAAAACAAATAAAATGGCGGTGCCATGCGGTGCTGTAGTTCGCAACGTGACGAGCCAACTTGTAATTGGCGTAATTTTTTCAAATTTTTTGGGTGATCTGAAACAAAAAAAAGAAACAGTTTTCGATTAGTAGTGTAATTTCGCTTTATGCTTACCTATAAATGCATAAAAAATTACAAAATTGTAAATTCGACATCTTTTTTTTAAAAAAGTACAATTTTTCACCGTTTTTTTTGTTATATTTTTGTTTAAAAAATTACTTTTTTAATAAGAAACATTTCAACTCTTAGGTATAAATAGACAACAATATTATAAAGTAACTTTGTGAAAAGTTTGAGCAATTTCTGTCGTTTAGTTTTTAAATGAGAACTTACGCCAATTTAAAAATGTAGTTTTTATAAAAACGCGTTTAAAGTTTTTACACATGAAAAATACTGATTTTAATGACTTACCGATTAATTTGCGATCCCTGACGCACACAATATTCCTTCAGCTTCGTCAAATAAGGCATTTTCTTGAAGACCTTGTTGCTTTCGGACTAGTCGGGCTTCTTTCGACACATTGCTGCGCCGGTTCTGCCGAGCTATCCGATCACGGTCCGCATTTTCAGCAAATATTTTGCATTGAGTCTCAATTTGAATGTCCAAATTATTCATGATCTTTAAAATGGAACTATCCCTTGTTGAATATACCCGCAGCAATAAAAGTAGCAATTTCAAGAATTTTAAACCTAGAATGCAGATGTTTTGGAGTCATTAGCCAAAAGGTCGAATTTAAACTCATTAGTATTCTGGGTGTGGCCACCTAAACATCTTGTAAGTAAATCGTCTCTTGATAAATCTTCATAAATTGGAAGAAGATGTTCTGTTAAAGATGGATTAAGTAATGGAGAAAGATCTACAAGTGACTTGTGATCTTGTCCTCGAGCAATAGCCTTTTGCTACTTGCATCAGCTATCGGCTC
Organism: Sycobia sp. Sy_11; assembly: GCA_018907035.1. Lineage (NCBI taxonomy): Eukaryota > Metazoa > Arthropoda > Insecta > Hymenoptera > Epichrysomallidae > Sycobia > Sycobia sp. Sy_11. The sequence continues at coordinate 3,726,383 of JACCIC010000037.1, forward strand.
CAGAAGGACAACTGTCGTGATCTGGATTTTCTTTTAACGAAAAAACATGTTTAAATGTTGCCATTATATTATATGTCATGTCTTCTTTGACACTGTTTACATTTCTGTGAATTGCTCAGCCGTAGTATGATGTAAGATTTTTTATAATTTTGTCGGTTAATTTTCCTCGGCCACCAAGCTTTTTTCTTTTTTGATATTGCGGAGTCTAGAGCCTATTCGCTTTTGTACATGGCCGACGCACTCACTTTTTACAACTGAAAATTCATGACCATAAAATTTTTTGCATCACCATCTCTTATATAATTTAAATATTTAACTCCATATTTCTCTACAGATCTCGAAAACATTTCTTTTACGGCATCCACTTCCATTTTGCCCGCAGAGCCTTCATGGTTTTTTACGCACTCTTCTTCGTGTTCCTCGTACCATTCACGATATTCATCAGTGTGAGTCTTGTTTTTCCAGAATATGCACCCTTGGCAATAGATACTTTTCACTACTAAATCAATCACTTTACCAGAGTAATATCCTATGAGTGTCGTAACTCCATACAATGATTTGAAACCACGCTTTTTCCAAGATCCATCACCCGAAACTTTAAAATTTAGAAGCGACCTTTCATGATCTGTATTTTTTTTCTTCTTCGACTGCTTTTTTACAAATAAAATCGAACATTACGTTTGCAGCAGAATGAATATGCTCAACGATTTTAGTGTAACTGCTATTACTCAAACCACTACAAATGTCCATAAGAACACATTTACTCCACTTCTACCGATGCCCAATAATCTCATAACAAGAACTATTCGACGATTTATTTCGTAACCAGTATGAATAAATGGACCTGAATTCACTTCTCTACGACCGCACCGACACGTTACAATAATTTAAAATCCGAGGTCTCGATGGCCGCCATCGTTAAATGTCACTGCTTGTTTACAATTTCGATAAAGTAACATTTCAGACAAAGCTAGAAAAACAGTTGCAAATTCAATAATTCGGTATGAATGCATCGGATTAGTGCGAATATCTTCGATGTCTGCAGTGAAAAGTTTTTTTGCACTCGCCCTGGTTTCTGGTCTCTCCTCGTCCGCAGCCATAAATTGGTTGCCGTGAAAACGTTTTTTTCGGGGATTTGATGCTTGGGAAGTGCTGCTTTTCTCTCTTTTTGAATAACTTGATATTTTCGCTCCGAAAATTCAACTTTATGCACCGAACGTTCGATCGAGACTGACTGAGTAACTGACACAGCGTTTATTTTCTATAATTCGGTATACTTTTATATACCTCCTCTGTAACGGTCTTTTCACCCGAAACATCTGCTCCAATACAATTAAAGGTAGGACCGACGTACACAAAAGGGATTATGAAAGAGGCGCTCACCTGCCTCTAGCGCTCCGTATACCTGCGACGCACGGTCGGTGCGTTCTGAAATGAGTCACGCTCATAGATTGCAGCTCTCATAGGACTAGAATTTCACTTTGAAACTTTTGCACGATATTCTTGAAGGGATAAACTAATTTTTTATGCGAAAAAAAATTCAATTTTTTGAAAATTGTAAAGGAGTTGCCCCTCTTAATTTAGAACATTTATTCTTTAATTTTAAAATTTGATTTAACAAAGCATTAGGACATTTTATTATTTTGAAAAAATTGAGTAGACAAATTTTAAGATTGCCAGATAAATAATATGAACAATCTTGGTGGTTTTCATAATCTGCTTATTTTTTAGTAACTTTTATTCCAATCAACCAACGTTTCCATGCAGCAGTAATTATGGGACTGATTTTATATATGTACGAAGATAATAAAAATGTTTTATTTTTAAAAAATAGATACGAATTTCTCCACTTAAGGAACGATCTTTTTAAAAGAAATTATTTCAAGCAAAGAGTAGTTTTTCTTTATATAAATTAATTTTACTTGCAATTCAAACACTTAAATAATTACATTCAAAGAAATTAACATAAAAAATTCTATAATTAAACAATAAAAATAATTAATAAATATTTTTGTCGGTCTTACAGTCTTTATAATATAATATATTAGCTAAAATAATGACAATCATAAAAATACTGTCATAAAAATATTTATTAATTTAATTCAGAACAGTCGACATAAGGACCATTTTTAATTCTAATTAAAAAAATTATATTAATGGCTAACCGTTCTTTTTGTTACGATCAGTCTATTATTCTAACATTGGATAATGATTTTAATGAAATTGATTTTTTTTTGTATTCTTGATGTCTAAATAAACTATTCCTAGATCCTCATCTTAACGTTCTAAAATTTCTTAATGATGTTTTTAAGAGTTCTAGATTATATGTGTATATTTTCCAATTAGTGCATAATTGCATTAATCCACTTTGATCTCCCTATATGTTTTTATTTGCAGTATTAGGTAACTATTTATATATTAAATAAATAAAGCAATTTTTACATGACAGAAGATATAGGCATTAAATTAATGAAGGTAGTGACCGTACAAAGATATAGAAATCAATTACAGCAGTTACACGATACTGTGAATTTTTTTCACGTATGCAGGGTAAAAAATACGATTTGGATAACATTAGAATATTATTATACAAAATTTCAAATAAAATCTAAATTTCAACTTATTAGATTTTCTGATGGGGTAACTATCTCAGAGCGAGCGTGCTCTGGGCCTTATATTTATTCCTATACATCTATAACTAACATAGGGGAAACAATTTATATGTTTTCATTCCGTGATCCTCAATTTTTTGTGCACTTATTTAAAAAGAAAGTGCTCTTCATATGGGAAAATCGGATGTGTCACACGAGAGCAGAAGCGTTTTCCGTCTGAGCGCAGTGAGCACAATTTGCTCTATTTTGCTCTTCGGTCACGTCACAATTTAAAGTCGCTGAATTTATGCTCCAGGATGTTAATTAGCTATGAAAATCTACGATGTGTATCTAAATAAAGAACATATACATTTTTACAGCGCTTGTATCAATCGAAAGATACCAAAACTTACTTCAAAACACTAGTCCTTTGCTCTATAACAATGGACCAAAGCAGAAAATATGCACATATAATAGAAAATTCATAACAGTGTAGTTAAAGAAATGTTGAGTGTTAAGATTGACCACTTTAGCAATCTTCTATTTAGACATCAAGAATTCAGCTAAGTCAATTTCATCAAAATATGGTACCTAATGTGTGGATACTCTCCTTGCTAGTATTACTTTTTATAAGATATCAATGTTCTGATGATTAAATGGAGCTATAGGACTCAAGTGATCTTTGTAAAGTATTATATACATATGAGTACGTATTATTGTAAAATGATAAGAATAAAGCGATAAGCGATTATGTTTAAAAAGATCCTAAATAATCTTAAAACATTTCTATTTTTGAAAAAAAGTACGTGAAAATGATTATTTATGACTCAAAATCATTTTGTTATTTAAAATAAAAAACTGTGATTGTTATTCTTCTTATGTCAAAGTTAAATTTTTAATATTAGGTTCTAAAGTTAAATTTTTTTATGAAACTTTAAGACTAATCTTATCTGAGTAAACTAAAGGAAAAGTTGAATGAGAATATATAACAATATTTTCTTCTAATACACACAAAAGAGGAAATAATCTTTTTTCCAGTACTCTGATTTACATCATTATTTAAATAATTAATATAATATTAATTATATTTGATAATGATATACTGCAATTTTAAATTTTTTACAACCCAATAACTGCCAAAATTTTAGACACTGTTAGTTATTCCTTTATAACGTTATTGTAACGTGTAGTAAAACAACTTAAGCGGCATTTTCTTCATTTATAGACTCAGTGAGGAGGCTTTAATCAAAGTTTCATGATATATGTTCTTTCAAATTAAAAGATTTTCCATTTTTACGATGAAATTTACGTCTGTTGGATTATATTTGGTACTTTTATAAGAATTACGCCTGCTCATATATCACTCTATAATTGTTCATCTATAAATATGATAGGGACTTTAATTCATTGATATATAAATAATAGTTTGAAATAAGCAAATGTAGAAACCCATCAGTATCTTCCAGGTATTTAATTAAATGTTACGAATATTTATTTCATTGTTTTATACATACAATAATTGTTTAAAAAAAAGTTGTAATTTGTCTTTATTAATATATGTCTAATTAATCCATGGTTTTTACTAAGAAAGAATTAACTTTAACAATAATACCATAATGCATTTGCAATACTACTCAATCTATTCATAATATAAATTATATACCTAAAAATTGAAAATATAAAAATTCTATAAATGTTAATAATAATAATATATTTAATTATTTTTATTTAAATTGTTATAATGAAACAAGTCATAAACTATAATGGAAACTAAGAATTTATATATAATACCTGAATACCTGATCATACATTATGAAATATATTTACGGCACCGTAAATTTGTATTAGCTGTGCTACACTTTGAAGTAAGTATGCAGTTGTATGTGCACAATAGATTATTACTGTTTATTCACAGTCAGGTTTAGTTATCTTTGTATATCAAATTATAAAAAACTACATTAATATATTTCAAGTAAGGGAAACCTATGCCTATATTGGCTGCATATTTTTTATTGCAAAAAAATTTCTCATTGAAACACATTTATAAATATATAATAATTTATATATTTTGTTTTTTTATATAACATTTTATGAATAATTATAATAAAAAACAAAATAGTGTTAAACGATTGCTCTGAAATTCAAAATATATATTCTATATTATTTCGGAAGGACATAGGCTATGTTTTGTATTGAAAATTATTTTACTGCAAAAAAACAATTTTAAACAAAAGTAAAATGGTTAGGCGAGTTTGATGTGTTGTTAGCATAGTAAGAATTTTAAATACATTTTCCATGTATTTTATAAAAAATTTATATAAAATACTTTCCGAAAGTTCCAAATATATTAGCACAAAAAATACAATATTAAATTAAAAATCAGTTCACTCATATAGTTAAATGTTCTACTGATTGTAATAAAGAAAAACATAATAATAATTCTTCTTAGCATATTAAGAAATTCACAACTTAGAAATGTTATAGGTATTTTATAAAAACTTTATATAAAATATTTTTCTTAATACATTACAATAAAAATATAATTTATTTTTAATTTTTATATAATTTATTGTAGTAATAAGTTCTATTTCAGATTCTTCAGGGGTGACTATAAACAAGCACAGTCTGACTGTCATTATTTTAGCTAATATATTATATTAGAAAGACTGTATGACCGATAAAAATATTTATTGATTTAATTCAGAATAGTTGACATAAGTACAAATTTTAATTTTAATATATATATATATATATATATATATATATATATATATATTGAATTATATAATCATTATTTTTAATTAATACATTAGCTTGTGTACATGGGTAATATTATAGCAGATAAAAGAATCATGTAGGTGAGTACATGGTCAATAACTGCATCACGGGCATCACGGTCCATGTTCACGTAAATTGTATCATTGCGCTAGGAGCTGGTTTATATTATCAAAGCGTCAACACTGTTTCCAAAATCGTGTAAAAAGTAGCGGCAACATAGCATTGTATACGATTCGACAGACGGCATGCGAGTGTTTACGATTTTCTAAATGGATGAACAACGAATTCTAACAGAATTCTAAAAAATAACAATTATATATATATATATATATATATATATATATATATATATATATATATATCATGCACGTATCAACATAATGATTACCTGCTGAATGGAGGTAGGTCTTGATACAATTCTTGGCCATGTATTCTGACGAATTATTCTTTTGTCTCCTATAATATTATTTATATTCAGATACAATTTTTTATTAATTAAATAACTAGGTAAAGAATCGTTTAAAAGAAATGATTAATTATTAATGATAAATTAAAAACAAATTAAGAAAAATTCAAATAAATTCAGATAAAAATTAAAAGTGCAAATGGTAGACAAAAACCTATAATTCAAAGTGCTATTTTTTAACAAAAAAAAATTATGAAATAAATTTTATTTATACACACTATTACTGGGGCTGGGGGGGGGGGAGTTTGGGGAAAGAACGTAGCCTGCTGGTCTATTACACCCAGGATCAGGGCTTTGTTCGTGTATAGGAGTGAGACCGCTGAGCTTTAATGGAGCGCCGCGCACCCAGGATCAAGTCTCTTTGAAGGATAGTAAGGCCGCTAGTCTTTAATGGAGCGCCACGTAACTAGGATCAAGCCTTACTAAGGTGCAGGAGGGGTTTTTTGTGAGGCCGCTGGTCTTTTACGGAGCCCCGCGCAACCAGGATCAATTCTCACCGGGAAAAAGAGAGGAGTTTTTAGTGAAGCCGCTGGTTTTTAATGGAGCGCCACGCAACCAGGATCAAGCTTCACTAGGATTGGGACGGGATAGTAGAGCCTGCTGGTCTTTAACGGCGCGTCGCGCAACCAGGATCGCGACTCTACTATTCAGGATTTTCGGACAGGCAGGATTTACTAGAACTATGGAGGCAGGATAGCTCTAGGGAGCTTCTTTCGGCCGTATCGCCGAGAGAACTCCTTTTGGGGCGGAAAATTCGCCCTTTTATACATGAAAAATTAGTCGATCGGGTGTTTACGCCACCGCTCGACTAATTTCGTACCGAGCCGCCGAAAAATAATAATAATAATTTTACAATATAATAATAATAAATAATTAAAATTATATTATTTATACAGATCATTTGATAATTTGCCCTTGAGAGAGCTTGTACTGTTATATTCTTCTCAGCGTAGTTCAGTTCTCTTGGGTTATTGTTTATTCTAACAATAATAAGATTAATTATTATTATAACAAATAATAATAATAATAATAATTGTTAAAATAATAATTAAATTGACATTTGCGTCCTTGGCGACGCTCGTATTGAATATAAATTATATTATATTAGTTCTGGCTATGTTTTCCGTAATTTAATTATTTCGTGTTATATTAATATCTAGGTATAATAATACCTTTGGTGATGATATTATTACAATAAATTAATCCATTTAATATTAATTAACGACAATAATTATTATTATTAAATAATAATAATAATCATTATACTAATAATCATCCCAGTAATAAACAATAATAATTCTTTTAATACTAGGCAATAATTAATTTATTATTCGTCGATTATGAACATTTAAATATAAAGCTTAAAATAATTAAATTTAATAATTGCGCATTATAATTATTTTACAAAAAATATAATGAATTATATTTTTTGTCCTTTAGGACGTTCGTGTATATTCGATCATTTGCGTATTCTAATAATAGATTTCAAAATAAAGTATTTTTAAATGCGGCGACAAATGTATTTGCTGTCTCCCGAGTTCGTTGGCGCGGGGGGCGCGGGGGCGCGGGACATCTTTTCGACGCTGTCTGCCGCACGGCGCGGCACTCTCTCACGACGCGCGTGAGTCCCCCTCTGCTCTCTCCTGCCCTACGCTCGCGAGGCAGGTATATTTGATACGCGCAATAGTCTTGTTTTGATTATTGCGCGTTTGACCGCTAATCAGGAGCATTGACCGATTATTTTAATTTCGGAAACTTTATTAAATTCGAAATTAAAATTTTGCGCGTATTAGGCTGTATGGAGAATACAGCCTGATCATCGCAAAAAATATATATATATATATATATATATATATATATATATACTTTATTTTGGGAAAATATTTGTTAAAAAGCAATTACTTTCCTATTATATTTTCAGATATTTATTGGCTCAAGCTCGTACGTTTCGTATCTCTGTAATCTTACATTTATGTATTACATTCCTGTGTACGTATTTATGTATGAATGTATGTATGCATGTACGAATTCCGACAGTTAAGTGATGCAACCCATTTTATTTCTCGGCCTGTCGTAACACTGCGAACCTGTAACTCCGCCACCGTAATAGTAGATCCCTGCTCTCTTCATTGAGATCTTGACGACCCTTGTACGATAAATTCTTCGGCAGATGTTTAATGTTTTGTATCAACGTGCGAGTAGTGCATGTAAAGAAAATGGAATAAAGAAATTGAAAGCGAAACTCGGCGAAATCACGACAGAAAGTTATGAAAAAGTGCTTAAAGTGTATGGTAATGATGTCTTGAGTCAAAGTCAGGTGTTTCGGTGGCATGGCGATTTTAAGAAAGGCTGTGAAAGCGTCAAAGGCGAGACGTAGAGAATGAGCAAGTCCAAAGTGAAAATCATGTTCAATTGTTTATTCGACAGCAAAACGGTGGTTTACAACGAGTTTGTACCACCTGGACCAACCGTAAATCAAATATTCTACCGCAGTGTGCTCGAAAAATTACGAAAAAGGATGCTCAGAGTGCGTCCACTGATCGCGAAGACTTGGGTTCTGTAGCATGAAAATGCTCCCTGTGACAATGCGTTCAGTGTTTCTCAGTTTGTGGTGCCTAAAGGCATCGCGACGTTACCACAATCGCCCTATTCATCGGATTTGTCACTCTGCGACGTTTTCCTATTTCCCCATTTGAAAAAATTCGTCAAAGGCCGACATTTTGACTCCGTTGAAGACATCCAAGAATCTGTGACGAGGGTACTCGGAGAGGTTCCATAAGAATATTCCAGAATTATTACGAAAACTGGAAAACTCGCTGAAGCAAGTGTATAGATGCGGGAGGGGACTACTTTGAAGAGGATCATAGCGATGTACCTTAATTTTTAAATATACTTGATTTTTTAATTTGGTCGGATTACTTGATTGTCTGACCTCGTATATCAGCTGTTGTGAAATAAACTAATATGTATTTATATTATCTCTAATCCCGATATTCCTTCAAATTGAAGATGAAGTCTTTAAGAAAAATAAATTGGTGAAACTTTCCTTTTTTTTTAAATATTTGTGTATTTAGTATTTATTAATGATATTAAGTTCGTACTTACGTACAAGGAATGTGTGTTCGGCGGTAAATGAAAATCGCAAGATTAATTCGATATATTGTAATATCAATTTATTAAAAGAAAGAGAATGGCATAAAAAACCTCCACTCAGTGAGTGGAGGAAAAAGCCGAAAGGAATGGTAAGCAAATAGAGTTATTTATTAAGACAATGAGTTTTGATCACGAGATCATCCGATCGCTATATGTATACAAACGCAGATAATAATAAACAAAAATAGGTAATAGCTAACGCTTACAGTTTTAAGACTAAATATGCTAACACATTGTTACGTTATAAAAAATAGAACAGCTAAGAATCGCTTAATCTAAACTCACGGAGTTAGATTAAGCGATTGATTTCGGCGAATTGATTTCGGTTATGGTTTGACATTTATACATATTTGTATTTAGTATGCAAATGCTGCACAATTTACTTTAAGCGCGATATTTGAATCTGAGAGGAAATTCTAAGCTTAATTTACGCATTTAGCTATAAACTCTATAGTTAGTTTACTTATTTGATTGATTCATATAAATCATAAATATAACTTAATAGGAAAGTAATTTAAATAATTCCTACGATTTATATACACATCATTCAACTCTGCATAAATTATTTTGATTTTTATTTATCAACATTCCAAAAAAACCTATGTTCTTAATAATTTTATGCATGCTTAATAAAAACAATCTTATATGTATTCTAAAAAAAACTGTATCTATTAAATACATTTCTTTGGTACTAATTAGCATTTTAATAGTATATTGGCCTGTTGTTGAAAAGACGCAATTAAAAAGTTTAACTATGAGCTTTCAATAATCTTCGAATGGGTTAGGTTTGGACTATTTCGACTTATCTTGAATGTTGTAATTCTTATGCAGAAAACGAATGAATATGAATGCACCGCTAAGTTGCTACGTGAACACATATAGTTATATTTACATATTTTAACTAATAATATTCAAATGGTAGATTCTAATTAGTAAACTATAAAAAGTTCCACGGTGAGTTTCGTTTTCAAATGGTAGAATACAATGTCCAGGTGTGTAGTGATGACTTTTTTGTTTGCACGGTAGAAGCAGATTTCCAGGTGTTTCCATGGAGAGTTTTTTTTGGACGGTGGAATCCGATGTCTAGGTGTGTAGGGACACCTTCTATGGGGAGTTTTATATTTGCACGATAGGAACAGAGGTCCAGGTATTTCTACACGACTTTCACGGGAAGTTTCGTGTTAAAAAAATGTTTTTCTAAAAAACTTTTAGAAAGCGTTTTATAGAAATTTATGATAAAAAATATGAGAGATTTTAAAATTCTCACTATGCTAAGAACTCATCAAACTCACCTAACTAGTTTACTTTTGTTAAAAGTTCTGTTTTTAGAGATCAGATTTAGCCTTAAATAATCAAAATACTTCAACTTCTAACATCAATAATTATATATTTTTTTTAACTAATTTAAATGGTATATCATGGACATTATTAATTAAGAATTTCAAAATTATATTATTAATACTTCGTTTTTTTATAGCTAATCGTTAGAAATAAATAAATGTGACACTTAATAATAAAAATTTTTTTCAATTAATACTAACAAGTATAAAACTTTTGAATATTAAATGTAGTAAACTGTTAATCATATTAAATCTATTCCGTATAGCATACATTACAATGAAAGTTTTTCTTAGATTTTAATAAAATAAGAATGAAATGTATCTTTACATTTTTTGACAGTTCAAAACAGAAGTCTTTTAAAAGGAAAGAAACACAAAATTATAATATTTCAATTATGTATGTATTTCAATTCAAAATGACAATTTTATTGCATTGTCAAATAATATTAAATGCAAATAGGCGTTGTTACTAACTCCAAGATGGATTATTTCTCATGTTTGTATGAATCCAAATCAAATGTGGTGCAACCATTGTATGCAAAATAATGCTTTCAGAAGGTGTAGTGAAGTTAGTAGTTAATGCAATAACTTCGTCCTCACCTGAGGCATTTTTCTGTAGCAGTGGTCCACCAGAGTAACCCTAGATAAAAATATAGTAATGTCTTACTTAATAAAATGTCTTAGAGTATGATATAGGCACTATCTTTTAAAATTGTCTTTAATTTTGCATCTATTTTAGTATAAAGCATAATACAAATTTAATTTTACTCACATCACACTCAACATTGTCTGATACTAAAGCACTTGTACAAATATGCGAACCGAGAATGTAATTTCTTAGAGTATTGGTACGTGTCCTTTTCATCAATATTTCTTCCAAAATGTTAATACATGTTTCACGGGCAAGTATATTAACATTTGCAGAATGTAACGGATCATTGTAACTCTCTGGTATAAGAGTGGATCTCAAAAATAACCAACCAGCTGCTACAGCATTACCATGATATCTATGTGAAAGATTTGATGGCAATAGGCTTGCCTTTACCCATTCATTAAAACGTATTGGGTTACGTACTCTGATTAAGCCTATATTAAACTGAGAGACTCCCCTTAATAAACAAGTGCAAGTAATACTTATTAGGAATGCTTCATAAATTAATAAAATAAAAATTTACGTGTTTGATTGTTAATGATTGTGTGTATTAGACAATGGATGAGTTTATTCATATTAATTTTATTGCATTACTGCAGAAATCATTGTCTTTATTATAATATTTTAAATTTAAATTTAGCTTAGTTAATGTTACTCAAATTACTTAAAATATTATGGTATCATCGAATCTGAGTTACAATACTTTCAGTCAATCATTAAAGAATCAAAATGCATAGAAATAATCAAGTATTTTAATAATAGTTAACGCTCTTATTTTTTAATAATTAGATCGTCTAAAAAGTTTAATCAAATTTTATTAATTAATATTATTATTTACAAATCTATATATTTTTTTTAAATTATTAGAACGGAACTATTCATAACATTGGCAGATCAAGATTAAAAATTATAAAATACTTCCTCTAAAACTATTTCCTATGAGAACATTATCTTATGCCATTCGGGAACATCGTGCCCTCTATGAATCACTACATTTATCTAATTTCACTGTCAATGTACCGGCTCCTCGCCTCAACAATTTATGGAATCTTTTGCCTGCTTTACAGTAAAATAAAAATTCCTTATTAACTGTCGAAACTACTATCTATGCTTTCCTGAATCTAATCATTAGTGAAGTCTACCAAGATATTCGAACACGTCTTCAATATTTTTTAAATAGTGCGTAATATTTTATTACTGCGTAGTAATGTATTAGTTTCAAAGTAAATCGAGATAAGCGTTGATTAATTTGAAGTTCTTTGGCTGAATATTATTCTACCATCGATAATTAATTAATACGTTTATTTAACGCCTATAATTACTACTGTTTTAATTGAGTTTTATCTGCTTAACAAAATAGAGTCAATTCAATACAGTATTATATCATAGTACCCGCATATAAAATCTTATTACAATTTTTGTTGTTTTTTTAAATGTTATTTAACGTCGCTCTATTTATGCCTCAAATTTTATTACATGTAACCTATGACAGACTTTTTATGTAAATGTTATCTTGAACATTACTTTAACACTATAATTTTTTACATAATCAACATCTTAATTTATTTAATAATATCGTATGTACTATTTTTGCTTATTTTATTTACAATTAAGCGTAAGCTTCTGGTATATTTTATAAATAAATTATTATATAACCTACTATACTGTAAGGACACATATGTCCGTTAAAAGTATATAAGTAAATAAGTAAAATATATATTCGGATTTATGTACCTAGTAAAATCGGCATTTTCATGTGGAATAAAGTCAGCAAGATCATATGAGCTGCCAGATTCTCCGAAATTCTCTATATTCCAATTCCCTACTACAACTTTAACATCATCTTTCAAATATAGCACATCAATTTTTTTGATAGTTTCAGCATTTGCTAGAATCCAATATTCGTTGATAATAGTACCACCGCCAAAAACGACAAACAAATGTTCAAATCTATTAAATCCCATTACCGCTGCCAAACTTGGAATATCTATATTAAGGAGCGAAATTGATATAGGGAAATAATGTTTTATAAATAATGTTTCATTTAAAAGCTGTATATCGCGTTAATTTATTTAAATAAATATGCAAGTATAAAATAGCAACTTACGTGCTTGTGAAAATGATAAAATAGAAAAAAATACGACAATTTTCAAATTCATTTTCGATTGTAATTATAAGCTATTTCATTAATATCGTTTGATATTTGTTGGATTTGGAATTAAACTACTCCAATAAAGAATATTAACCTAGATTTTATCTTTCAGCTTCGCAGTACGTAGTTTATACTAAATTAGCATAACTATTCAGTTTGTTATTTATATTATACCAGTTCTCATAATAACAAGCAGATAAAAAATAATTTAAATATCTAAGCTACCTTCATATTATCGAGCATGAAGCGCTAATTCAAACTAATATAAGAAATTTAGTTTAATAAGAAAATATATTTGAAACATATAATAACAAAAAAAATTTCTGTACTTATATCAAAATTATTATTACTGATAACAATTATTTTTTTGCCATGTCTATAATTTTTAGAATAGAAAAAAGGTACCTCAATTTCTGAGAATGTCGATAAAATAAAAACTAAAATGTGTCAAAATCAGTTCTCTTCCTATCGAAAAGAATTGATCTTTTCTGCGTTATATTTGTTCCCATACGTTCAGCAATTTAGTCTACCAAGTTATATAATTAAGGCTTAGACACGGAACTATATTCTACAATTCTCTAAAATTCTTTAACCAATATATGTTTACAATTTGTATCGATATAATTATTTAGGCTTATAAAAACTTTACTTGCTAATATCCTTATTGGTGATTACATAAGCTTTTTATTTTTTTATTATGGTTGTTTTCGTCCCAATATCTTTCGTGACGCTGATTAGCCTATGATACTTGGAGATTTTATGAGAGTAGTCTATTATTTCTAACACAAATTTTTACACACTATTAAACACAATTTTATTAAATTAAAACTTAAATATAAAAATAAAATTATCTATATGCTATGTTAGTAAATGACAATATAACTGTACTTACCATCTAAATTTAAATTTATGTTGATACTTTTTCAATTGAAATTTAAATTTATGTTGATACTTTTTCAATTGAAAAAGCAAAGTTATATGATAAACTTGAAAGATAAATTGTACCATGAAAACTTTGTTTCAGCTATCCTGAATATGTATCTGTTCATGTAAAATAAAGAAATCCATAATTAATCTACTAATTTTCGATGGCAAATATGCAAAGCAGCTTGCTATTCATAACTGCTTTAACTCGTTGTCATTTCTAATAATCACCTAACAACAGTTGAACGATTTTACTATCTGAAGTAAAGTTTTTTTGATGATGGAACAAATCTGATAAAAAAGATACACATAATTGCCAAAAACTATGAGCATTTTTATTTATTATTTTATTTTATTTTAAGGAGTTGGGCCTTCCCGACCTCCGGACGCATGGGTAAACCCTTCGCGTCCCTCCCTTGACCAGCAGCCGCTATAAACGGCAGGCCTCCCAGAATGAAATTATTCCGGTCGTCATACTGGATTTAATGTCCTCAATCTCCAAGCAGGCAGCCCCCAAATGTAGCCGCCTTTTCTCAGATATATTTGGACAGTGGCATAGAAGATGTTCGGGGGTTTTATCCTCTGTCTAGCAAAAGCGGCAGAAGGAGTCTCTCACGAGACCCATTCTGCACATGTGGGCGTTAATCTTACTGTGACCTGTGAGGATCTCGATGAGCAATTTTGCTCTTCTTCTACTGAGGCCAAGGATTACCCTGGTCCAGTCCTTTATATTATTTGTGGAGGTGAAGGCTTTAACCTGCCTGCACTCTCCATTTGTCTCCCATAGTCGGCTGTTTTCTTCCGTTATCCATCTCTCTATCTCCCCCTTGATGAGGGTGTTGTAGAGTCCTACAGCCGGCTCAGGGCTGCTATAGGGAGTTGTAGCTCCTATTTTGGCAAGGTCATCTGCCACAATGTTCCCTTTAATTCCATAATGGCCCGGTACCCATAGTAGCGTGACCGTTGCCTTATTTGCCAGTCTATTGAGGGCTTCGTAACAGTCCCTTACCAGATTGGATCTAGTAGTGTAGCTGCTTAAAGCTTGCAGTCCACCTTTACTGTTTGAGCAGAGGCAAATGTGGGTATCAAGGGCCGCTTCCACAGCCATCTCAGCTCCCTGCAGGATTGCCACTAGATCAGTTTGAAACAGGGTAGGGTACTTCCCCAAAGGGAAACTCGTGCCCTTTCCGTTACTTCTTTGGTACACTCCTGCACCTGCACCCCTTTCACATTTCGAGCCATCTGTATACCACAGCTCTTTAATGTTGGAGATGCTTACCAGTCCATTCTCCCATTCCTATCTTAATGGGATACTGACCCTATATTTTTTGTCAAAGAGGAGGCTCCTGTTCGTGGCGTCGAGGTTCATTTGCAAAGTCACCTTTTCGCCCAGTCTCCGGGGGAGCCGAAATGACCCCTCTCTTCTCACCTCTTTGAGCGATCTTTTGATTCTGTGTCAGTTTAAATGGCTCTATTTCGAGAAGCATGCTCAGCGCAGCAGTAGGTGTAGATCTAATTGCTCCGGAGATGCTCCTCACCACCATGCTTCTCAGTCTTTCGAGTGAGTTTCGAGCAGTCACCAAAGCCGTCCTTTTCCACCAGTCCAGGGCCCCGTAAGTTAGTCTGGGTTTCAGGACAACCTCATACATCCATTTCATGATACCTGGCTTGAGGCCCCATGTCCTGCCTATGGCTCTCCTAACCTGTCACAGACAGGCCGTCAGTTTGCCAGATGTATCTAGGTGTTTATTCCATAATAGTTTGCTATCAATGGTCACACCTAAGTATGTACAAGGGCACCCTGTAGTACTCCCATAAGGGGATCTAAAAAGGGCCCTCGGGCAATTAGCACTATGTCGTCAGCATAACCAACCGCCAGACATCCAATGCTTTTCAGCTTAATTAGGAGCTCATCCATCACGAGGCACCATAGGAGCGGGGACAGGACGCCCCCTTGTGGGCACCCTGACCCTATTCCCTCTCGTAGGGTGGTGGTGCGTTTGCTTGCTTCCAGGATGCGATTTCCTAAGATGTACTCAATCCATTCTGTGATGCACGGAGGGATATCATGCCTATTTAAGGCCTCCTTGATAACCTTACGTGACGTGTGATTAAAGGCTCTTTTGATGTCCGTAAGGACACCTACGGCAAACCCTTTAGCCTCCACCTGAGATCGCATCACAGATACGGTTCTGTATAGAGCCGTCTCCGTGGATCTTCCGGTGCAGTATGCATGTTGCTCCTTATGGAGTTGATTTCGTCTCAAGGCGTCGTCTCTGATGAATCTATCAATTATCCTTTCGATAGTCTTGAGAATAAAAGATGTCAGGCTGATGGGTCTAAAATCCTTCGGGGATGTATAACCACATTTGCCTGCTTTAGGTATAAATACCACCCTGGTCCCTAGCCATCTTGCTGGGATATGACCCAGAGTGATGCTTGCCCACGCCATTCATGTCATCGGGCCCACTATACAGTCCCCGGCTCTTTGTAGGAAGGCCGGGTAGACTCCATCCGGTCCCGGTGATTTAAATGCGCCAAATGACCCTATGGCCCATCGACACTGTCCGGTGTAACAATCTGATTTGCTACCATTCGGTTAACTCCCAGTTTAACGTAACCCGTCCAGTAGTCATTTCGTGTGGCTGTATCGTCATCTTGTTCAGTATTTCTACTGAAGTTAGGGAAGTGGACTTTGACAAGGTATTCAAAAGTCTCCTCATCCGATAGTGCATAACTGCCACCGGTTCTCTTCAGCGTGCCCAGAACCGCGCCAGGGTCCTTCGACAGGACTCTGTTCAGCCTAGTCACTTCATTACGCTCGCATATGCTTTCACAGTAGTTTCTCCAGCTTGTCTCTCTGGCTGACCTTAGTGTCTTTGGGTCACTAATGTAAGCGGCGCTCGACCCTAGACCCCTGATCGCACCTTTCACTATCCAAGGTTCTTGGATTAGCAATATGCATGTCTGCACCCCCGCCAAACTCGTCAGCATAACGGCCGAGGCGTCTTTGCAGTGGTGCAAGTTAATCTGGAGGAATGAGATGCCCGATGGAGCCATTTATTGTTCCAACGTGCTCCCGCCCTCAACATTCTCCACAGGCACCCGTTCCTCCCAGCGGCTCACCTTAAATGCGATCCTAACGCTGCCAACAACTTGGCGTGCGATTCCGGCATGGTCAATACGAGGAGATATTAATATCCTTCATCAACCCTTCCTTCCTCGCCGTCCTTGGTGTTGACGACCCTCCATAGGCTTGTTTTGCCCCTGAGGGATGCATTATGTCCCTCAAGCCTTTCCAAGACAGTGGAAGGGTTCTCCGGGGGCCCCGGTGTCCACGTCACCGTCTTGACTCTAGCGGTTACTCTGGCGCCAGAGAGGCAGTCTGCTGCATCAGCACCTTTTCGCCACCCAGCTCGCCCTAGGGCAGGGCCACACTCTCCCAGACCATTGCCGGGTCAGCCGCTCGGATCCCCAGACGAGCCTCCACACCGGCACGCGACAAGGTATCAACCCCTGGTGGAGGAACTATGAGCAGACTAGGACATGATTTGTTTCTGACTACAGAAATAAGTCTCATTTAATATTTTTGTGCGTTGATACACTATTTAAAGGATCATCGATTTCTACTAAGTCTTATTATGATCTAAAACATTTCAAATGTAAAATTCAAGAATGTATTGAAACTCTCCAATGTTCAAAGCACTAGAAAAACTAAATAGTTGATTATCTGGTATATCTAATTGTGCAGCACCTGGATTCAATGATTAAAGACAACAGAGAGCTCTTACTCACTGATTCTGGGGATCTGCGCACTTGGAATGAACTGAATCATTTTTTGAATCTATAGATTCAAGCTGTGCAGAGAACTTTGACAAGCAGTAAAACTTTAGTAATTGAAATAACTAACAAAGATGTATCACCTAAATATGGAATGTCAAATTCAAGGAAAGTTACTTATAACATACAATGTAACAAAAAATGGAGCTGGAACGTTGAATTTATTTAAATAAAATCAAAACTATTAGCTTAATAAAATTTCGAGAACAAAAAATTCAAATAATAGGACTATAATACAATATTGA
Source organism: Sycobia sp. Sy_11 (assembly GCA_018907035.1). Lineage (NCBI taxonomy): Eukaryota > Metazoa > Arthropoda > Insecta > Hymenoptera > Epichrysomallidae > Sycobia > Sycobia sp. Sy_11. Next base: position 3,744,524 of record JACCIC010000037.1, read on the forward strand.
CCTGAGCAGAGACCAGGGAACAATAATCCAGCGCGCTCTCATACAGCGTCTTTTATAAACTACATTCCGCTCGACTCCGGGTCAAATTTCCAGCGATAAGCCTCACTCGCCTATCGCAGTCCAAACTCTTAGGCAGCCTGACGATCAAAAAGCCCGAGATGGCAAGCCGAATACGTCACCTGATTTTGAACTTTTCAATATTTTCTAAAAGCTAGAATACGACCTATCTGATTATAACTCCGCAAAATAGCTCTTTTAAAGAAAATATTGCGAAGCTCCCGTCACAGCACGGATTATTGCTTTTAGGAAGCATAACCTTTTAACCTCTTTAAAAACAACAAGAATTTTTCTGTAGTAAGTATTTAGACACCTTATGTATGATACCGTATAAAAGCTATTTTAAGAAAAAATCTTGAGTTTTCCCGTCACGGCACGGATCAATTATATACCTTAGTTGTACAAATAATTTGGCCTATAACAAGAGTTCGCTCACGATCATTTATCGCAACTCTATTAAACTTTCATTCTCTTTTAATGAAAGAACGAAATCAAATTAATTTTAATATTATTTAAAAGAAACGAATAGCTATAATTTCCCATTTTCTGCTGTTCATTTATTTTACATAACTTTATCGCTACATTATTGTCGCATACGGAGCCGCTTTGTCCGAGATTAATCATCTTGCGAGAGCACATTACATTTTATTTCCAAACACCGGAATCGATAATATCAAACGTCTCAATTATTTAACTGAAGATTACGCCGAACGTATAACTGTACTATGATTATTAAAAAAGAAACTTCTTAAAATTTACAATGATTCCAGCCATTATATAACAATATATACGAATAATCTTAATATTACGTCATTTGTATCGCGTTATTTGATGAAATTTCTATGGACATTAAGCTACATATTTTTACAATTTATACTAAATGTAATTCTATAGAATACTAAAGCTAGCTATAAGAAACTTATAACACACCTTTTATTTATATGTACATTTCTTAAATATACAATATAGCCTCAGGAAGTGATATATTATATATATATATATATATATATATATATATATATTGTAACGCCTGTTTTGGTACTACACTTACCGTGTTTAGTGTCTTACTCACGTAGCCGTATCTGCATATGTGTATGGGATTGCGTCTCGCGGGTTTCGGTCTATGATAACCTTCCTGCGGGATGCCTCTAGCGGCCTCGTCTTATGGGAGTCATCGCTACCACTTTGGTCCACCGCGATCTTTTCCCCAAGATCCTCGTATCTTTGAGCAAACGGATTATAGATCCAATCCGTTTCTTTTTTCCTGCTTTCTCTTCTTTCTTTTCTTCTCTTTTCCTTTATTTCTTCTTCTTTTCTTTCTTCTTCCTTTACCTCTTCTCTTTCTCCTGATAGTGTGGTAGTTTTACATCTTTCCGGACGGTCGCACTCCTGTGCGTTTTTTACTCCGTGGCTTTCGTCGTTCTCAGCGGTAAGGGTTAATGGGCGGGAGGGTTTGTCGCATTGCCACTATGCTTGTTGTTCGATAGGAGTGGGGGAGCTAGAATTTTAAGGGGTGAGTTGATCTATTTGAGATACGTCGATGTCTATCAGGGATAACTTGCTGGAGGCTTCTGGACCTTTAGAGGCTTCTTCGATAGGCCTTGCAGCTGTCGTGCTTTTTGGCTCCTCGACGATCTGTTACGTCGAGTCCGAGCTGAATTCGATAAGGTTCGTTTGCCCTCGCTGAAGTTCTTTCAGAGCCTGCTATTCTACAAGGTTGACGTCGGCATGCAGTATTGTTGGGGAACCCGGACGTGCTTGCACACGCGGTGCTATCATCGTTCGTTAGGGTTAAAGCTCACGGCTCTCCTTGAAGACGAGGTCCATACCTCTCTGGAATGTGGCGGGGGCATTTGTCAGTCCATAGGGCAGACGCTTATAATAAAAAGGTCCTTTTGTGGGACAGCGAAGGCGGTGATTTCCTTGCTGTTTTCGTCCAGGGTATTTGATGGTAAGTTTACATAATTTAAAATAATTCTAATTTCAAATATAACCAGGTCAGTTAGACACAACATGAATATTATGCTCTTCAGCTAAGAGAAAGATATTTGAAGTAGCGAAAAAGCATCAAATATTCATATCCATGAGTAATTTTAGATGTAGTAATAAAGTAGGCATTTATTACTTTGATACAGTATTTATGTAAAATTAATGGGAAGCAATGTCCACTTGAACAAAAAACATAATAAGGTATTTAGTTTTTTTGTTATATTTAATACATTATTCACCTACTGGAGAAAATTAGTTCTCCGGTGAGGTGAGTCTCTCCTTTTTAGTAGAATTGAACTTGAAAAAAACAAGTTTCGGTGGATATCAATGCTACGGTCATAAAAACCCCGCTATCTTTCATTATCGACTCCATTTGTCATTTTCTAGCTTTTTATTGTACATTAAAAACATCTAGAAAACTCTTTAACGAAGACCGTTATAGATATTCGAGTTCGCAATAATAAGGCAATTGGAAGGTACTGCATATACCATGATTACATTTATACAATTTTTGATGTTGATTAATTTTTCAGCGACATTTTAAGAAATTTTGTCATTTCTAGTTTTCAAAAACTTTTCAAATACTTTCGGCAAAATGAGAACTACAGTTCAAGTAAGAGGTATGTATTTTAATCAGAAAACTATAAGGTTTTTGATTTTTAAGCCCATATGAAAAATCGAGAGGAAAAAGTGAAACTATGTAGATTCTCTATATTGTAGCTAATAAAAATACAAAAGTTTAAAATTACTGCCTATGCGTTAAATACGTCTATCCCATTTCGAAACTTGGTGAATTCTGAAGGGATATATTAAGATTTTTCGGTTGAACTCAACCTTTAATGTGGTTGATAATACGTTCAGCATTTCTAAATCTAACATTCAAATACAATATCATTGGTTTCGTAAAAAAAATAGGACTCTGAAAGTCTGATGTAGTTGGTCGGTAAAATTAAAATTAAGAATTGTACTTATGTCAACTGTTCTGAATTAAATTAATAAATATTTTTATCGGTCTTACATTCTTTATAATATAATATATTAACTAAAATAATAACAGTCAACTGTCCTTATTTATATTCAATCCCGAAGAATCTGAAATAGAACTTATAACTATAATAAATTATATTAAAAATTAAAAAGTAAAAATTATTCTAAGCCGCTAAAAATTAAAAAAAAAAATTGAAATCTGAAATTGAACAAAATAAAATTTTCAGAGAATTACAAGTCCATTGTATTATCGATCTTTCTAACATTGGTTGTTGACGACATTAGTCATATTCTCATCTATTAACGAAAATGAAAATAACTGGAAGCTTTATACCGAAGACTGTTGTCTACCTTTTATCTGCATATAATCTACAAATTTATAATTTTTGCAAGAATATTTTCTTTGTTTGGCTGTTACGGCTCTTGGTATGTGTTTAATTTAAATACTAAGATTTTTTGATTCATATTTAGTAAGAGTCGAATGTAACTACCTTTATTATATTCATAAACTCCAGAAAAATAAGGTGTCAGTTGATGGTAAAAAAATCAGCGTTATTCATTGCTATAAGCCCTCTATAAAATCCAAGAAAAAAATTTGTAATTCTGCAATTCAACAAAATAAAATTTTAAGTGGATTTCAAGTCCACAGTCATATCGATCTTGCTAACATTGGTTGTTGACGACATTAGTCATGTTCTCACCTATTAAGTAATATGAAAATAAGTAGAAGGCTTGATTGCGAAGGCTGTTATCTATCTTTTACCTGTATATAACTTCCAATTGTATAATCCGTGCATCAATATTATCTCTATTTGTCCATTATGACTCTTGGTCTGTTTTTAAGCTAAATATTAAGTTGTTTTTATTCGTATTTAATATGAGTTTGATGGTAACTACGTTCGGTATATTCAGTATGAGCAACCGTTACATTATGTATATTTTATTTCGAAGTTTGGTGTCAGTATTACAATATTTTAGTATAATTTAATGAACTTATAATAATATTTATAATAACTGTCTTATGTTAATTCCATTAATAAATTTTATCACGTTTTTGCACTGCTGCAATTTGTTTAAAAGTTCTTTGATAGTTTTTCCTTGGATTTTCTTTTTGTTCCTTTCAATACCGTATTTTGGACATTTGATTAGGATATTTTTTATTGTAAATTGTATATTGCAGCCTTGACATGTATTTCTAAGTTCTTTGTTTATATGGTATTGATAGGCGTATTTCGTAAGGCAGATACGTAGTCTAGTTATGAGCACTTGATAATTTTTATTTAGTTTTCTAACACAAAAAAGCAGGATAGATTAGGTTGTTACCGTGACCAGAATTATTATAATTATAACATTATTATACACAAATTATTATAACAGTTAGATATATACACGAAACGATTTCTATAACTAATAGACAAATAAACACAAACATAGAGTAGAATAGATAGAATAAATTAATCGTATATTAGTTTAACCAATAGAAATAATATTACCGTATTTTAAAATAAACACTAACCAATCAGATTTTTGTTAACGTACTTTTACCGTGTATAAAAGTGCGCTAAATTTTGCCAAGAACACGATTCGTTTTCGGCACTCGTCGAGGAAGGATACCTCCCGAGTGACGAAGGGAACTGTCCTCTTTGGACCGACAAATTCTGTATTTTCCTGGGTGAAAACTCTTTCACGAGACCAAAGGAAAAACACCTTTACTCGTAAAAAAAGGGTAAAAGATTACTCACCCAGAAGAACGGGCGCTCCCGACTTCTGAAAAAGTAATTCTTTTTCACCTAGAAAATAATCCAGAAAGCCGCCGGGAGATAAAAGTATAATTGATTTAATTTAATTCGGGGAAAAGGCGCTCCTTTTCATCGAATTAAACTACCAGACGGATATTAATCACGAGACGCACCTCGGATTAATACCAGACCGACCGGTGACCGAAAATTTGCAAGTCATCATAACGTTGATCGACTTAATATTATAAATATAGGAATTAAATTCTGTAAAATAAATCGAAAGAAAACGGAGTCTTGCTAAGGAATAATAAACGCTTATTTCTAAGTAAAGCACCGAAGTCTTTTATATCACCGGCTAAGGCGCACCTTAGCGCGATATAAAAGAGAGAAAAGGATTTATTGCGATAGTGCGGAAGAAACTCCGTGTAAATAGACGGGCCGCTTATGTAAATATAATAAATAGAAAAAGTAACCGCTCAAGTAAGTGTAGTAAATAAAGCGAGAAAATTACTGCGTCAAGGCCGTGTGAATTCGTGGAAATTTAGATAAGCCAATTAAATAATAGACATAATATAAAATCAATTGAAGGCGCGAATAATTAATTTGCGAATCATTATTTTTTGTTTCAGGGTATCTACAGCGAGATCCCAATAAAATAAGATTTAATATTATTATTATTTTATTTGTATAATTTATAAGATAATATATTTATTTTCTTATTTTTTTAAAACATAAAAAAAACGAGTCTGAAGTTATTCACCCGAAAACCTGTCCTGATACGTTCCTCCCTCCGAATCACGTACCCTAAACCTCACAAATTTCCTGTACTAATAAAATAAAACCGGAAAAAAGTAAGATGGAAGGAGACGGAACGTTACAGTTTTGTTGTTGGACTTTATTATACAGAATAACTGTATATGTACAGTTATTCTGTAAAACTGTAGATATAAGTATATTTAACATAATTTTATTACAATATTGCGCAGACTTTCATTTAAAGCAATCTGCTGATGAAGCACATCGGCTATTTATAAAAGCATATGGTGATGTCAATTTGAGTTAGAGAAGTTGTCGGGAGTGGTTCAAAAAATTTAAAAGTGGTAATTTTGACGTGGAGAGCAAAACACGCAGTGGAAGGCCCAAAGTGTATGGTGACACAGAATTCACGTAAGAAGAAATTGTACGAGAGTTAGGAGTGACTCAGCAAGTTATTTCACAACGGCTCAAAACCCTGGGTATGGTCCAAAAGCAAGAAAATTGGGTTCTTTACGAACTGAAGCTAAGAGACGTCGAGCGTGGCTTATTCGTTTGCGAAAAATCGCTCAAAAGGTAAAATCACAAAGGATTTCTACATCGAATCGTGACGGGAGACGAAAAGTGGATTCACTACGATAACCCAAAGCGTAGGTAGTCATGGGCTAAGCCCGGCATGCCTCTACTTCGATGGCCAAGCGAAACATTCATGTCAAGAAGCTAATACTGTGTATTTGGTGGGATCAGCTTGGAGTAATCTGCTTCGAACTACTCCAACCCGGTGAACGTTATGAACAACAGCTGATGCAATTGAGCCGAAAATTGAAGATTAAACGTCCACTATATGTCAAAAGGCACGATACAGTCATTTTTAAGCATGACAATGCTTGGCCACATGTTGCAAAAATCGTAAAGCAAACGTTAGAAGCACTGAATTGAGACGTCCTACCCCATCCGCCCTATTCACCAGACATTGCTCCTTCAGACTATCACCTATTCTGGTCGATGACTCATGGTCTGCTGAGCAGCATTTCTCTTCTTACAAAGTATTGAAGAAATGGATCGATTTGTGGATCGCCTCAAAAGACAAGCAATTTTTTAGACGAGATATCCACGTATTGCCCGAAAGATGGTCAAAATTAGTAGAAAGTGATGGGCAATATTTTGAATGACATTATTTGTACCTTTTTTTACTATAAATTCTTATTTCTTTATAATAAAACGGGAAAACCTATTTGTACACCTAATAATAACGAAAAAAAAGGATACAAAACGACAATGAATGAAGCTCGTAAAATTGGTTCATGAGATAGACTTGTACCGCCGCCCCACCACCAATTCACATATCTGCAGTCCTTCTACCAAAAGCGATAAGCCTCGCTGCTCAGGATTGCAACCCTACACTTTTCAGGTGTCGGTCCAAAAAATATGACCATGTCAGCCACGGCTAACTAACTCCGTAGAAAGTTTTCATCATACTCGCCCAACCCCGTTGGAATCTATCCGTCTATCTCTTTAGAAATTATTTTTCTCCTATTTCATTAAAAATAGCAAACCATGTTCCTGCATTTGCTCAGCCTTACAGTTGCGTAATAAGGAAAACCTCCTGAGCAAAACCCTGTGAGAAAAATGTCTGGAAGAGAAAACTCATTCCAAGAATATAATTTATTATCTTATTCTCTATATACTAAATAAAACTTAATAAAATTAAATATAAAGTGGAAATATATATATTGTTCGCAAATCTCTTACCGCCAAGCCAACCCAAGGGGCGTCTTGAGCGAGACTCATCAGAGGTGCTCACACGACCCTTTTTAAACTCGAAGACCCACTACTTAACGGTTGAATATGATAGGGAGGATGTCTCCAGTGTTGAGTCCATCTCTTCTTTAATTTCCTTCGGCGTTAACCCCAAAATAAAAGTATTTTATTTAAAACAATCTACATACTCGATTGGTCCCGTTTTCGTACCTCTTTGCTTGACGAATATACACTTCAGAAACTACTTTGCCGTTCATAAAGGCCGTTTCAACATCCATCTGTTCGATAGTTAGACCCATTTTACAACAATATGAGAGTAAAATCTTTAATGTTTGCATTTTCGCAACGGGTGAATATATATCCTCTATCATATCTTTCTGTTGCAATCCTCGTGCGACATGTCTACCTTTATACACATTGTCTGATTTTTTATTATAGATACATTTTACATCAATGATCCTTTTACCCTGTCCATTTTTTATTAATTTCCAAGTTTCATTTATCTTTAAACTATTTATTTCATTGTCCATCGCTTCTAGCCATTTTTTACTATCATTCGAATTTGCCGCTTCCTCAAAAGTAACAGAAATATCCGTCATACAATAATTTGCAACAATATTATTACTTTTCATTTTATATTCATCGTATCTATCCGGACAACTTCCAATTCTTTCCGACCTTCGTAGAATTTTAATCTTATTTTCGCAATTACACTCTTTATTTTATCACTGTTATTAGTTTCAAAAGTTTTATCTAACGATTCTTCACTCCCGTAATTATTATCATTTTCTATATCATTATCGATATCCGAATCATTAAATTTTAAACCGATATATTTCTCAATTTCTTCTATTATCTCAATATGTTTAGCTACGATTACCTTATTATTTAATAAAACACGATAACTGTTCTCACCATATCCGATCAAAATACCTATTTCAGACTTTTTGTCCCATTTCGACATCCTTTTTGATTCAGGCTTCCTTACAAAGACTTTACTACCATATAGTTTAAAATTTGAGACATCCGGTCGTTTTCTAAAGAATATTTCGCATGGCGTTTTTTTCGATTGTATTGGTTAGCGTGTGATTTTTTAAATATGTTGTAGCACAACCGATTACTGGCCAATATTTTTTATTTATATCAGCTTCATCTAAGAAACAACGCGACATATCCATTATAGATCCATTGAAGCGTTCCGCAACGCCATTAAATTCATGAACACATACAGGGCATGGTGAAATTACTATACCTTTGCCTCTTGCAAAATTATATACATCACGATTCAAGTATTCCTTACCATTGTCACATCTCAAATATTGAACGGTTTTTTCTCTCAAATTTTCACATTCATTGATATACTTTGTGAAAGAATAAATAACTTCTGATTTGTACTTCATCGTATATATTCTACTAATTTTACTGTAATCATGAATAAAAGAGAAAATATTTTTTACCTTTAAAACCTACTGTTTGAAACGGACCTCAAACAGCAGTATGAATAATCTTTAAAATTTCTTGTGCTTTGTATCTGTTATTTTTAAAAGAAACATTATGCATTTTATTTTCAATGCATATTTTACATTTTAAAAATTCTTCATCAAGTTTATCAGGTATACCGTTCAACAACTGCGTTTTGCTCAAAATCTCTAAATACTTCAAATTTACATGATCTCATAACCTATGCCATTTTTCTTTTGCAGTCATATTATTTACGTTTTTGTTTGCCGTGTTTACTAATACATTATTTAATTTTAAATTACTTTTCATACGATACAGACCATTTCTTTTTTCACCTACTGCCCTTACGTTCCATATTTATCAATAATTTTTAATATATGCTTCTCTGAAATTATTTTATTATTATCTGTTATTTTGCTAAAGCTTATTAAATTTGAATTCATATCTCTGACATAAAATACATTTTTCATATTAATTTCATTTTTATTACCAAACACATCAAAATCACTCACGACATTTCCTATTTTGGTAGCTTTTACAATTCTATTATCCCCAAAATAAACGTTACTAGGCTTTTCCAAAACTTTCCAAAATTTTCAAAATAAGTGTCATTATTGATGATATCGTCGGTATAACCGCTATCTAAAATCCATCCAATTACCATACATTTATTATTATTTATTTGACTAATGTAAGCTTTTGTTGCAGTATGCTCGACCATTACTATCCAGGCACCTCTCTCATCCTCATAGCTGGATCTGATTACAGGAAATTTTTCTTGTAAGGAATTCTTGTCAAATTGAGAACGATGCGCGCTTACTCCATGTCTGTAATGACCACGCCCACGACTATAACCTCTCCTTCCTCCCCTTGGCCTCGTACAGATCGCCATGTTGGGTGATTTCTTGACACTTGTCCGCTATTTTTACAGTCTTTCTGTATGTGACCAAAATTTTCACCATTATCATAACCGCGCTGATTTTTATCGACTGTGAAACCATTTGATTTTCTGTTGTAATGTTCTTTCGTTTGATTTTTGATTTCAGCCATTTGTATTTTATTTTTTACATCATCTGCCGTGTGCTCCTTAACTTTTAACGTATCAATCAATGAAAATTTTATTTTGTTCAATTGCAGAATTACAAAATTTTTGTTGAAAATGATAAAGGGCTCATAATAATAAAAAACGTTGATTTTTATTAAAATCAACCGACACCCTATTTTTCTGGAGATTATGAATATACCCAAAGTAATTCAAATCCACTGTTACAAACTTTAAACGAAAATTTTATTGATTACAATGCATATGTATTAAGAGCTATAATGGACAAAAAGAAAGAATATTCAGTCACAAATTATAATATTGTATATTACATGCACTTACAAGATAGATGAAAGCATACGAAATCAAGGCTACTGGTTATATTCATGTTCGTTAAGAGGTGAGAATGTGAGTAATTTCTACAACAACTAATGTTAGCAAGATAGATACGGCAGTAGACTTGAAATCCACTGAAAATTTTATTTTATTCCAATCCAGAATAACAATTTTTTTTTATTTAAAGACCATAGAGGGCTCAGAATAATCAAAAACGCCGATTTTTTTACCATCAACCGACAGCCAATTTTTCTGGAGTTTATGAATATACCGAAAGTAGATAAAATTCACTTGTTCAAAATCAAGAGCTCCGAATTTTCTTGCTGTGTTATTTATTCTGCGTTATTCATTTAGAGGTTTAAAAAAATGTAATTTTGTTTTTCTGGACATAATATGGAACCGCACATTTATTTTTATATAAATGTGCGGACCGCACTTGCGCCAAAGTCCGCACCGTGTGTAACGACGCGTCCCAGGCCAGCGAGGAGGAAGTGCAGGCGAGCCCGCGGGGACCGCCCGAAAGAGCTGTCAGCACCAACGGGCCGAGCAGGAGACCATGCTACGCACGTCGTCGTCTAGTGTCGTCGGAATAAATATTCGCGTTCGGGCGGCATCCGCGCAGACGGTGCAGGCGAATTGCTGCCGTTCTGCGTCCGCGAGTGGTTGCGTGTGTCGTCAGGCGTCGACGCCGGTAGTCCTGGGGACGCCCCTTCTCACACAGGTGAGTCCATTCGTGTGCGCCTTTGCGAGGCGCCCAGCCAGCGGGCGGACGAGTGTGCGTTAGAGAGAGAGAGAGAGAGAGAGAGAGAGAGAGTGTGTGCGCGTGTATTGCAGCTTGCGTCCTTCGGGTTATTTGCTGTAGGCGCCCGAGCTTCGCAACCTTTAATTTTGTATGACGGGAGCCTGCGGTGTTAAATAAATCTTGTACATCATTAACACGTCTGCGTCTGTTTCCGTGCTTTCTTTCCTTTCTCCCTATCGACTCCTATATTCCCTGCTTGTTTTCCAGCATCGCGTCGATATTAAATGCAGGATCCCCCCGCCTCCGCGGGCACGGCGAAGTTCTTTGGACGACGGCGGTCGACGGCGCTTCGTCGCTCGGGACGCAGATCCGGCGCGCGTTACATTTGCTTCGACGCGTCGAGGATATTCGAGCCGAGCCAACGTTTTTGTCGTGCCTGCCCTATGTCGTGCAGCCGAAAGGCTCTGTTGCGTCTGGCAACATACGGGTTTACAACTAATCGGGCTGTTCTCTCTGAAGTCAGAAAATCGGCGATTCCGACGGACGCCAGAGCCGTCGGGAGCACGAGGTCATGCCTGCTATCTCGAGCACTATCGCTCGATCGGCATCTTTAATAAATAATATATTGCTGCACGGGTCGAGGATTGCTTTAAATGCATGGACAAAATTTACACATTGACATAGCAATTCCCATCAAGCGTAGGCAAAATTGCTACCCTAATCTCATTGCACACGCCGGCTACCTCGAATGGCAGCTCCACGTATCCAGCGATAGATACGTGGCGCCCGTCTGCTACGCGCGCACCTTGTCCAGCGCTCGGCTGCAGCGCGCGGCCGCATGCGCCCGCTATTTGCAAGCCGACGGGGCCCATGATGGTTAACGCGGTGCCCGGATCGAACAGCGCTCGGAGCTTGTATACACTCACGTTTACCCGGAGTCACCACCTTGATCCTTCCGGCGGTTCACCTATTCGAGCAGCGCATGCCGCCTCGCTAGCACTCGAGTCGGGTGCCGCGGTGTCTCGCGTATCACTCGATTCGGCCAGTTGCAATTCCTCGTCCTGCGATTCGCTTTTTTCTCGCTGCGTTTGAGAGGCCTGCTGAACGGGGACGGGGGCGTCTACGACCTGTTTTACGCGCGCCCCGTCCCATTTCCCGAACATTTCGGTCACGTATGGATCGTCTACCCAGGCAAGCCACAGTCCCAGCACATCAAGTCGGTCCTCGGCGCCGTCTGCTTGACGCCGGGTTCAGAGTCACCCGATCTTTGTGACCATTCTCGAGGGGACGATCGACCATTCCTCTGTGGTCTTCGACCTCGCCGCCGTTGATTGCCGCTCTCGTATCGTCGAGCCGGCGAGCGACGAGGATTTCCCTCGATTTTCGCGTGCGGCGGCCAGCGATGTAAGCTCGTGCCATGCCTTACGCGCGGCGGTAATCTTTTTGGACTACCTCCGCTCTTCCTACTCTTTGTCGGGACGTTCTTCTGCCTCTGGTTTGCCATGGGAAACGAGGAATCATTCCCGCCAACAGGCGTGCCCATTCTCTCAAACTCTCGCGAATTTTACGCATTTCGTCGAGTAGGTCCTTGTAAATCGGCTCGTTAGAATTCCTTACAGTCGGAGGAACTCCTACGGCTACGACGCTCACAGACACCGCGTTTGTCTTTTCGTTGACGGGTTTATTCGTTCCGCACGTTTTCGCAGCTTTTCGTTGTCGCTTCACGTACCAGTAAGAAGCTTCTGGCACGACGGAATTCTCCAACGGTGGGGGCGGCTTAAAGGATTCTTCAGCCTCGATCATCTGCTCAATTAGTATCGCAACATCGTTAAATTCTTCCACCGAATGAATTTGATCCCGTCGGATCCGGCCTTGAAGACGCGGCTGCATATTTTTATGGAGCAGCTCGACTTAATGCTGCTCACTCGGCTGCGGTATCTGTTTTCTGAAGATCGTAAGCAGACACGTTAAATAGTCGCGTACGCACTCATCTGCGCCCTGCGTGCGATGATTCGCTTCTGTTACCAGACTTTGCTGGTAACTGCGGCTGTTGCCATCAAATCTGCGGGCCGCTTAACAAAAGTCAGCCCACGTGTGCTATCGCTCGCGGTTGTTGCGGTACCACATGCCCGCAACACCCTTCATGAGCTCTGAGAGCGAGGATAGCACTTCGCTCTCATCGAGGCACGCGAGAGTTCGGCACTCTTCTATTCTTGTCAAGAAAAGGTTGATACTCTCTTTTTTATCTTCCGTGAAGCGAACGTTCCACCGTCGTACGATATGTCCGACATCGCGGGATTTTGGCAAGCCAGAGCTGTTCACGGAGCGGCGCGAGTTTGTGTCACTTGCGATCGGTGAAGCGCTCCCCGCCAGACTGTGGCCGCGCCCCGCGGCGCAGTCTGGGTATTCGGCTGCTGGCTTGTAGTAACGGGAGCATGGAGCACACTTTGCTCCGCTGCTGCTGTGGGTGGCTGATCGAAATAACGACATGTGAACGTCTCCTGGAAGTTCACATGCGACCGTGCTTGCGGTTGTCCGTCGGCTGGTGTGATAGCTGACGGCGGCGGATATTGCCCGACGGGTATAAACTCACGCACGTCGGCATTCATGCTTGAAGTGGCCACAGGGTGGCCGTTCAGAACGATTTCGGTCAGTTGTTCCACCTGTCGAACCAATTGCGACTGCAAGACGCGCGTCGACCGTATATACTCCATTATATCGCTTAGATTGCCGTCGGCCGGCGCGCCAATGTTGTTTGCGTTCGACTACGTCGGTTGGGGCTCTTCGCTGTGATTCGTTGCCTGTGCGGTTTGCCATTCCGTAACCGCCGGTTCCACGGTGCCTAATGGCGCGAGCGGATGCCGCAAGTGTTCGGCGCATCTCTCGGCTATGAACGTGCGTCTGAGCTCGGTCCGACGGGCGAAGGTCGTTGCTTCGTCTTCGCCGTCGGGCGCAGGTATAAATTCACTTGGCCTCTGCTCTCCGAGCAGCCAAAGGCATAGCAGATTGCATTTGCGGAGCTGCGAGCCGCTAGTGCTAAGCTCTGTAAAGTGAAGGATAGCGTTTAGCTCCTCCGTGCCGAGAGAAGCAATCCAGTCTTCTATTTCGTCAACGTAATCGGTTTGCACACTGCTTTGCTCCATTTGAAGCAATTAATAATAATAATAATTAAAATTATATACGCCGCTGAACTGAGATTAATAGTGCTCGCGTGATTAACGTATTTATAGTATAGCGCGCGCGTATTGCTGTTTGCGCTTTTCGCATATTACTCTTGCAGGCGCGCGAGCCTCGCGGCCTTTGATATTGTCAAACGGGAGAATATCGTGTAGAAACAAAGTCTGTATTCGAACGACACGGTCGCGTTTGTCTCGGTTCTTTTTCTGTCGTCAGTCACTAACTTCCCTGTACAATTTCCCGCATCGGGCTTATATAGCGCGCAGGATCCACCCGCCTCCGCAGGCAGGGCGAAGAGTTTCCGCCGTGCGATCTGAGTTAGCTGCGGACGTGGTGCTCGTTGCCGGAGCACCGACCACGAAACAGGTGAGTAGGCTTGCGCCTTCGCGAGCCGATTTTTTTGTTTTTTTTGTAACGGGCCAGCGCGTCATAGCGCGCCAAGACTCCGCCGCCGACGGGTGCTTATACCCCGGACGGCAAGAGGCTGGAACGACGTGGGTTGCGCGTGGGCCGTACGGGAGCGGTTACGCGTCGTTATTCGATCAGGCGTTCGAAGAATCGCATCCACCCCATGCAGGAAATCTACACCCGTCGGCAGCGGAGTCTCGGCGCGCCGTGACGCGCCGGCCCGTTACAAAGGAAGAAGTCGGCCCGTGAATACGCGAGCCTACTCACCTGTCTCGTGCGCGGTGCTCTGGCAACGAGCACCACATCCGGAGCAAGCTCAGATCGAACGGCGGATGGACTTCGCCGTGCCCGCGGAGGCGGAGGGATCCTGCGTTCAATATCGACGCGATGCTGGAAAACAAGCAGGGAATATAGGAGTCGATAGGGAGAAAGGAAAGAAAGCATGGAAACAGACGCAGACGTGTTAATGATGTTCAAGATTTATTTAACACCGCAGGGTCCCGTCATACAAAATTAAAGGTCGCGAAGCTCGGGCGCCTACAGCAAATAACCCGAAGGACGCAAGCTGCAATACGCGCGCAAGCTCTCTCTCTTTTATGCATACTCGTCCACCCGCTGGCGGGGCGCCTCGAAAAGGCGTACACGAATGGACTCACCTGTCTGAGAAGGGGCGTCACCCAGGAATACCGGCGTCGACGTCGGATGACACACGCAACCTATCGCGGACGCAAAACGGCAGCGATGCGCCTGCACCGGCTGCGCGGATGCCGCACGAACGTGAACACTTATTCCGACGATACTAGGCGACGACGCGCGTAGCTGGGCCTCCTGCTCGGCCCGTTCGTGCTGACAGACGCTGGCTCTTGCGGGCGGTCCTTGCGGTCTCGCCTGCCCTTCCTCCTCGCTGGCCTGGGACGCGTCGGTACAAACGGCGCGGGCTTTGGCGCGAGTGCGGTCTTCCTCCCGTGTCCATTCGAGCACGTGCGCGAAACCCCGAAATCGAAATTTTCTTTTCTACGCAGCTCGGACGCACATGGCTTCTTTCTCCTGCCTCGAAACACGACTCCTCTCTAACAGCCCTTCGCGCCTCTCAGCGCAAAACCATCACTACCCCTGTCACTGCTTCTTACCCGCGGCCGGTCACCGCCTCGAGGTCGCGCGGTGTTTACATGCACGCGCCGCGACTTACGAGGCGCATTTCGGATGCAGCTTCGTGACAATATATATATATATATATATATATATATATATATATATGACATGAAATTAACTGAAAATTTTATTTTGTTCAAACCCAGAATTACAATTTTTTTTATTTAATGACCTTAGAGGGCTCATAATAATCAAAAACGCCGAGTTTTTCACAATCAACCGACACCATATATTTCTAGAATTTGTGAATAAACCGAAATTAGTTATATTCCAATGTTACGATCTATGAAATAAAATTTTATTTATTACAATGAATTGTTACAGAAGCTATAATGGACATACATAGAGAAAATTTTGGCACAAACTATATTATTGTATGTTATATGCAGTTGAAGATAGAGAACACTATTCAAAACCAAGGCTACAGTTTATTTTCATGATTGTTAATAAGCGTGAATATTAGTAAGGTCTTCAACAATCAATGCTGGCAAGACAGATACGATGGTGGACTTGAAATCCACTGAAAATTTTATTTTGTTCAAATTCAGAATGACAATTTGGCTCACAAACTTTTTTTAACATCATTAATTTTTGAATATACCGAAATTAGTTATGTTACGATCTATGAAATAAAATGAAGATATCAAAAGCTCTAATGGACATACCGAAGAACACAAATTCAAAACCATTCGATATCAAGGCTAAAGTTTATTTTCGTGTTGTTATTAGGCGCGAATATGATTAACGTCTTCAACAACCAATGTTAGCAAGAAAGATACGACAGTGGACTTGAAATCCACTGAAAATTTTATTTTGTTCAAATCCAGAATGACAATTTTTTTTTCATGTATATTCCATAGAGGGCTCATAATAACCAAAACGCCGGTTTTTTTTACCATCAACCGATACCCAATTTTTCTGGAAATTTGGTATAAACCGAAATTAGTTATAATCCACAGTTACGATCTATGAAATACAATTTTATTAATAACAATGAATTGTATCAAAAGCTCTAATGGACATACCGAGAGAAAATTTAGACACAAATTATAATATTGTATGTTAGATGCAGTTGCAAAATATATAAAACCATTCGAAATCAAGGCTAAATTTATTTCCGTGTTGTTAATGGGCGCGAATATGATTAACGTCTTCAACAACCAATGTTAGCAAGATAGATACGACAGTGGACTTGAAATCCACTGAAAATTTTATTTTGTTCAAATCCAGAATGACAATTTTTTTTTCATGTATAGACCATAGAGGGCTCATAATAATCAAAAACACCGTTTTTTTACCATCAACCGATACCCAATTTTTCTGGAAATTTGGTATAAACCAAAATTAGTTATAATCCACAGTTACGATCTATGAAATACAATTTTATTAATAACAATGAATTGCATCAAAAGCCATAATGGACATACCGAGAGAAAATTTGGACACAAATTATAATATTGTATGTTAGATGCAGTTGCAAAACATATAAAACCATTCGATATCAAGGCTAAAGTTTATTTTCGTGTTGTTATTAGGCGCGAATATGATTAACGTCTTCAACAACCAATGTTAGCAAGAAAGATACGACAGTGGACTTGAAATCCACTGAAAATTTTATTTTGTTCAAATCCAGAATGACAATTTTTTTTTCATGTATATTCCATAGAGGGCTCATAATAACCAAAACGCCGGTTTTTTTTACCATCAACCGATACCCAATTTTTCTGGAAATTTGGTATAAACCGAAATTAGTTATAATCCACAGTTACGATCTATGAAATACAATTTTATTAATAACAATGAATTGTATCAAAAGCTCTAATGGACATACCGAGAGAAAATTTAGACACAAATTATAATATTGTATGTTAGATGCAGTTGCAAAATATATAAAACCATTCGAAATCAAGGCTAAATTTATTTCCGTGTTGTTAATGGGCGCGAATATGATTAACGTCTTCAACAACCAATGTTAGCAAGATAGATACGACAGTGGACTTGAAATCCACTGAAAATTTTATTTTGTTCAAATCCAGAATGACAATTTTTTTTTCATGTATAGACCATAGAGGGCTCACAATAATCAAAAACACCATTTTTTTACCATCAACCGATACCCAATTTTTCTGGAAATTTGGTATAAACCGAAATTAGTTATAATCCACAGTTACGATCTATGAAATACAATTTTATTAATAACAATGAATTGTATCAAAAGCTCTAATGGACATACCGAGAGAAAATTTAGACACAAATTATAATATTGTATGTTAGATGCAGTTGCAAAATATATAAAACCATTCGAAATCAAGGCTAAATTTATTTCCGTGTTGTTAATGGGCGCGAATATGATTAACGTCTTCAACAACCAATGTTAGCAAGATAGATACGACAGTGGACTTGAAATCCACTGAAAATTTTATTTTGTTCAAGATCCAGAATGACAATTTTTTTTTCATGTATAGACCATAGAGGGCTCATAATAATCAAAAACACCGTTTTTTTACCATTAACCGATACCCAATTTTTCTGGAAATTTGGTATAAACCGAAATTAGTTATAATACACTGTTACAATCTATGAAATAAAATTTTATTAATTACAATGAATGGTATCTAAAGCCACTATGGACATACAGAGAGAAAATTTAGTCACAAATTATAATATTGTATGTTAGATGCAGTTGCAAAATATATAAAACCATTCGAAATCAAGGCTAAATTTATTTCGTGTTGTTAATGGGCGCGAATATGATTAACGTCTTCAACAACCAATGTTAGCAAGATAGATACGACAGTGGACTTGAAATCCACTGAAAATTTTATTTTGTTCAAATCCAGAATGACAATTTTTTTTCATGTATAGACCATAGAGGGCTCATAATAATCAAAAACACCGTTTTTTTACCATCAACCGATACCCAATTTTTCTGGAAATTTGGTATAAACCGAAATTAGTTATAATCCACTGTTACGATCTATGAAATACAATTTTATTAATTACAATGAATTGTATCAAAAGCTCTAATGGACATACCGAGAGAAAATTTAGACACAAATTATAATATTGTATGTTAGATGCAGTTGCAAAATATATAAAACCATTCGATATCAAGGCTAAAGTTTATTTTCGTGTTGTTATTAGGCGCGAATATGATTAACGTCTTCAACAACCAATGTTAGCAAGAAAGATACGACAGTGGACTTGAAATCCACTGAAAATTTTATTTTGTTCAAATCCAGAATGACAATTTTTTTTCATGTATAGACCATAGAGGGCTCATAATAATCAAAAACACCGTTTTTTTACCATCAACCGATACCCAATTTTTCTGGAAATTTGGTATAAACCGAAATTAGTTATAATCCACAGTTACGATCTATGAAATACAATTTTATTAATAACAATGAATTGTATCAAAAGCTCTAATGGACATACCGAGAGAAAATTTAGACACAAATTATAATATTGTATGTTAGATGCAGTTGCAAAATATATAAAACCATTCGAAATCAAGGCTAAATTTATTTCCGTGTTGTTAATGGGCGCGAATATGATTAACGTCTTCAACAACCAATGTTAGCAAGATAGATACGACAGTGGACTTGAAATCCACTGAAAATTTTATTTTGTTCAAATCCAGAATGACAATTTTTTTTTCATGTATAGACCATAGAGGGCTCATAATAATCAAAAACACCGTTTTTTTACCATCAACCGATACCCAATTTTTCTGGAAATTTGGTATAAACCGAAATTAGTTATAATCCACAGTTACGATCTATGAAATACAATTTTATTAATTAACAATGAATTGTATCAAAAGCTCTAATGGACATACCGAGAGAAAATTTAGACACAAATTATAATATTGTATGTTAGATGCAGTTGCAAAATATATAAAACCATTCGAAATCAAGGCTAAATTTATTTCCGTGTTGTTAATGGGCGCGAATATGATTAACGTCTTCAACAACCAATGTTAGCAAGATAGATACGACAGTGGACTTGAAATCCACTGAAAATTTTATTTTGTTCAAATCCAGAATGACAATTTTTTTTTCATGTATAGACCATAGAGGGCTCATAATAATCAAAAACACCGTTTTTTTACCATCAACCGATACCCAATTTTTCTGGAAATTTGGTATAAACCGAAATTAGTTATAATCCACAGTTACGATCTATGAAATACAATTTTATTAATAACAATGAATTGTATCAAAAGCTCTAATGGACATACCGAGAGAAAATTTAGACACAAATTATAATATTGTATGTTAGATGCAGTTGCAAAATATATAAAACCATTCGAAATCAAGGCTAAATTTATTTCCGTGTTGTTAATGGGCGCGAATATGATTAACGTCTTCAACAACCAATGTTAGCAAGATAGATACGACAGTGGACTTGAAATCCACTGAAAATTTTATTTTGTTCAAATCCAGAATGACAATTTTTTTTTCATGTATAGACCATAGAGGGCTCATAATAATCAAAAACACCGTTTTTTTACCATCAACCGATACCCAATTTTTCTGGAAATTTGGTATAAACCGAAATTAGTTATAATAAACTGTTACAATCTATGAAATAAAATTTTATTATTTAGAATGAATTGTATCAAAAGCTCTAATGGACATACCGAGAGAAAATTTAGACACAAATTATAATATTGTATGTTAGATGCAGTTGCAAAATATATAAAACCATTCGAAATCAAGGCTAAATTTATTTCCGTGTTGTTAATGGGCGCGAATATGATTAACGTCTTCAACAACCAATGTTAGCAAGATAGATACGACAGTGGACTTGAAATCCACTGAAAATTTTATTTTGTTCAAATCCAGAATGACAATTTTTTTTTCATGTATAGACCATAGAGGGCTCATAATAATCAAAAACACCGTTTTTTTACCATCAACCGATACCCAATTTTTCTGGAAATTTGGTATAAACCGAAATTAGTTATAATCCACAGTTACGATCTATGAAATACAATTTTATTAATTACAATGAATTGTATCAAAAGCTCTAATGGACATACCGAGAGAAAATTTAGACACAAATTATAATATTGTATGTTAGATGCAGTTGCAAAATATATAAAACCATTCGAAATCAAGGCTAAATTTATTTCCGTGTTGTTAATGGGCGCGAATATGATTAACGTCTTCAACAACCAATGTTAGCAAGATAGATACGACAGTGGACTTGAAATCCACTGAAAATTTTATTTTGTTCAAATCCAGAATGACAATTTTTTTTTCATGTATAGACCATAGAGGGCTCATAATAATCAAAAACACCGTTTTTTTACCATCAACCGATACCCAATTTTTCTGGAAATTTGGTATAAACCGAAATTAGTTATAATACACTGTTACAATCTATGAAATAAAATTTTATTAATTACAATGAATTGTATCAAAAGCTCTAATGGACATACCGAGAGAAAATTTAGACACAAATTATAATATTGTATGTTAGATGCAGTTGCAAAATATATAAAACCATTCGAAATCAAGGCTAAATTTATTTTCGTGTTGTTAATAGGCGCGAATATGATTAACGTCTTCAACAACCAATGTTAGCAAGATAGATACGACAGTGGACTTGAAATCCACTGAAAATTTTATTTTGTTCAAATCCAGAATGACAATTTTTTTTTCATGTATAGACCATAGAGATACCCAATTTTTCTGGAAATTTGGTATAAACCGAAATTAGTTATAATCCACAGTTACGATCTCTGAAATAAAATTTTATTATTTAGAATGAATTGTATCAAAAGCTCTAATGGACATACCGAGAGAAAATTTAGACACAAATTATAATATTGTATGTTAGATGCAGTTGCAAAATATATAAAACCATTCGAAATCAAGGCTAAATTTATTTCCGTGTTGTTAATGGGCGCGAATATGATTAACGTCTTCAACAACCAATGTTAGCAAGATAGATACGACAGTGGACTTGAAATCCACTGAAAATTTTATTTTGTTCAAATCCAGAATGAAAATTTTTTCTTCATGTATAGACCATAGAGGGCTCATAATAATCAAAAACACCGTTTTTTTACCATCAACCGATACCCAATTTTTCTGGAAATTTGGTATAAACCGAAATTAGTTATAATCCACAGTTACGATCTATGAAATACAATTTTATTAATAACAATGAATTGTATCAAAAGCTCTAATGGACATACCGAGAGAAAATTTAGACACAAATTATAATATTGTATGTTAGATGCAGTTGCAAAATATATAAAACCATTCGAAATCAAGGCTAAATTGATTTCCGTGTTGTTAATGGGCGCGAATATGATTAACGTCTTCAACAACCAATGTTAGCAAGATAGATACGACAGTGGACTTGAAATCAACTGAAAATTTTATTTTGTTCAAATCCAGAATGACAATTTTTTTTTCATGTATAGACCATAGAGGGCTCATAATAATCAAAAACACCGTTTTTTTACCATCAACCGATACCCAATTTTTCTGGAAATTTGGTATAAACCGAAATTAGTTATAATACACTGTTACGATCTATGAAATACAATTTTATTAATAACAATGAATTGTATCAAAAGCTCTAATGGACATACCGAGAGAAAATTTAGACACAAATTATAATATTGTATGTTAGATGCAGTTGCAAAATATATAAAACCATTCGAAATCAAGGCTAAATTTATTTCCGTGTTGTTAATGGGCGCGAATATGATTAACGTCTTCAACAACCAATGTTAGCAAGATAGATACGACAGTGGACTTGAAATCCACTGAAAATTTTATTTTGTTCAAATCCAGAATGACAATTTTTTTTTCATGTATAGACCATAGAGGGCTCATAATAATCAAAAACACCGTTTTTTTACCATCAACCGATACCCAATTTTTCTGGAAATTTGGTATAAACCGAAATTAGTTATAATCCACATGTTACGATCTATGAAATACAATTTTATTAATACAATGAATTGTATCAAAAGCTCTAATGGACATACCGAGAGAAAATTTAGACACAAATTATAATATTGTATGTTAGATGCAGTTGCAAAATATATAAAACCATTCGAAATCAAGGCTAAATTTATTTCC